>CAWUFW010007889.1:600000-952683 GCA_963921515.1 Calotriton arnoldi | reverse complement strand
CTATTTCTTTTTGAATCACAGATTTCATGAAGCTTCAAATACAGATATGATTTTCAGAACACTGCTTGGGAGTGCTGAGGAGTAAGGATGTGTATGTGAGGCAAAAATCTACTGCATCTAATGTCAGTAGATAGCCATTTAAAGAAAGCCATTTAAGTACTGGACTGATATGTTCCCTTTTTTGGTCAGAAATCTTGCAGCATGCTGGACAGCTCTATGTAAAGCCATTCTATGTTTAGGAGAGGCTATTGAGGAGTCTCTCAAAGGTAGTTTTCAAAGACAACAGTAATGTTGGAAAATGACATGCTATCTTGAAGAGAGAAGTTGTGCCTCTTTAATGAAGACTTTTATTGCATTGAGAGAAGCTTGGAAACAAAGACTCATTGGAAATGAGTGAACAATTACATGTCTCAAAGAAATGGCTGCTGCAGATGGGGGGATGTATGCCATATGACTTAACTTATTAGGGCAGTATCAGCAGCGGAACAGAAATTAGGAACCAAGCACAGACATAAAAAATATGCCTGAGTATTATTGTGAAAGTGTTCTTTTACAAATATGTGTCATGTTTTCCAAAAATGACAGGATATTATGCATATCATACAGAATGTTGTTGGCTAGTATTGCATGAGAAAATTTAATAAAAGGGAATAGCACTTATTCAAAAGTCCTACGAGAAAGTGACAGGAGAGAGGCTTGAGCATCAAATGTCTTGGAGTCACTGTAGACATTGGTTTTACAGTTCCCACAAGACATTTTCTACTTGAAACAGTCTCCATTGGGGAAACATAATTATGAAAAAGTATGTTATGGGCTATGACTTGTCTGAAATTGTTGAGCTGCTTCCACATTGGATAGTTCTAGACATGTCATAGGGTTCTGGATTGCAGTGACTGGGGACAAAAGAGGAGTTGCAGCTGGGCCTAATGAGATATAAAGTTGCTAGTCGTTTACTGATGACTCCTGAAATACGGAACTTAAAATCCTACTAACCTAGTTCCTGTTCTTCCTCTAGCACCAAATGCAACATTGGCGATGAGTGACTCCTGATCACCAAAGTTGTGAACCCACAGATTTCTCTGATGTGTCTCAAACCTTTGTAGTTCAATTTTGGTCTGGATCTGACCATTGGGTGTGTGGCAGAAATCCCGCATTCTGACAAGGTAGTGAAAGTTTGCCTTAGAGGGCCATTTAGTGATATTGGCACCCTGTGTTTCGAGTGGTGTTCAACAGCTAACAGCAACAGTCACCAGGTGTGACTGCAACATAGGTTGCTGACAGTTCAGGCTGGACTGTTCCCGTGGGGAGCAGGGTCAAGACTGATTTGCGTATGGCTGGGTCCAAACTAGGGTGGTGTGGTGAGGAAAAAAAACAATGGATTAAACCCAGATCTGTGACTGGAGGTGAATGTTTGATTTGTTCAGCATTCCGTCCATCATCTGTTCTTTTTACTTTTGTCGCCCTAAGTGGGAAGGGTATGCCCAGATGTGGGTCCCATGCTCACTGTGCCACTGGATTCAAGCTAGCCTGGCTGATGAGGGGTGATTCCCCAAAACCAATCCCAGGATGCTTGTTTCTGGTCCAGGGAGGACCTGGACTGGTAGTTTGGGTTGGGCTGCTACCATTGGGAGCCGGGTCAAGACAGGGTTGGCGTGGTGAGCAAACAAATGATGGATTGAACCCAGATCTGTGACTGGGGGTGAATGTTTGATTTGTTCAGCATTCCGTCCATCATCTGTTTGTTTGCTTAAGAATTTCGAGCACAAACTTCTTTTGAAAGGCAATACTGTACCGTGAGTTCAGAAAGTAAGGAAGGGGCCCAATGTGATGTTAAACCAACTCAAAGAGAAACTTTAAAAAGGTTTGTTGGATCTTGGTCTGATTGAAGAAATACAGTCATCTGAGTGGTTGGCTTCGGTAGTTAACATACCTAAGGATGGTGACAAGTAAATGTGGATGTGTGTTGACCTTCGTAGTTTCAATAAACACATATGGGGTGATCATCAACCATTACCTAACATATCAGAGACCTTGTAGATAATCAGTGGAGGGAAACCTTTTAGCATGATGGATTTAACAATTGTATATCATCAGGTTCTATCATACACAAATTTGAGACATCTGACATCTTTTGTAACACCTTTGGGGGCATATAGGTTTGCCCGTATGTCGTCTGGGTTAGCAGAAGGCATGTCTTCAAAGAGTTATGAAGAAAGTGTTAGAGGGTCTACCCAGGAGGACTTTTCTTCCAAGATGATATTTTAGTATATGGTAAGAACAGTATGAAACATGATGACACTTTGAAATTTGTGCTGAGAAAATTGGGGAGCTCTGGACTCGCTCTATAAAAGATAAATGCAAGTTTTGTGTGACATGTGTTTCTTATGATGGTATAAGTCTGAAATTGGATTTGACCAATGGTATTGTAGAAGCACCTAATAGTAGAGAACAAATATGCTAATTTCTTGGTTTAGCTGAATTCAGCTCAAAATGTATTGCTAATTTTGCCAGTGTTTTGCAACCTTTAAATAACCTGATTATGATAGGAGAGAAATTTGAATGGACTAATGGGTGTGATACAGTATTTAAACATATCAAGACAAGCATTAGTAGGCTGCCCACTTTAGGACTTTTCCATGTATGCGAAAAAACATTTTGTCAACCCATGCAGGTTTCAGAGGGTTGGTGCAGTTTGTCTCAAGTTGTGGATGGTCAAGAGAGGGTGACTACTTTTGCTTCACATTCAATGAAAGGAGCTGAAGAATGTTTTTCTGTCATTGAAATTGAAGTGTTGGCTTTCTATTGGGCTAGTCTCCATTTCAATTGTTTGTGGGGATTACCATTTACTATGAGATTTGATCACTGTCCTTTGTCACACATTTTTTCACATAGATCAATGGAGAATGTGTCTCCCAGATTCAATGGGTGGTCTTAAGGGCTACTGAATTTTAATTTCAGTGTTGAATACTTATCTGGTTCTAAAAACTATGCTGTGGACTGTATGTCCTGGTTGCCTATTGAAGGAGAGATAGTTGTTAATGAACCTCCTTTGGTAGGTTGGGTGAGAGAAGAATGCAGTTGGTGATGAAGAATTGGCCGCAGCATCGACCCGTGATTATAGTTTTGTTCTGCTTAAAAATGTGGTGATAAAAGGCTGGCATGATGTTAAAAGTATTCTGGTGGAAGTAAAAGGATTTTGGAATGTGCACGAAGAAATTTGCATCATGGAACATAAGATTTGTAAAGGTGATTGTGTGATACCACTTGTAGAACTGAGGGGAAAATTGATCGCAGTCCAGACTGCGTGAACAGTATTGGCGGCCAGGAATGGATTGTCAAGTGGAAGGAGCAGTGAAGGATGGACGAAACACGTTGGCTGTCATTTCTGTGTATACGTGAAACTTTATTATATAAAAAGAACTAAGAAATAAGAAAAATAAAGACAAGAATCATAATTTTGACTGTGGATTATTGGTGTGGTGCATCTCTACGCTTTTTTAGATAATTTTCAACCAGCTTTGGTGGATGCACCTAGGCAGCAAGTGCTTGTAGTGTGTGCACACATTTGTATTTATGTATTGTAGAGATATTATTTGGAACAACGGGTCTGGTGAAGTTTCACTTTTGGTCAGCTGCCTTTGCTTAATTTGGTATTTATACCCTTGCAACATGATGCAAGGTTGCCTGCGTTGTTGCTAGGCAGCCAAAAGTGCACCAGCGTTAGGAAATTACGGGAATGCGCCGTATTATGGTAAATATGGAGCATTCCTGCCCTTTCCTTTCACGCAGTGCAGCACGGTACCTTTCTACATTGCATGATGTTTTGATAACTATGGCCATGGGTTTATAGTATGAAGCAATACTAGGTTGTTGTATGACATTTGGAAGCCATATTTGACTATTAATTTAGCATTAAAATGTTGCAATATGTTTTTTATTTCATTATGAAAAGTATTTGGTTTGAAAAGTTGTGGGGATTTGGATTCAATACTATTTGCTATTGGTATCTATGTGGGTTCCTCAGTTTTAAATAGCACTCCCTTTAGCCCTTATTCGTTATACTGTGTCTATGGTTATGGATGGTGCAATATTTAACCTCCGTACGCTATGGTTGCCATCATGTGATCAAGGGTCTGTGGAGCTGAAATGCATCATGGGCGAATAAACATTTTGCACTTTTCTCACTGAATTCCTGAGTGAGCATGCCTTCCTAGATCTTACGGTCTTTTGGATATATCTATATTCACTGAAAAAAACAAAGGTTACAAGGACATTATATTTAGTAAATAAAACTTAAAAAAACCTTAGAAATTCACTCAAAAACAAAGGTTACATTAGAGTTAGGTTCAGACTTTACACACACAAAACCATAGAAATTCAGCAGTTATAGTTATCTCAAGTAACTATAATTCGTGCCCTAAGGTAACTATAACTCGCGCTCCGACCATGCACAGTTTTGTGATCAATAATTTCACTGCAAATGTTGCAGTGATATTATCAATGATGTCATAGAAGATGTCATGAGTGATTAAACATGTGGGATAATTAGCAGTGCATGACGAGGGCAACCCTGGATCAATTTTTGCCCCTAGGACCTCTTCCCCCGGGGCCAGGCCTCCTTGGAAAGGGGTGGAGGTCCCCTCCCTGGGCAGTCTGTATTTTATAGTGGGAGTATCAAAGGTTATATTAGGGTGTGAGGAGGTGCATCAGATTATCACGTGGATGAGGTCATCAGTAATGTCATTTGAGATGTCATCAGTGATGTCACTGACCATGTCATGAGTGATGTAATATGTGACGTCATCAGCAGTGCATTGCGGGGGCGCCAGTTATAGTTAGCTCAACTAACTATAACGGCCGAATTTCTCTGGTTTTCTACGATTGAAAAGTCCAACTAACTGTAACGTCCCCGAAACCTGTGTTTTTTTCAGTGAATTTCTAAGGTTTTTTAAATGCTTATTTCTAACTATAATGTCCATGAAACCTATGGTTTTTTCAGTGAATTTCTAAGGTTTTTAAATGAAAATTTCTAACTATAACGCCCCTGAAACCTATGGTTTTTTCAGTGAATTTCTAAGGTTTTTAAATGAAAATTTCTATCTATAACGTCCCTGAAGCATATAGTTTTTTCCAGTGAATTTCAAAGGTTTTTTAAATGCTAATTTCTAAGTATAATGTCCCAAAAATATTTTTTCTTAGTTTAATTGTTATAAAAATAATGTAATATATTCTATTTTCTAGAAAATAAATATACATTTTTATTTATTTTTATAAAAAAGTGGATTTACGTATTGATCGCGTACCTGTCTGGGTGGGTGCGCGAATGCAAGACGCCATATTGGTTAAAGTTGTGTAGGATGCGTGCTTGGTAAGTGACGGATGCGTAATTTCGGCCACGCGTAACGTTATGTACGTAGTTCCGGAGGTCGCGCCGGGTGCGCGAATCCATCGCTAATCTTTAAGTTTTAAAAGTATATGAATATAAGTTTAATATGTATAATATAGCAAGAGATTATTTAATCTATTTATAAAAATCATATATTTGTAACTGGAATAAAGATAAATTATTGTTAAATATATTTTTACGGAATCGTGACGGGTGCACGCTGGGTGCGAGAATCCATGTGACTTCAAAAGAAAGAATTTCATTGGTTAAGAAGCTTTTTAATCTAGAAGTTACAGCACCCCACCCAAATTTCTCATTCCTTCAACAACATTGGCAGGAGACACACCTTTTGTGTTTAGTGCTCTTGTATTTTTTGGTGTTTTTTAAAAAAAACAAGAAAAATGGCATCTTCAAATCCACCAGATGACATCCTTGGTGAAGAAGATGAGTTGGAGGAACAAACAAAAAGAAGAAAAGAAAGCATTGTGTGGGCCTTCTTCACTTTTCCAGATGGAGAAAAGAAGGTTAACGCAAGAAAGGTGACCTGCAGCATTTGCAAGCACATATTATCTCGGGGCTCCGAGAAAAATACTCGTGCGGTACTTCTTCTATGTTGAAGCACCTGCAAACCATTCATCCTTGTCAGCTAGCACGGGAGCAACGACGACGAGAGCTGGAACAACAAGCCCAGCAAGAGGATCAACAAGCAGGACCTAGTATACATCAGCTGGTACCACAAGTTCTAGCAGAGGACATGATATTAGGCCAGTTTGCTGGTCTTGAGCAAAGATGCATAAAGTGTAGAAAAGTTCTTTGTTATGGTGAACAGTCTATCGACGCAATTGTTTTCGCGGCAAGAAGCCACCATAGTTAATTTTTTTTTTGCAATGATTTTTTAATTGCAAAAAGTTACAGAAAAGTTTTTCTGTTTTTTTGCTGTTTGTTCGTTTTGTAAAAAAAAAAACACCCAAAAAATATAAAAAAGAGTTTTACAAAACACAAAAAAATTATAAAACAAAAAAGAAGCAAAAAAATGGTTCTTGTTAGAACCGCCTATTTGGTTAAAAAAAGACAAATTTGTATGTGTTGTATGAAGAAGTGCATGGATAATACCTTGGTGATTACATGGGTGCATGGGTAGTGCCTGGATGATTGGAGGAGTGCAAGTATATTGCCTGAGTGATTGGAAGAGTGCATGGGTAGTGCCTGGGTGATTGCATGTCTGCAAGGGTAATGTCTGGGGGCCTCATTTATGAGGTTTTTCCGTAGGGCAGTGCAGCAGGCCTTCCTCCTGCGCCTCCCTATGGCAAAAGAAAAGGACAGTAATGCCCTGTATCTAGGTGATTGTATGAATGCAGGGGTAATGTTTGGGTGAATGGAGAAGTGCATTGGAAGTGCCTGAGTGATTACACAAGTGTATAGGTAGTGCCTTAGTAATTTTATAAGTGTATGGGTAGTGGCTGGGTGATTGAAGGAGTGCATGGATAGTGCCAGGATGACTGAAGGAGTGCAAGGGTAGAGCTTGGGTTATTGCATGAGTGCATAGGTAGTGCCTGAGTGATTGTATGACTACATGGGCACTGCCTCAGATATTGAAGGAGTACATGGATAATGTGTAATGATTGCATGAATGCAGGGGTAATGTCTAGGTGAATGGAGGAGTGCATAGGTAGTGCCTGAGTGATTATACAAGTGTATAGGTAGTGCCTTGGTGATTTTATAAGTGCATGGATAGTGTCTGGGTGATTGCAGGAGTGCATGGATAGTGCCAGGAGGACTGCAAGGGTAGTGCCTAGGTTATTCCATGAGTGTATAAGTAGTGCCTGGGTGATTGCATCACTGCAGGGTTAGTGCCTGAGTGATTGAAGGAGTGCATGGCTAATACCTGTGTGATTGTATGAGTGCAGGGATAATATTTGGGAGATTGAAGGAGTGCATGGGTAATGCCTGAGTGCATGGAAGACTGCATGGGTAGTGTCTGTCTGCATGTAGGACTGCATGGGTAGTTCCTGGGTGATTGGAGGAGTGCATGAGTAGTAGCACAGATATTGCATGAGTGCAGCAGTAGTGCCTGGATGATTGGAATACTGCATGTGTAGTTCCTGGGTGATTAGAGGAGTGCATGAGTAGTAGCAGGGTGATTGCATGAGCGCAGCAGTAGTGCCTGAATGATTGGAATACTACATGGATAGTGCTTGGGTGATTGCATGCGTGCCACAGAAGTGCCTGAGTGCATGTATGACTGCATGGGCACTGCATGAGTTATTGATGGAGCGCATGGGCAATGCCTGGGTGATTGTATGAATGCAGGGGTAATATCTGGGTGAATGGAGGAGTGCATGGCTAGTGCCTGAGTGATTAGATGAGTATATAGGTAATGCCTTGGTGACTTTATAAGTGCATAGGTAGTGGCTGGGTGTTTGGAGGAGTGGATCGATAATGCCAGGATGACTGCAGGAGTGCAAGGGTAGTACCTGGGTTACTGCATGAGTGTATAAGTAGTACCTGGGTGATTGCATGACTGCATGGGTACTGCCTGAGTGATTGAAGGAGTGCATGGCTAATGCCTGTGTGATTGTATGAGTGCAGGGGTAATGTCTAGGTGATTGGAGGAGTGCATGGGTAGTGCCTGCCTGCATGTAGGACTGCCTGGGTAGTTCCTGCATGATTCAAGCACTGCATAAGTAGTAGGAGGGTGATTGCCTGAGTGCAGGAGTAGTACGTGGATGATTGGAAGACTGCATGGATAGTGCTTGGGTGATTGCATGAGTGCATACGTAGTGTCTGCATGTTTTTATAAATGTATGAATACTGCCTAGGTAACTATATGAATAAAGCAGTAGTGCCTGGATTATTAGAAGACTGCAAGGGTAGTGACTGGCTGATTAAAAGACTACATGGATAGTATATGGCTGATTTCAGGAGTGCATAGCTAATGCCTAGGTGGATCGAGGAGTGCATCAGTAGTGCCTGGGTGATTGGAAGAGTATATATGTAGTGTCTGGGTGATATTATAAGTATATGAATTCAGGCTAGGTGAATCAACAAATGCTTGGATAGTGCTTGGGTGATGGCAAGAGTGTGAGAATAGTGCCTAATTATATACATCAGTGCATGGGTAGTATTTGAAACAATGGATGAGTGCAATAAAAGTGACTGTAAAGATTACTTCATATTATTTTACTTATTACATTATTTCATCTTACCATCTTTTTTAAAGTACAAACCAAACTCAGTGAAACTATTTTATAGTTGTTTTGTTCAAAACTGATTTAAAAATCTTTTCAAGGTTTACTATTACTTTCTGTTATTACATATAATATTATGGTTTTAAGAACACAACATAATTTTACAATTAGATAACATATTCAGTTTCCCTTTTTTGCTGTTCTCAGATTCTATTGAATTTCACTATATGCAGTGATTTCAATATAGATTATCATATAACAGCAGGGAAAAAAATACAATCAACGAAATTGTAAAAAAAAACAAATCTGCGTCGAAAATATTTAGAACAAATTCAACTATATGTTTACCTATCTACAGTTTGTAAATTACATTCTTCAACTACATTAAATCATTTATTTCTCTAAAGTATATTTTCTAAAATATACACTCTCATTTACATCGCGTATAATATAAAGATCAAATATATCAACTAGTTCCTTCAAACACATTTTTGCAAATGCAATAATAAATAGCACAAACTATAATCCAAACAGAAATTGTTCACATCTTCCCAATAGGCCGATTAATGTTTCCAATTCCATTTGCATTGAAAATATCCAAAAATAAACTTGTTAATTCATGTTCACATCTTCCCAATCGGCCGAATGATGTTTTCAAAATTTTGGTATCAAAAATATAAGATAAGAATTTGGTAATTCGTAAGGCAACCTACATTTGAATTGCAAATGTGCATCATTGCAATATGTCTATCCTTTATTGCACTTTAAATGCACAGTATAGTGTCCAGATGTTGTAGTAGGTTCATGATGAAAAATAATAGCCACTGGTTTAAAAGTTCTTCCTGAAATAGATACTTGACTTGCCACAAAAATTTAATTTTGGTTTCCAATTTTCTTCCATCTGCTGTACAACGTTGTAGCATTAAAATTACATATTGACCAAATCTTTCTATAAATAATGTTTCTGATTTGCAATGAGAACATTTCATATCTTGATTAGCTGTTTTTAATGATTTGTTAAAAGACACTGTTTTGCAATCTGGTATTGTCAAATATATGAATCGTTCAGTGTCTATTTCAGTGGTAGAAGAAAATGAACACTCTTTACATTTATGATCCCATCTGTAACGTACTCCAAACAAATTTTAAATTTCTATTCCTTCATCTTCCAATACTGCAAGCATAAACATAAGAAATTCTTGTGCATCTTGTTGTACATTAAGTGTAAATTGTGAAGAACCAGTACATATATCCAAAAGATGCCGTATGCCAGAAACAGTATGGATTTTAGTTTTATCAGTTTCCAACTTTTCAAAAATATAATGTAACAAAGAACAGAATCTTTTTTCTTGATTTTCCATAATCTGATGATGAAGATCTTCAAGATAAAACACAACGTTCACAATTACATTAGCATAGTAGTTGATACCTGAACGATTTTCTAACTGGTATCCTACAATATCATCAACAGTGTCCATTTTCATTTTCTTTGCAGTTTCATCATTCTCTTGAATTGTTTTCTTTTTTCCAACCTCACTAGAATTTTTGTCATGTTTTCGTTTTGGACATACTACACGTTTTTCATATATGGAATATTCACCTAAGTTAGGAGCATACAGTCTTCTTAACCGATTATACTCTCTTACACAATTTGCATCAGCACTAACCTTTTTCTCATCAAAATCAATCAAATACAAACCAGATAATGTTCTTACTCGAGACAATGCAACATATGCCATGCCTTCTTTAAACATTGTAGTTCCAATATTTACGAAAGCACTGTCTACACTTAAACCTTGAGATTTATGAATGGTTACTGCATATGCTAAAGAAAGAGGAAACTGTTTTCTACAAACATACAAGTCTTTCACAAGCAAAAAACGAACAGCACAATGTCCAATCTGTTTTACCTCTTCAATCTGATCAAATTTAACCCTCAAAAATCCAATTCCATCTCTCTTCTCATAATTAACAAAATCAACAGCTTTTCCCATCGCTCCATTTACTAAACCTCTTTCTACATCCAAATTACGCCGTAAAATTACCCAACAGTTTACAAATACATATAAAGTCATTTCTAAACCTGCAGTCTTAGATACAGATTTCTCCAAAGAATCCCATTTTAACTGTAATTTCTCTGAGAGAAGAATAGTAACTCCTTCGTGTTCCATTTTATCAATGGCTTCCATTTTCACTATTGGTTGTTTTTCCAGTTTCAAAAGTTCTTGATTGAATGTAGAACACTCTTGCAGTGTTGGCATTAGGCAAACTATAGACTTCTTTTCTTCAATTTTTTTGTACATTATTTCAGTTGCAATGTTTTCATTTGGAAACAATTTTGTTAGTAGCCGACTTTGTAAAGCTTCTTTGCCATGTTTTGTCAAAACACCAATTCTTAGATCTTGAAGAATTTTTCCATAATGTTCATCATTTGCTTGTCGCATATTCTTAATAAGTTCTTTATATTCAAAATGAGACCAAATTTTAACATTTCCAATACTTCCCAAAGATTTCCTAGTGTCTTTATGGACAAGTGTTTTAAAAACAGGTTGCCCTTTCACAGGAGTAAGTTGTAGTAGGTCGCTAAATACAATTACATGTTTTCCTCCAAATAGAACATCATAATCTGTTTTTAAAATATGTTGCATTCTCAAGTGTACAAAGGCAAGCATTAAGTTTGAGACCATGCTCACCTCATCAATGATCATTTTCTTTAGTACTCTTGAAACTTCATAACAAGCTTCTCCAGATAGCTTGTGATATTCCAATTTATTTTCATGTTCAACTGGTATCATGAGTAATCGATGTAAAGTAATCCCTTTAATGCTGTGTGCTGCTAATCCAGTTGGAGCTGTTACAACACAAGATAAATGACATCCAGTAGTTTTGTGTAGATAACTGGTCAAAACTTTAATTAAAAAACGTTTTCCTGTTCCAGCTTCACCACTAATGTACATTCGAATAGGTTTAAATGATGTACATTGGCATTCTTTTTTCATGTAGCAAACCATGCTGAATCTGTAGTGTCACTTGCTGATATATTTCATTTTGTTCAGTATTCAGTTGTTCTTCCAACTTTCTCAAATCAATAACATCCTGTTGTGCTTGTTGCATTGTCATTTCTACTTCACTCATGGCTATTGCTGCTTCATTTTCAAGAATTGGTTGTCCTAGTGGATCTTGACTTAGTGGAGCAGAACTCTGACTATCTTGAGAACTGTCTCTAGCTATTTCAGCAGCAATAGTAGTTTCTTGTTCAATCTCTTCATTTAACATCTGTAGATAAGTAGGGAAAATTGTGCATTGAATGTTATCTTTACATGCATTAAAAGAATCTTCATAGCAGTTGAACTCTCCAAGTAATTCCGCTTCACTACGCCAAAGCTTGAAAAGTTGCAGAAGTGCTAAATAGAAAAATTCTCTCTTATCTGGAGTGTCGCAACTGAGTTTTCTGTGATTAATAAGATTTCCTTTGGCATGTTTTACCAAACATCCTTCACATCCAATAACTGCATATTTTTCTTCATTAATATTTTCTGAAACATTTCTCTTAAAGCTGTAATGTTGCAGTACTTCATACAGACATATGTTTTCAAGATGTGGACTTCTTCTAGGATAGTACGTATCCAACATATTCGTTTTAACAATATCTGTACTTTCTGGTTCATTCAATGCTAAGTATTCAATTTCTTGTACAGATTTCAATACTCGATTTCGTGTTGCAGCAAGACCTAGAGTTACCCAAATGATCCCTCTAGACTTTGAATATAAACTTGCAGAGGTCAACCGATCCGAACATTAAATGCGATCCAATCTCTCGATGGGAAAGCATCTTCAAACTAAAGCTGTACAATTTGTTACTAAGAGTCCTCTCTTGTGAAATTTCTCCCCACATTTCTTTCAACTCGGTCTTTTCAGATTTGGTTAAATATGACGTAACATAGCGAGCAACAGCAATCAAATTATCTGTAACATACTGGATATCCATATTTGCATTACACATCATCAAAATCACTGGATTGTAGTCATTAATATACTTTGATTTTTAAGTTCTTTTCATGTTGTAAGAATTCTTCGGAGATGTTCGAGTTATAACATGAAACTGTTGACTCTTCCTTTTGAAATTACTGGACGTGGGAATCCAAAACGACATTTTGTATAAAATTTTCCCTTTGACTTGTATTTCCGTCGACAATATTTCCCACATCGATGACTTTGAAACCGTAAAACTTCCTGTTTCAAGTTGTTTTCTCCTCCTTCTTTTGGTATGGCACAGGTAACATATTTTTCAATGAAAGACAAAACACTTTCATCAGTATCAGTTCCAAATTTTGGTGCATTCTTGATCCATAACAGCATGTGAATATGAGGTGCACCTCTGGCTTGTTACTCCTTTCTCCAAAAGAAATCAATAACTTCTCTAAGAGGTGGATTATTTTTCTTGCAGATAAAAGACATCATAGCTTGAAACCTATGATTAAAATATCTGCACACATTTACAGGATCCAATCAACACAGTTCTCCAGCTGTCTTCAATTCAATGTTTTTTACATTTGAATTTGCTTTTCGTAGAAATTCAAGTAAATCGTCCCATGCGTATTCAGCACAGCTTAGCGTAACAAACCATGTAGGGGTTCCTAAGTTCCTTAGCGTACATTTAAGTTCTCCGTGATGACGATACCAATACTCATTAGTACCACGTTGACACACCATCAAATTAATTAACTGAGATTCTAAATGATCATCTCTTTGTTCAACTTTGTCCAAAAATTCCTTTGCAGAAAGATGTGTAAGATGAACTCCTGTTTTAATATGTGGTTCACTGCATATGAAAGTCCAGACAAGTCACTTTTAAACAGAAGATGAAATAAATATGGAACACACTGTCGAAATGTTGGATGCTCTGAGTACAATGTTGTTGTACGGTATTCTGAAGCTGGAATCTGTACTGGTCGTTCATCATATCGTCCACCTTTTCCAGTAGGGAAGAGCTGAGGAAAACAACGGGCTTCTAAACTTTTTTCCCAAACACTCATGGGAGTTCCTTTCGCTTTCTTCATTTGGAATAATTCAATAGTGTTTCCAATCACTTCTTTTGAATGTAGAGGATGTATACTGTAATGTTCGTAAATTTCTTCACTCCTGGACTTGTCCACTTTTTCTATTTGGCCAGTTGAAATTTCTCTATCATCTTCTAAAGATATTTCTTCTTCTTCACATATACATTTTTATAATAAATATTGTTTTGTATAAGATATAATGTAGCTTTTTGAAGTTTGGTGACATCTACTAACTCTTGTCATATTTTCCGACTCTTTGTTGGTACACCATTAACTAGAATAACTACAGGTTCACTTTACTCTCTCTCTACACCAACAGTTTCAATATTTTTCTTAAAATCTAAAGGTAAATACACAACTCTTCCTTTTAAACCTCTTTGTAAATCTGTTGGAGGCAGCTTACCTGTTTTAGGCTCCTTACGAACTACAGCCTGAAACGGATGCACAGTTTGAATAAGAATGGACTCGTATGTATTTAAATCTACCCGTTCTGAAGGAATACCTACCAACTCTAGGTTATTATGTACAGCTCTAGCTGGCATTTTGTTCTCTTCTAATTTGTTGTAACAATATTTACAAATACGTTGATCACTACCCAACTCAAAATGACCTTCCACCAACAAATAAGCACCAAATTGCTCCCACTTATCATTGCTTTCCTTTTCACTTTTTAAATACACATCAACATTCCTAGTTTGACTTCTATAGTGAGTACGCCGACAACAAATACAAACATAGTTTGGTTTTTCACAACAAACTACCTTAAACTTTGTAATTTCTTCTACAAACTTCTCAGTAGTACTATCTTCCACCTCTTCTTCAACACCTACACTTATGAAACTCTCAGGGGGTCATTAGGATGGCGGACGGACTGGAGTCCGTCCGCCATCCTGGTGGCGACCGGGACCGTCCGCCATACATGCGGTGGTCCTGCACACCAAATCAGGATGTGACCACCACCATGGCGGTCGCATCCTGCCATTTAACATTGCGGCGGGTGCTGCTGACTGCAGCACCCGCCGCAATGCCAAAAAGGCAGGATGTGCATTTCACTGCACTATGTGGCAGGCACCACAAGGTACCCCCCAGTGCACCCACACCTCCCCCAACACAAGGGGGGCCCGCAACGGGCCCCGTAACTAATCCCCGCCAGCCTTTCCATGACGGTATCGCCGCCATGGAAAGGCCGGCTGTAGACAGCATCATGATTTGGTGGACGGTGCCTGCTAGGCACCGCCACCATTTCATGTTCTAAGGACCGTCCGCCAGGCAATCTGTATGATTGCTTTTGGCGGACCAGTGGCGGATGGTCTTTGCATCCGCCATGGTCCGAGCGCGATTCCCTCTGCCATCGTAATGTGGCGGGGGAATATCGCGGTACGATTGTGGAAGGACCGCCACCGCATGGCTGGCGGTGACGGGCCTTCCGCAATCGTAATCGGCCCCTCACTTTCTCTACACTCCTCTTCAGGACCAAAGAAACGAAACTGTATATCATCACAAACTTTTTTTACATCCGATACTGAACCATGCAAAAGAGCAGTATTTATTTCACTTAAAGATAATGCAGGACTTTTTACATAGTACAATATTCTTACTAACTTCCGCATTTCTGAGTGATGTACTGCTAACATTCTCAAATGATGAAAAGCACTTTGACACACTTTTCTAGAAAGACAAGCCAGAGAATGACCCTGCAAGCCAGTATATTTTCTCACTTTACGAGGATTTAGTCCTTGCAACATCTTAATCTTCTGTTTAACACTTTTTTTTACCATACTCTCGTAAGAAATTTCAAAATATATCAATAGATTCCTGTCGTATACTACAAATATTACTACAATACCACCTATACACTGGAACTAGTGAACGTCTCCCTTGAACTCCTTCAGCTATTACTTTTTCCACATTTCTAGCAACCATCTTTTCTTTTTCAATTGGACAACTGTTTTTAACTTCATAAGAATGACCACTGGTATCAACTGCGTGAACTAATGTATTTTGTTGAAAATAGCTTTCTTCATTAAAAAAAGGTTCAGTACTAGAAGTGTGCTTCCATTCACCCAAAATATTTTTGCAAAAGTTAGTTCTATTAACCAGTCATTTTCTTTTACTTTTCTCCTTCTTAAAATGCATTGTTTTATTCAATGTTTTCATTCTCTTCAATACTAATATAAACAATCTTCTTTTCAATTCAAAAGCATTTTCGACTACACTTTCAATCTGTTGTTTTTTCTTGTAAAAGGCTGATCTTTTTTTTATATTTTTTGCAATCTTTCAATACATTTTATAGTACTCTACTTTTATACATTCGTTTCCTAATGTCCTTATATTCTTTCATCCTTCTTTCAACATAGATTGCTTTCCCATAACCTGATTTTCCATTAATTTGTCCTTTTTTCATTTCCTTCTCCTTGGTTCTACAACTTTTCTTTCTGTTTTCCCCATTTTCAAAATACTTTCCAGTCCTTAAAAGTCTTTTAACACATTCTTTAGTTCTCTTA
Source organism: Calotriton arnoldi (assembly GCA_963921515.1). Taxonomy (NCBI): domain Eukaryota; kingdom Metazoa; phylum Chordata; class Amphibia; order Caudata; family Salamandridae; genus Calotriton; species Calotriton arnoldi. The sequence goes on along the minus strand of CAWUFW010007889.1, from coordinate 936,545 downwards.
CCAGATGACTTTTTCTTCAATGTCACATGTTGTACTTCATCTAATTTCTGCTTTTCTCACTCCTTTTTAAATAGTACTGGTTTTTTTGTTGTCTTTCTCTTTTCAACTTTTCTTGTCATACTGAATCTTTCTTAAAAATAAGGTAAAATATCTGAGAAAAAAAAACTTTTTAAAAATAATTTAATATTATTAAAATAATTATATACAAATAATCTTATCTATTACTAAAGAAACACCTTCTATTTAAAAGGTACAAACAAATGCATATATGGTTTTCGGAATATGGTGAGACTTACACCTGAGACATGTTATAGGCTTTTTTTTATATTTGCCTAGGCCCAACACTCTGAGCATAACTAGAATGGTAAAGCAGCAGGACAAAAGTGACGTTTAAGGCATGTTAGGAAATGGACTACAACAGAGGTGCAGAAAGAAGCAAGAACAGTACAGTAAGAAACAACAGAGGTACAGAAGAAGGGAAGAGATGTGCTGAAAGAGGCAGGAGCAGTACAGAAAGAACCAATACATGTGCAGGAAAACGGAAAAAGGATGGAGAAAGAGGCAAGATGGGTGCAGAAAGAAGAAAAAGAAGTGCAGAAAGAAGCAACAGAGGTGCAAAAGAGGCAAAAGGGGTACAGAAAAAGGGAAGAGCAGTGCAGAAAGAACCAAGAGATGTGCAGAAAGAGGCAAGAGAGGTGCAGAAAGAGGCATGAGATGTGCAGAAAAAGGGAAGAAAAATACAGAAAGAGGCAAGTGAAGTGCTGAAAGAGGAAAGAGGGTTGCAGAAAAAGGCAAGAGGGTTACAGAAAGAAGCAAGTGAGGTGCAGAAAGAAGCAACAGAGGTGAAGAAAGATGCAAGACAGGTGCACAAACAACCAAAAGAAGTGCAGAAAGAGGCAACAGAATTGCTGAAAGAAGCAACAGAGGTGTAGAAAGAAGCAAGAGAAGTACAGAAAAAGGTAAGTGAGGTGCAGAAAGAGGCAAGAGAGGTGCAAAAAGTGACAAGAGAACTGCAGAAAGAGGCAAGAGGGATGCAAAAAAGGAAAGAAGAGTGCAGAAAGAAACAAAAGAAGTACAGAAAGAAGGAACACAGCAGCAAAAAGAGGGAAGAGGGGTGCAGAAACAGAGAAGAGGGGTGCAGAAAGAAGCAAAAGATGTACACAAAGAAAAAAAAGAAGTACACCAAAAAGGAACAGAGGTGCAGAAAGATGCAATAGGGGTGCATAAAGAGGCAACAGGGGTGCAGAAAGAGGGAACAGGTGGGCAGACTGAGGCAACAGAGGTGCAGAAAGAGGGTACAGGGGTGCAGAAAAAGGCAAGAGGGGTGCAGAAATTTGGAACAGAGGTGCAGGAAGAAGCCAGAGCAGTGCAGAAAGAACCAACAGAGGTGCAGAAAGAGGCAAGAGGGGTACAAAAAGAGGCAAGTGAAATATAGAACGAACCAAAAGAGGTGCAGAAAGAAACAAAAGAAGTGAAGAAAGAAGGAACAGAGGTGACTGCAGTGATAATGCCTAGGTGATTCCATGACTGCAGGGATAATGCCTGGGTAATTGCATGAGTGCATAGGTAGGGACTGCATGATTCTATAACTGTAGGGGTAGTACATAACTAGTGCCTGGGTGATTGCATCATTGCAGGGTTAATATCTGGGGGATTACTGGAGTACATAGGAAGTGAGTGAGTGATTTTATAACTGCATGAGTACTGCCTGAGTGATTACAGAAGTACTAAGGTACTGCCTAAGTGATTACACGAGTGCAAAGGTAGTACCTGGGTGATTTTATAAGTGCATGAGTACTGGCTGAGTGTTTACATAAGTACAAGAAAAGTGCGTGCGTGATTGAAAGAATGCAAGGATAGTGTCTGGGTGATTGAAGCACTGTATAGCTAATGCATTGGTGATTGCATGAGTACAGCAGTAACGTCTGGGGGATTAAAGGAGTACATAGGTAACGCCTGGGTGAGTGCAAAACTACAGGGGTAATATCTGGGGATTTACATGACTACATAGGAAGTGACGGGGTGATTTTATAAGTGCATGGGTACTTCTTGGGTGATTGCAGGACTACTGAGGTAGTGCCTGAGTAAATAAAGGAGTGCAAAGGTAGTGCCTGGGTGATTTCATAACAGCATGACTACTGGCTGATTGATTACATAAGTAGACTCTTATAAAGTACCATAATCAATAATTCCTCTCCCAACATATCTTAAACATCACTTTTCCAATACTACTGCTTCACTATTCTAGCAGTAATCAGGTATAGAGCATAGCTCACAGCAAAGCAACACTTCACTTATCTTTCATAAAAGTCTCCCCATATTTCTAAAACCATGTATGCATATGTCTGTACCTTTTCCTACCAGCATCATATATAAAAGTAAAAAACAGATAAATGTATACGTGTGTTTTATACATCTATCATCTTCAGACACATAACACATACCATAATATATGAACAAGTAGACACATATCTCAATCACAACACCATGCACAGCTCAAAACTTCACAGAGTACACTTCAATTTTCAAACAGACATTGAAAATTATGCGGTATATATGAAATATAACTTTCCTCACATCATACAAATTACTCTAATAAATAACATCTCTAGAAACATCTCAAACCACACTTTCAGGCTGCTGCTTAACCATTCTACAACTACTTATAATATTACACCTACCCAAATACAAATAAGGAACCCTTCACATATCTTTAGTAAAAGTCTCACCATATTACTAAAAGCATACATGAATATGTCTGTACTATAACACTATCCAAACCTTAAAAATTCACAGAACAGACTTCCAATTTCAAGCAAACATCAAAGGTTTTGCTGCATATTTCAACTGTACCTCTCTAGAAACTTAAAAAAAGAAGCTTAATCAATAACACCTTATGTCAGCATCTTTAAAACCACACTTTTGTGCTGCATCTTCACCATTCTACTAGTACTCACAGTCTTGAGCCTACCGCATAAAAAGCAACAACAGCTCTTTGTTATACATCATGCACCTTCAAATGTATAAGACATATGAAAATACATATACAAGTGGAAACATACTTGAGACAGAAGTCCATGCACACCTTAAAACTTGACAGACTCCACCTCCAAATTTAAAGCAACAGCTAAAATTATGCGGTATACTACAAATGTACATATCCACACACTAAAACAAGCTACCATAATCACTAATCCATCTTCCAATATACACATATTACTATACAGAGACTATTTCAAACAACATTTAACTACAATAAAACAAACTACAATACACATCTCTACATTTAATAATATATTTCAAACATCACAGTTTTTGAATAATTTTTAAAGTTTAAAATAAACCTAATACATAATACACCTCACAGATTTATAACTCCCCTTCCAAATAGATTTGTGGGATTTAAAATATCACAAACTCATAAATGATTTTCTTATGCACACAATCAATGTAATGCACCACTCTCAGCAAGGTAAAACCAGTAATTGCAAAGTTTCCCACTCTTTCTCCACACAAATACCTGTAAGTAACAAATCACATAGCTTCCTACATTATTTCAAATTATAAAACACATTTCTATTGGTTAGACATATTACCAACTGACTTCTAAAAGTGCTCAAACTGTTTCTGGCATTTTTGGGAGTCGCGAATCCATACGGGAGTTCAAAAATATATTACAAATAAAAATAGCACTATTTTTTAAGAACACACCACTTCTAAAGATAGTACTGACTTGGGAAATCTTACTTTAATAAGATATCACTTATATATAAATTACAATTTCACATTTTAAGTCCACAGTTAAGTTTCAACCCTTCCCCCATTCTGCTTAATGCCAGTTTCCATAGTAACAGTTCATGGAACATTCAACTAAGCTGACAGGTCACAAGTTCACCATATTTTCAAGTTCACCGCACAATGATGCAAATGCAAATAGCAGGTGTGGTTGACATTTCCAAAATATCACCTTATCCTATCTACTGTACCTTTTAAACATTTTTTACTAACCAATAAGAAACATGGGGGCATATTAACAATGCGGCGATAAAAAATTATCGCCGCTTTTGCGGCCGTTTTCGGCCGAAAAGCGGCGATAATTATATCGCCTTATCAGCAAAGACATGCTATCGCGTGTTTTGCTGATTTTGCTCCCGTTTCCAGCACGCCTAACTTCGCATCGCTAATGAGATGCAAAGTAGGCGTGTCTGTGGAAACAACATGGGTAAATATCGCGAAGGCAGCTTCGCGATATTTACAATGCGAGGAAGCGATTATTTTAATCGCGTTAAGTATGCCTTAACGCAGGAATTTAACGTCTGTTAAATTCCTGACTAAGGCATACTTAACATGGGAGGTGGATTCATGTGATACGACCACAGGGTCGTATCATCAAGTATATCGTCGTTTTACACGGAACATCGCTGGAAAACCAGCGATGTTCCATGGAAAAGGGCGCTATCGCTGGAATATACATCGCCATGGCGCTAAGCGTTGTTAATACAACGCTAGCCTGGCGAAATACTCCAGCGATAGAAAAAAATGCGGTATACAAGGTCAGCGATAATTATCGCTGCCTGTTGCAAATATGCCCCTTGCTTTTTAAAGAAAGTAACATGCACCCTATTTTTGAATGTTCAATGTTCTTAAACAGCCAATCAATTCTCTACTTTTTTTAAAACAGCATCTTGTACACCGTTTTACATACCCCTCACTCTACCAACTGACTACCTCAGCTACAGACATCTTTTCATTACTTCTAGACATCCCTTCAAGATGCTTACAGTGTGGATTGTTGGGCACAGCTATGTTTTCTGGTGCAAAAGGTATGCAGAACACAGAGGTATTGACAAAGACCTAGCTTTGCAAAATGTGGATATTAAATGGATTGCACAGAAAGGATTAAAGTGGCACCAATTGATGCCTTTGGTTAAAACCTTTTTGCATGTCCAACACCCAGACCTCATGATTGTGCACTGTGGTGGCAATGACCTAGGCACATTGACTGGGGTAGGTCTGGAAATGAACATGAAGGACACCTTTGCACAATTGATGTTGCTTTTACCTCAGACTGTCTTTGTTTACTCTAAAATAGGCCAAAGACAGAAATGGAAGTGGTCAAATCAATTCTGTCCAAAGATTGAAAAAGCTATGAAAAATGTCAATAAAGCTGTTTCTGCATACCTAAGAGATCATAGAATGGGGTCAATCTACAATAACAATATACGTTTTGATATGGATGACATCTACAGAAGTGATGGAGTACACTTCACAGATCAAGGAAACAGAGTCTTTCTCATCAACCTAAAGCTCCGCATCCGCACTTACATGTAGCTACAACAAACTCATAATAAACACAAGGGCTCTTTTTAGAGCCACCCTATAACATAGTAGTGAATATAATTTGTTTTTTTACATACATTTTTTTAAAACAATTTTGGTGGATTAGCGCACCAAACGCGAATCTGCAAAAGCATGAATTCAATGTACTACAACACAATACACTTTTCAAGTTTAACTATTATTTTTATTTTATATATTTTTAACAAGTCTATCAATTGTAATCTTGTCATTAACTTCAATCACACTACCTCTTCAAAACAACTTCACAAATACAACACTACCTTCTAAATTATATACTACTGAATTATTTATTTAAGGTGAATTTGCAAATCCAACGCGACGTTACACAGGGGGGCCATGCTGAGAGCCACTCTGGAGTCACGACTACAAACTCGAAAGAAAAAAAAACGCCCCACTTCCATTATTCAGTATTCGCCCTGGGGACCCCATCCCCCGGGGCCTGGCCAGCATTTTTTTAAATGTTTATTTTGGAGGAAGACCGCGTGGCCCCCCTCCTGAGGCCTACAATGGCCCCGGAGACCATATCCCCCGGGCATTGCCTCGTTTTTATTTTTTTGTAAAATAAAATAGTACGGGGGGCCGTGTGGCCCTCCTTCCCTTGGCCACTTCTGGCCCCGGGGACCCCATCCCCCGGGGCCTGGCCAGCCTGTTTTTTTTTTTAGGAGGGGGGCCGTGTGGCCCCCCTTCCTAAGGCCAATTATGGCCCCGGGGACCCCATCCCCCGGGGCCGGCCTTCCGTTTTAAAGAAAATAATATTAATAATTGTTTAAAAGGGAAGGGGGACGCGTGGCCCCCCTCCCCTGGGCCACTTCTGGCCCCGGAGACCCCCTCCCCCGGGGCTGGCCCTCAGCGTTGGGGACTGTAGGGGGAGCCCCAATGCCCCCACGGTCCCTACCGGCTCCCCACCTCCTGCAGGAGCCGGCATTGCTTTTGGGCAAGGGGAGCTGCTGACAAGCAGCTCCCCTTGCCCAAAAGCAATTCTGCTTTGCTTCGTTGAAGCAAGCAGAGTTTGCTATGACAGGGCGGGAGCCATGCTCCCGCCCTGCCATAGCAAACGGCAATGTCCCGGGGGTGGGCACCCCAGGACATTTCAGGAGCCGGCCCTGGGGGGTGGCGGTCCCCAGGGCCATCGAGGGCTCCAGGAGGGGGGCAGCGCGGCCCCCTTCCTAACTAATTTAAGCCAGGGAGGGGGTGGTCCCCAGGGCCCGGGGGTCCGCAACGGACCCCGCATTTAGATATTCAATGCCCCGGGGAGGTGGCGGTCCCCGGGGATGCGGGGGGCCGTGTGGCCCCCCACATTCATATCATGTAGCCCCGGGGAGGTCTCCCACCCAAAATATTTAAAAGCCCCGGAGAGGTGGTGGTTCCCGGGACTGCAGGGCCCCCTTGGGCCCCCGCTAATTATTTCAGCATTGCCCCCGGGACCTGGCCCACCCTGGGGCTATTAGGAAATGAAGCGCGAGAGCCTGTGCTTCGTTTTTTTTTTTTTAAATGTCACCGGATTTGGATACCCAGCGCGAATTTGGCCGATTGTTAAAAAAAAGAAATGCTTTTTTTGGCCCTGGGGGTCCTTGTGGGACCCCCTGAGCAGGCCTAGGGGGTCAGGGTGTTTGTACCCTGCCCCTTTTCTTGTTTTTTAATGTTTTTTCACCCTTTTTCTTGTGACTCGGTTACCGAGTCACAAGATGGCTGCCAACACTTCCTGGTTTGGAGTGTTGACAGCCAATCAAAATGAAGCTCATGATTGGGAGGAGTCGCGAATCCTCCTCGGTGCTCAGATATTGATATTTTTATTTTTTCAACTTCTCAGCAACTACTGAACGGATTTACACCATTTAAAAAGGGTGCTTTCTGAGCCAAGTGCTACTTTTTTTGCCAAATTTGGTGTAATTCCGTTTAGCAGTTCGGGCTGTAGTCGTGTCTTAAGTTCCTATGGAAATTAACATGGGGAAAACGCGTTTTGGGACCCCCCTTTTTTCTCGGCCCCTGCTTGACGAATCACCCCAAAACTTTCAAGACAGGAGCTGACCGGAACACCCCATTAGTTTTGAAAATGTCGCGAAGATTCGTCAATCGGCGCCAAAGATATTGGCAAGTCAAAAAACGCTTTTCCTATGGAAACTAGGTCCTAACTATAACTACCTACTGGTGACCGGCAGTAGGTAATATATATCATGAAAAGTCCTGCCACTTCTTGACGTGAAAGCAGGCATCGGCAACAGGACATCCAAACAAAATTGTTTATTTAGGCAGACAATGGCATTGGATGGAATGACGCGTTTCGGTGGACACAGCCACCTTAATCACATAGAGCGGCCACCAATGTCAGGCCCTTAAATGCTACTTGTTACCACTAAACAGGAAATAGACACTGAAAACATACTATGCCTGAGCAGCTGCACATGACAAACCCAAATAAATGTATTCAATAGCATACAATGAACATAAAATATACAATTAATTAAGCTGCTCATGTCGGGATATGAACAAAATACAATAAAATAAAATAAAATAAAGTTGCACTCAGAAAACATGTAAATATGAAGTACTGTGAGAAGCAAAATACTGAGTCAGGCAGAGTGTTACAATTCATCGCAGGATACCCACTGCGTGTTCGATCCATATTACACTCTGACTTGCGCATTTTAGCAAGAGAATAGTTTGGGCGGCATGCTGTAACTACTAATTGCTGAAAATGTACCTGCTGCTGAACACAAGGACATTGTGGTGACTGCACCACGTTGCACAAGTAGAACAGCTGGTGCTTATAAAATTACAGATAATACTGGCAACAATTCAGACCTTGTGGCTATACAAGAATTAAGACTCATTCCCAAAGAGTCAGCTCTCGCCCAATTGGGCCTATAGTCCACATTGTAGTACATTATGCAGCAAATGCTGTGTCTAGGACAAGTGTCCTGTACATGAAACCCATGCTCGGTACATAATATCTCTTCTTGACCTCACATGCCACCTTGACTTGAGTCATACTGAACCTCAAAAACAATGGTGATGAGTGCCAAAAATAAAGGGGGAATGTTTGTGATTGTGTGCTGCAAGCATGAACAAGTGCGCAAAAGTAAAAAAGTGACCTGCAGAATACAATTCTGCGTGCCGCTAAAAACACTAGTACCAGGCTGTAAGAGAGCAGGAAGAAATCCCTTGACATCAAGGGAAATGTATGTTACAGGTGTATGTACATCTCTTCGTCCTAATTCAGGCCGTTGGGGATCCTGCTATTAAGCATAATGATGTAGTGGGACTCTAATCTGCGCAGCTTGAGCTCCCTGTTGCCACCCCTCACATGCTTGGGGACCGAATCTATGACAAAGTACGCCAGATCACTGCTGTTACCCCCATGTCTCTCATTTATGTGTCAAGCTACGGGGTATGTTTTGTCATCTTTGGCAATTGCATGTAAGTGTTGCAAAGTCCTGACATGTACCATGTGCTTGGTACTGCCCACATATACCTTAGGGCAGGAACATCGCAGCACATAAACCACGAAGTCACTTCTGCAATTGTAGGAGTGACGGATCTTAATGGTGGTGTTGTGCAGTGGGCTGGGAAATTCATTCAGGCTAAGGCCAACAGTGCAGGCCTTGCATTTGTGGCATTTATGAAAACCAGGGGAGGATGTAAGCCAGGAATCTGACTGCGCCATTTCTGGACTGCTGTTACATAATTCACCTCTCAGACTTGGCCCGTCTAAAAATGAGGAGAGGATGTTTGGGCATCGAAGATCCGGTGACCGGATCACTGCGAATCAAGTTCCAGTGGGATTTAAGGATACTCCTCACTCTCTGGTGGTATGTATTGTACCCTGTTATTATTCTAACAGTGCCATGAGTGTCGGCTTTATTCCTTTTTTCTTTGAAAAGTAACACCTTTCTGGTTGTGGACTCTACTTTGGTTTTAGTGCTCTTCAGTAGTGCTGGGTTGTGGCCCCTTTGCTGGAATCTGAGATCCAACTCTGACTGAACTTGTCTCAAGGATTGAATGTCACTATAATTGCGCTTCATGGGCAGGTTTTAGGCATAGGGGATACTTTACCTGAGTTTGATCGGGTGAAAGCTCTGCTCATGAAGAATGAAATTTCCAGCTGTTTCCTTGCGGAGAGTTTTAGTGTGAATCTTACCATTTTGGACAAAGACCTTCAAATCTAGGAATTCAGCCTCACATTTGTTGATCTTACTCATTCTTCAATACACCTTGGCCTATATATATATAAAACATATTTAACCCCTTTGGTGCTTGCGTCGGCCAATGGCAGACGCAAGCACTGCCTCCCTGGTGCGGCGCACGTCCATTGGCCGTCACCAGGGAGGCCCCCATTTAACCAACCATTAACCAACTTCAAATGCACGGAGAAAAGCGCAAATCCATTTTTAGTGTTCAGCGCTAAATAACATTTCTTCCATAGCATGTCATTCCCTTAGCTACAAAGTCTTGTGTGTCCCAATTGCATATTCTGCTTTTCAGTTCCACTTACTCTTTTAAAGGGGACATCAGCCCGCAATGTAGGAATTTCATCCTTTTGCACCCCTTACTTTCCACGCACAGGGAAATCCTTTCTTTTCCCAAGGGCAAGCAGGTCAGGCTCCCACACAATAAGTCGTGGGCTCCTTGCGTGGCATCATGGAGTTGGAGTTATTGTGTGGGAGCCTGACCTGCTTGCCCCCTGGGAAAATGTTATTTAGCGCTGAACACTAAAAATGGATTTGCGCTTTTCTCCGTGCATTTGAAGTTGGTTAATTATTCCCTTGCACACTCTGCAAAAGAATACGGTCTGCGTTTTTAAATCAATCACGTGGGCAATTCGAAAATCAGAGAGATTCCCCGTGATCAAGGCTCTGGCGAGCAGAAACGTTGGGAGTGTGAGCCTCTTTGCTTCTGTGATGTTCCATGAATTAAATGATTTTAAAAACGACACAACCAGCGCTGGTGCACTTCTTTTGATGTGAAAGGAGGATTAGTTGGTGTTTATATTCAGGAAGCCCCGCTCCTGGAGCACTGTCCGCCCTGTCAAGGACGTGGACTCCTTGCGTGGCATCGTGGAGTTGGATATATATATATATATATATATATATTCTCCAAAAGATTCCTCGATCTCAAGGACGCCACTCCATAAGCAAGTAAGTTTTCAAAACTTCTTTATTAGGAAGCTGCACATTAAGCCTGTATTTCGAAAGTCCCCGACGCGTTTCGAAGCTGCTTGCTTCTTCCTCATGGGGTAGCAATATGACAAGTCACGGATAACTGTAGCCATTAATTTTACCAATGCGCATGCACTCTTCGGTGAGTTGCATGCTGGTGGATGCAGTTCAATTTATCCCACAGGTGGGGACCGTTACAATGTCAAAACGATTTTATTTGCTTTTGGCTTTACAATTCAACAGCCCTCCAGTGGGCTCCAGGCGTAACGTTCAGCTTCCTTCACTGGCTTGCTTGCGCTGCTATCCGGGCTGAAAGGTGCACCCCAGCAGTCCCGTTACCACATTCCCAACGGGCGGTGCATCCTCCACGGCTGAGGCTGCCGCGTGCTATCTTCTCCAAAGATTCCTCGATCTCAAGGACGCCACTCCATAAGCAAGTAAGTTTTCAAAACTTCTTTATTAGGAAGCTGCACATTAAGCCTGTATTTCGAAAGTCTCGACACGTTTCGAATGCTTGCTTCTTCCTCATGGGGTAGCAATATGACAAGTCACGGATAACTGTAGCCATTAATTTTACCAATGCGCATGCACTCTTCGGTGAGTTGCATGCTGGTGGATGCAGTTCAATTTATCCCACAGGTGGGGACCGTTACAATGTCAAAACGATTTTATTTGCTTTTGGCTTTACAATTCAACAGCCCTCCAGTGGGCTCCAGGCGTAACGTTCAGCTTCCTTCACTGGCTTGCTTGCTGCTATCCGGGCTGAAAGGTGCACCCCAGTAGTCCCGCTACCACATTCCCAACGGGCGGTGCATCCTCACGGCTGAGGCTGCCGCGTGCTATCTTCTCCAAAGATTCCTCGATCTCAGGACGCCACTCCATAAGCAAGTAAGTTTTCAAAACTTCTTTATTAGGAAGCTGCACATTAAGCCTGTATTTCGAAAGTCCCCGACGCGTTTGAAGCTGCTTGTTCTTCCTCATGGGGTAGCAATATGACAAGTCACGGATAACTGTAGCCATTAATTTTACCAATGCGCATGCACTCTTCGGTGAGTTGCATGCTGGTGGATGCAGTTCAATTTATCCCACAGGTGGGGACCGTTACAATGTCAAAACGATTTTATTTGCTTTTGGCTTTACAATTCAACAGCCCTCCAGTGGGCTCCAGGCGTAACGTTCAGCTTCCTTCACTGGCTTGCTTGCGCTGCTATCCGGGCTGAAGGAAGCTGAACGTTACGCCTGGAGCCCACTGGAGGGCTGTTGAATTGTAAAGCCAAAAGCAAATAAAATCGTTTTGACATTGTAACGGTCCCCACCTGTGGGATAAATTGAACTGCATCCACCAGCATGCAACTCACTCGAAGAGTGCATGCGCATTGGTAAAATTAATGGCTACAGTTATCCGTGACTTGTCATATTGCTACCCCATGAGGAAGAAGCAAGCAGCTTCGAAACGCGTCGCGGACTTTCGAAATACAGGCTTAATGTGCAGCTTCCTAATAAAGAAGTTTTGAAAACTTACTTGCTTATGGAGTGGCGTCCTTGAGATCGAGGAATCTTTGGAGAAGATAACACGCGGCAGCCTCAGCCGTGGAGGATGCACCGCCCGTTGGGAATGTGGTAACGGGACTGCTGGGGTGCACCTTTCAGCCCGGATAGCAGCGCAAGCAAGCCAGTGAAGGAAGCTGAACGTTACGCCTGGAGCCCACTGGAGGGCTGTTGAATTGTAAAGCCAAAAGCAAATAAAATCGTTTTGACATTGTAACGGTCCCCACCTGTGGGATAAATTGAACTGCATCCACCAGCATGCAACTCACCGAAGAGTGCATGCGCATTGGTAAAATTAATGGCTACAGTTATCCGTGACTTGTCATATTGCTACCCCATGAGGAAGAAGCAAGCAGCTTCGAAACGCGTCGGGACTTTCGAAATACAGGCTTAATGTGCAGCTTCCTAATAAAGAAGTTTTGAAAACTTACTTGCTTATGGAGTGGCGTCCCTGAGATCGAGGAATCTTTTGGAGAATATATATATATATATATATATATATGCTCTTTGATGCACCGTGAACGGCGCACTCGAGGACGGGTGCTTTACAAACGCGGGGGTGCGCCCGCAATATTTATCCAAGCTCTGTTGCGTTGCCAATAAACTCTAGCAACTTCCCCCGCGAGTGCTGTTTTTCTTTTTGGGAAACAAGGAATCGGAGCTTTGAAGTTACATGAAAGGCAGTAAAGAGTGGTACTGCTGCATAGTACAAATAAAAATTCCTGCTAGATAGAGATATCTGACTTTTGTCTAGTGGCAGTTTTGACGCCATAAAGGCCATGCTGGAAAGAACAGATCTGTATTATGTGGATAGCTAAGTGGATTAGTAAAGCCACGCAGTAGAAACACTTTGAAACAAATGAAATGTATGTGAGAGAGGGGCTATGGAGAGATGAGGGGCACGTTTGCAAGGATGGTAGTGAGGGAGTCAAAGGAGGTCGTAGTGTGCAATTGTAAAGCACACGTTCACCCGTAGGCATCTTGGTGCCAAATTGCTGGTCGCACTGGCTTTCACCAGCGCCAAAAGGCTGCGATGATGGGTATGTGGCAAGGTAAAGTAATACTGTGTCTTTTTTCTCTCTTTCTTAGTCTTTTTGGAGAGTGTACGGATTTCGCAAAGGAAAGGTAAGGTGACTTCGTCATTATTTACTGTTAAACACTTCACTCACGCACACACCCACCTACACTTTAAAACCAACAACCTTTCTGCCTTCTACGTAGGATAGTGTTTTAAAAGGATAGTTTTAGGCACTAGCAGAGATGGCATATCGTTGGATGAATGCTGCCAAGGCCCTAAGTCTGGTTCTGGAGTCCAGCTCTGAGGCAGGATCAGAGACTGAGACAGCAGATACTGAGACAGCATCTGAGGGAGAGGACAATGGAGCCGAATCTGGGAGTGATTTTTCAGTCGGCGCAGTTCCATCCGACGACTCATCTTCCGGCGATTCTGAAGGAGACGATGTCAGTCGTGCTGTCCCTTTGCCAGCACAGTCTGTGCAGCAGGACACCAGTAACAGGTTAGAGCAACCCAGAGTGCAGGCACGTGCGGCCGCAAGCACAGACGGAGTGCTGTCTTGGCAGCCTCCCAATTTAGTTCAGCCCCAAATTCCGCCTTTCACTGGTGACGCTGGATGTAAAGTCGATACGGCAAATGTTTTGCCAATTGACTACTTCCATCTCTTTTTGGATGTTGACTTCCTTGACGAAATTGTGCAGCAAACAAATTTGCGTGCCGAACAATTTCTGAGGGAGCAAGGAGGCACTCTTGGGCCTCATTCTAGGGCGCGCAAGTGGACTCCCACTTCTTTAGGGGAGTTGAAGATATTTTTGGGCCTCACGCTTAAAATGGGGGTAGTGCATAAACCAACCTTGCTATCCTACTGGTCTACTCGCATGGTTTGGTTAACCCCATCTTCGCACCATACATGAGCAGAGATCGTTTTTGCTATTGCAGCGCATGCTGCATTTCAATGACAATTCTGCTGCATTGCCCCGGGACCATCCAGACCATGACAGGTTGTTCAAAATTCGGCCTGTCGTGGGACATTTGTCTGCCAGGTTTCCAGAGGTTTATACTCCTGGAAAGAATATAGCCATTGATGAGTCCTTGATCTTGTATAAAGGGCGGCTGCTGTTTAGGCAGTACATTCCGAGCAAACGCGCTCGCTATGGCATCAAGCTGTACATGCTGTGTGAGAGCTCGACTGGCTATGTGTACAGCTTGAGAGTGTATACAGGGAAGGACCAACTCTTAACCCTGTAGGTTGCCCTCCCACGCTAGGGGTCACAGGAAAGATCGTATGGGAGCTTGTCCAGCCACTTCTTCACAAAGGTTATAACCTTTATGTGGACAATTTCTATACAGGAGTAGAGCTGTTCAGTGAGCTCTACAAAGCTGGCACCATGGCTTGCGGTACAATTCGTTGTCGCCGCAAAGGATTCCCGCAGGAGCTTGTTTGCAAGAAGCTCCAGAAATCCCAGAGCACTGCGTTGCGTTCCAACGAACTGCTTGCAGTCAAGTTCTCAGATAGGCGTGACGTGTACGTGCTCACTACAGTTCATGCTGAGAGCACTTCCCCTGTCACGGTTTGCGGTCAGATGGCCGAAGTCCACAAGCCCACCTGTATACTTGATTACAACAAGTACATGGGCGGAGTGGACAAGAACGACCAGGTTCTTCAGCCATACAATGTGAGTCGTAAAACTCGCACTTGGTATAAGAAACTGTTTACGCACCTGATCCAGATGGCAACATACAATGCGTATGTTGTGTATCGTGAGACCACCACAGGAAGACTCATGTCTTTCCTTGACTTTCAGTTGTCTGTGATTGAAAGTCTCACTGCTACAGAAGCAGCAGCCTTCACTTCATGTGTTCTGGAGGACGTGGCAAGGCTGCAGGAGCGACACTTTGCTGATAAAATTCCTGCAACACCCAAAAAGGAGCGACCATGTCTTCGTTGTAAAGTGTGCTCGATGCAGGGAAAGAGGCAGGAGACTCGTGTTTACTGTCCCCAGTGCCCAAGTAAGCCTGCCTTCTGTTTTCCTACTTGCTTTATGTTGTATCACACTAAAGCAAAATACTGGGAAATTGACTTAGGTGGAGCTGCCAATAGGTAAACCTTTCAATTGGTGTGAATGGATACCTACTGTCTGTGGTCCACTCCTTCACTATGCAAGCAGCTGCAGAATATTTCTTCCTCTACTTCAGGAAATCATGGACTTCTCAACACCTTTATCTGCTTTCAGAACATGGTAGTTGTTCTGTTCGCCAATTGACAAGTGCATTAAAGTCCCCACGCTGCACATACTGGTGGACAGAACATATGCCACGTTGTCATGGAGTACCCGTGTTTCACATTTAACCGTTCTTCGTAGTTTATGATGTTCTCTTTAGGAAGCTTTTGAAAATTTCCAGCATGTTTGCCTTAGTTTCAAAGGTAGATATGCTTGCTCAGCTCGAGGAATGTTTTTGCGGCATACTCGGGCACCCCCCAACTTGCATCCACAAACTGGAAGGAGTTGGATAGGGCATTGTGAGAGCATTGATAGCACGTGACAGAAATGTTCACTCAAGCTTCAAGTAGCTAGAGATGGAAGGCATTAGAAGAGGGTCTCTTAACAATTGGACAGGATTAGTCAGGACTCTGAGGACAGACACACAAACGGGTTAGAACAGCTTACGGTAGGGGCGCTTTCCGAGGAATATTGCAAAGGTAGAAGGCAGATAGTAAAGGTAATATAGATACACGTCCAGACTTCATCTTCACCCATGGATTCAAATCCATTGCTGCCACACTCACACTGAATTTACTGTAGTACTTATGGGTCAATGCTGCTTGCCATGTTCATCCTCCGTTAGAACTTAGTAGATGATCAGTTTGCTGTATGATAAGTGCATTACAGTCACTGCACATAACGGTGGATTGGACATATGCTACGTTGTCACGGACTACCCGTGTTTCACATTCATCCGTTCATAGTTTATGATGTTATCTTTTGGAAATTTCCAGCATGTTTGCCTTAGTTTCAAAGGTAGATATGCTTGCTCAGCTCGAGGAATGTTTTTGCGGCATACTCGTGCACCCCCCAACTTGCATCCACAAACTGGAAGGAGTTGGATTTAGCATAGTGAGTGCACTAGAGGTGCATGAATGACATGTCTTCCTGAGCCTCATGTGTCTGTCATGGAAGCCATTAGTATAGGTTCACTGGGCATGCGTTCAGTAACGTTCAGGAAGAAGGAGGTGGAAATTTGACAGGTGGTAAAATATAGTCAAACTCATTATGTCTTGTGGCATATGAATGTGATGGGCCCGTGCATGGCGGCGGTATGTTTGTGTGAGTGCAAGTGATCTGGTTGTTTGGGCCCGTGGCTGGCGGTATGGAAGTCTTGTGTGTGGTGTGTGAATGGCGTGTGAATGGACTATAAAGTGGTTGGTGCCTTGATGTGGCTTTATGGCTCCCCTTCAGAAGGCTTGGCTTCAGTATTTATATACTTTGATAAGTATTTGTGCTTTGAAGCCAGCGTTTCTGGAGGTGCTAAAACCAACCTGTGTAAGTGGTGGATTAGCTTTATCAAATTAGTGTTAGATTTATATTTGTGGCGGTTTAATGGCCTTTAGTAAGATTTTTTTTGGGTCAAAATGGGTAGCAGGGGACTTTGTGCCCTAGCTCAGTCGTCACCTAGGCAAACCTTCACATTTTTGAGTAGTAGACAATGGGGGAAGTACAAGGGTGAATGACTTGTGTGGCTCTCACTGATTTTTTTTACTCAACATGCCCTGCTAACCTCATATTTAGTTGAAAAAAACTCTTTTTCCACACATTTTTGTGTGGGAAAGTTGTGGGATCACTGGGCTGACACGAATTTCCTACCACCTAGCGTTCACCCAGGTCTCCCGATAAAAATGGTGCCTCACTCGTGTGGGAGGCCCAAGTACCCGCGACAGGCAAGGGCCCAAAACGTATTAAGGCGACATCAAAATTGCCTATCACAAAAAGACCTGGTTTTGCAAGGGGATCACCTGGGTTTTTGGCCCCGTGCTCGGCGGCCAGCTAGGGAAACCTACCAAACCCACACATTTCTGAAAACTAGACACCCGGGGGATTCCAGGGAGGTATGGCTTGCGTGGATCACCCAACGTTTTCTTACCCAGAATCCCCTGCAAACCTCAAATGTAGCTGAAAAAATCACTTTTTCCACAAATTTGTGTGTGGGAAAGTTGTGGCATCACCGGGCTGACACGAATTTCCTACCACCTAGCGTTCCCCCAGGTCTCCCGATAAAAATGGTGCCTCACTCGTGTGGGAGGCCCAAGTACCCGCGACAGGCAAGGGCCCAAAACGTATTAAGGCGACATCAAAATTGCCTATCACAAAAAGACCTTATTTTGCAAGGGGGTCACCTGGGTTTTTGGCCCCGTGCTCGGCGGCCAGCTAGGGAAACCTACCAAACCCACATATTTCTGAAAACTAGACACCCGGGGGGTTCCATGGAGGTATGGCTTGCGTGGATCCCCCAACGTTTTCTTACCCAGAATCCCCTGCAAACCTCAAATTTAGCTGAAAAAATCACTTTTTCCACACATTTTTGTGTGGGAAAGTTGTGGCATCACCGGGCTGACACGAATTTCCTACCACCCAGCGTTCCCCCAGGTCTCCCGATAAAAATGGTGCCTCACTCGTGTGGGAGGCCCAAGTACCCGCGACAGGATACGGCCCAAAACGTATTGAGGAGACATCAAAATTGCCTATCACAAAAAGACCTGGTTTTACAAGGGGGTCACCTGGGTTTTTGGCCCCGTGCTCGGCGGCCAGCGGCCAGCTAGGGAAACCTACCAAACCCACATATTTCTGAAAACTAGACACCCGGGGAATTCCAGGGAGGTATGGCTTGCATGGATCACCCAACGTTTTCTTACCCAGAATCCCCTGCAAACCTCAAATTTAGCTGAAAAAAATCACGTTTTGGGCCCTTGCCTGTTGCGGGTACTTGGGCCTCCCACACAAGTGAGGTACCATTTTTCTTGGAAGACTTTGGGGAACGCGGGGTGGGTGGAATTTTGTGGATCCACGCAGATTCCAGAACTTTCCACCACAGAAATGTGATTAAAATGTGGGTTTTTTGACAATTTTTTAGGTTTGCAAGGGATTCTGAGTAACAGAACCTGGTGACAGCCAGCCAAGTCACCCCATCCTGGATTCCCCTGGATGTCTAGTTTTCAAAAATGTATAGGTGTGCTAGGTTTCCCTAGGTGCCGGCAAAGCTAGGGTTCAAAATCTACAGCTATGCACTTTGCAAAAAAAGGGTCCCTTTTCACTGCGAAAATGTGGTGTGTCCACGTTGCGTTTTGGGCCTTTTCCTGTCGCGGGTACTTGGGCATCCCACACAAGTGAGGTACCATTTTTCTCGGAAGACTTTGGGGAATGAGGGGTGGGTGGAATTTTGTGGATCCACGCAGATTCCAGAACTTTCCACCACAGAAATGTGAGGAAAATGTGGTTTGTTTGACAATATTTTAGGTTTGCAAGGGATTCTGGGTAACAGAACCTGGTGAGAGCCAGCCAAGTCACCCCATCCTGGATTCCCCTGGGTGTCTAGTTTTCAAAAATGTACAGGTTTGCTAGGTTTCCCTAGGTGCCGGCAGAGCTAGGGTTCAAAATCTACAGCTAGGGACTTTGCTAAAAAAGGGTCCGTTTTCACTGCGAAAATGTGGTGTGTCCATGTTGCGTTTTGGGACGTTTCCTGTCGCGGGTACTTGGGCCTCCCACACAAGTGAGGTACCATTTTTCTCGGAAGACTTTGGGGAACGCGGGGTGGGTGGAATTTTGTGGATCCACGCAGATTCCAGAACTTTCCACCACAGAAATGTGAGGAAAATGTGGTTTTTTTGACAATTGTTTAGGTTTGCAAGAGATTCTGGGTAACAGAACCTGGTGAGAGCCAGACAAGTCACCCCATCCTGGATTCCCCTGGGTGTCTAGTTTTCAAAAATGTATAGGTTTGCTAGGTGTCCCTAGGTGCCAGCAGAGCTAGGGTTCAAAATCTACAGCTAGGCACTTTGCAAAAAAAGGGTCCGTTTTCACTGCGAAAATGTGGTGTGTCCATGTTGCGTTTTGGGCCGTTTCCTGTCGCGGGTACTTAGGCCTCCCACACAAGTGAGGTACCATTTTTCTCGGAAGACTTTGGGGAACACGGGGTGGGTGGAATTTTGTGGATCCACGCAGATTCCAGAACTTTCCACCACAGAAATGTGAGTAAAATGTGGGTTTTTTGACAATGTTTTAGGTTTGCAAGGGATTCTGGGTAACAGAACCTGGTGAGAGCCAGCCAAGTCACCCCATCCTGAATTTCCCTGGGTGTCTAGATTTCAAAAATGTATAGGTTTGCTAGGTTTCCCAAGGTGCCGGCAGAGCTAGGGTTCAAAATCTACAGCTAGGGACTTTGCAAAAAAAGGGTCCGTTTTCACTGCGAAAATGTGGTGTGTCCACGTTGCGTTTTGGGCCATTTCCTGTCGCGGGTACTTGGGCCTCCCACACAAGTGAGGTACCATTTTTCTCGGAAGACTTTGGGGAACGCGGGGTGGGTAGAATTTTGTGGATCCACGCAGATTCCAGAACTTTCCACCACAGAAATGTGAGTAAAATGTGTTTTTTTTGACAATTTGTTAGGTTTGCAAGGGATTCTGGGTAACAGAACCTGGTGAGAGCCAGCCAAGTCACCCCATCCTGGATTCCCCTGCGTGTCTAGTTTTCAAAAATGTATAGGTTTGCTAGGTTTACCTAGGTGCCGGCAGAGCTAGGGTTCAAAATCTACAGCTAGGCACTTTGCAAAAAAAGGGTCCGTTTTCACTGCGAAAATGTGGTGTGTCCACATTGCGTTTTGGGCCATTTCCTGTCGCGGGTACTTGGGCCTCCCACACAAGCGAGGTACCATTTTTTTCGGGCGACTTTGGGGAACGCGGGGTTGGTGGAATTTTGTGGATCCACGCAGATTTCAGAACTTTCCACCACAGATATGTGAGGAAAATGTGGTTTGTTTGACCATTTTTTAGGTTTGCAAGGGATTCTGGGTAACAGAACCTGGTGAGAGCCAGCCAAGTCACCCCATCCTAGATTCCCCTGGGTGTCTAGTTTTCAAAAATGTACAGGTTTGCTAGGTTTCCCTAGGTGCCGGCAGAGCTAGGGTTCAAAATCTACAGCTAGGGACTTTGCAAAAAAAGGGTCCGTTTTCACTGCGAAAATGTGGTGTGTCCATGTTGCGTTTTGGGCCGTTTCCTGTTGCGGGTACTTGGCCCTCCCACACAAGTGAGGTACCATTTTTATCGGAAGACTTTGGGGAACGCGGGGTGGGTAGAATTTTGTGGATCCACGCAGATTCCAGAACTTTCCACCACAGAAATGTGAGGAAAATGTGTTTTTTTGGACATTTTTTTTAGGTTAGCAAGGGATTCTGGGTAACAGAACCTGGTGAGAGCCAGCCAAGTCACCCCATCCTGGATTCCCCTGGGTGTCTAGTTTTAAAAAATGTATAGGTTTGATAGGTTTCCCTAGGTGCCGGCAGAGCAAGAGTTCAAAATCTACAGCTAGGCACTTTACAAATAATGGGTCAGTTTTCACTGTAAAATTAAAGTGTGTCCACGTTGTGTTTTGAGCCGTTTCCTGTCGCGGGCACTATGCCTACCCACACAAGTGAGGTACCATTTTTATCGGGAGACTTAGGGTAACACAGAATTGTAGAGCAACTGTTATTACCTATTGACTTTCAATGCATTTCTGCCTTCCAAATGAAAGACAATGTATAAAAAAGAAGTCATTTTGAAAAATGACCTATAATTCTCATGCTAGTATGGGTACTCACAATTTCGAAAAAGTGCAAATATCTACTGTTTCTAAACTCTATATTTTGTTCCAATTTCAGAAATACATAGGTGTTTTTCATACAGATTTTTCCATGTATATGTATATATTTACCCAAATTAATTGCTATATACCCGGTACATAATAAAAAACCATTGCAAGACGCTTCTCAGTTGTTGGCTCTGGGTTCGTCGGGTTCTTGGTGAACCTACAAGTCCTATATATCCCCACAACCAGAAAGGTATATTGCTTTCAAACAGCTGTCATAATTAGAAGAAGTTACAGGTGAAAACGTTGACACAAATGTCTGGTTTTTTCAACTAATTTTCAATTTTTCCTATATTCAATGGTTAGTTTCTATAAAGAAACCTTGAAGGATCTACACAAATGACCACTTGATGAATTCAGAATTTTGTCTACTTTTCTAAAATGTATAGCTTTCCAGGAACCATTATTGCTTTCATACCATACCATTAACTGGAAAGTGTTTGAAAGCACAAAAAATAGCAAAAATGGGCTACGTCCCAGACAAATGCCAAAACTGTGTAAAAAATGTTGGTTTTCTGACAAAAGTCTGCTTGTCCCTGAAAGCAGGGAAGATGGTGATTTCAGCACCACAACCCCTTTTTATACCATTTGCAGGGTAAAAACCAGACGCTTTCATTTGTAGCCCTTTTTTCCCATTTTTCCCCAAAAAAACAAAATGTACTGTATTTTGGCTAATTTCTGGATCCCCTCCAGGGGAATCCACAAACCCTGGGTACCTTTAGAATCACCATGATGTTGGAAGAAAAGGACGCAAATTTGGCGTGGATACCTTATGTGGTCAAAAAGTTACAGAGGCCTAATCGCGAACTACCCCAAATAGCCAAAAAAGGGCTCAGCACTGGGGGGGGAAAGGCCCAGCAGTTAAGGGGTTAAACTTTACAGAAACACACAGTCGCTGGATGATGTCATCAGTGACGTCATTTGAGATGTCATCAGTGATGTCATCAGTGATGTCACTGACCATGTCATGAGGGATGTAAAATGTGATGTCATCAGCAGTGCATTGCGGGGGCGCGAGTTATACTTAGCTCAACTAACTATAACGGCTGAATTTCTCTGGTTTTGTACGAGTGAAATGTCCAACTAACTATAACGTCCTTAAACCTGTGGTTTTTTCAGTGAATTTCAAAGGTTTTTTTAAATGCTAATTTCTAACTATGCCTACAGAGGTAGGACGTGCAGAAAGAGGAAGAAAGGCGCAGAAAGAAGCAAGAGAAATGCAGAAAGAGGCAACAGAAGTCCAGAAAGACAATGAAAGGTGCAGAAAGAAGCAAAAGATATGCAGAAAGAACCAACAGAGGTGCAGAAAGAGGCCTTGTTGCAAAGTCATCCTGTGCCCTCAACTTTTTGCTGACGGGTACTGGTGGTAACAGACTCTGACTGACCAGGCCTAGAGCCAGTGCTATGCTAAAAGACACATAGAATGCAGTGAAAACACCTACATACACTAGGGTACACTATGGGCTGGGGTACCCCTGTGATTGGCATGACCTCCCCTGTAAGACCCTAGTATATAATAGGGCAGGGGGATTAAAACTACCTCTAAGTCAGAGGTGCAGAAACATGCTACTTTAACTAGTAGTCGCGTTTGCAGAGTGGTAGAGAAAGGGTGCTGGGCCTTCGACCAGCGCTCAAGAATTCCGCTGCGTAGGACTTACAGGAGGGCTTCTTGGCCCCTAAAGTCCCTCAGGAGTAAAGTGGACTTCATCCCCCATCCCGTAGTCTGCCAGGAGGCGTGTTTGCAGAGTGGTGGAGAAAGGGGACATGGCCTCCGAAGACGTCTTAGCAATCCTACTGTGTGGGACTTACTGGAGGTAACAA
This sequence comes from Calotriton arnoldi, assembly GCA_963921515.1. Classification (NCBI taxonomy): domain Eukaryota; kingdom Metazoa; phylum Chordata; class Amphibia; order Caudata; family Salamandridae; genus Calotriton; species Calotriton arnoldi. The sequence continues at coordinate 913,749 of CAWUFW010007889.1, read as the reverse complement.
GAGGGGTACTTGGCCCCCAAAGACATCCTTGGGGGCCAACTACCCCTCCTATTACCTCCAGTAAGTACCACACAGCAGGATTGCTAAGTTCGCATAACAGGCCACGCCCCCTTTGCCCACCACTCTGCAAACGCGCTCCCTGGCGCGCTCTTCGAGGGGGATTGAAGTCCCCTTCACTGCTGGGGGTCCTTAGGGGCCAACTAGCTTACCTCTTACCTCCAGGTAGCCCCACACAGTGGGATTGCTGAGAGGTGGACACAGGCCATGCCCCCTTTCTCCACCACTCTGCAAACGCACCTCCTGGCCCGCTCTTGGTTGGGGATGAAGTCCCCTTTCCTCAAGAGGGTCCCTGGGGGCCAACTAGCCCACCAGGTACCTCGAGTAAGCCCCACACAGCTGGATTGCTGAGAGTGGTCCGACGCCACGCCTCCTTTTACACCACTCTGCAAACGCGGCTCCTGGCGCACTGCTGCTCAGGGGATGAAGTCCACTTGTGTCCGGAGGTCCTCAGGACACAAGAGGACCTCATCACCCCACCAGCAGTGCGCCAAGAGGCGCGTTTGCAGAGTGGTGTAAAAAGGGGCGTGGCCTCAGACCACCTCTCTGTAATCCAGCTGTGTGGCGCTTACTGGAGGTGCCTGGTGGGATAGTTGGCCCCCAGGGACCCTCAGGAATGAAGGGGACTTAATCCCCCAACTTAGAACGCGCCAGGGGGTGCGTTTGCAGAGTGGTGCAGGGAGGGGGCCTCTGGCGAGATGCTGGCTTTTCTTTCTTATATTTTTTTTAGAAGGGGGGCTGTGTGGCCCCCCTTCTTTTAGTATTTTTAAGGCCCTGGGGCCTGACCCCTTTTTTAAAAAAAGAAAAAGAAACTGGAAGGGGGCCGCGCGGCCCCCCTCCCGAGGCCAATTTCAGCCCCGGGGACCCCATCCCCGGGGCATGCCTCCTTTTTTTTATTTAGTTATTGGGAAGGAGGGCCATGTGGCCCCCCTTCCCTAGGCCACTATTGGCCCCGGGTCCCCATCCCCCGGGGCCTGGCCTCTTTTTTTTTTTTTTTTATTGGGGAGGGGGGCCGCGTGGCCCCCCTCCCCATGGCCACTTCTGGCCCTGGGGACCCCACCCCCCGGGGCCTGGCCATACGTTGGGGACCGTGGGGGGAGCCCCAATGCCCCCATGGTCCCTGCCGGCTCCCCGCCTCCTGCGGGAGCCAGCATTGCTTTTGGGCAAGGGGAGCTGCTAACATGCAGCTCCCCTTGCCCAAAAGCAATTCTGATTTGCTTGTTGGAAGCGAGAGCAGGTTTCCTGCTCTCGTTTCCAACAAGCAAAGCAGTGTTTGCCAAGACAGGGCGGGAGCCACAAGGCTCCCGACCTGTCATTGCAAACGGCAATGTCCCGGGGGTGGGTACCCCAGGACATTGCAGGAGCCGGACTCCAGGAGGGGGGCCGCGCAGCCCCCCTCCCAATGAGTACAAAGCCCTGGGGTGTAGGTGGTCCCCGGGGCTTGGGGGGGCCCGTGAGGCCCCCCCACATTAATTAAAAAGCCCCGGGGAGGTGGTGGCCCCTGGGGCTTCGGGGGCCCACGAGGCCCCCCCTCATTAAAGAAGGAAGCCCCGGGGAGGTGGCGGTCCCCGGGGCTTGGGGGCCCGCAAGGCCCCGCACCCCATTTTAATAAAGCCCTGGGGAGGTGGCAGTCCCCGGGGCAGTGTGGGGGGGCAGCAGCCCCCCCACACATTTTTACAATGAAGCCCTGGGGAGGTGGCAGTCCCCGGGGCTGCGGAGGGGCCGTGTGCCCCCATGCATAAATAATAAAGCCCCAGGGAGGGGTGGTCCCTGGGGCTGCGGGGTCCCACACGGGCCCCTGCTACATAAAACAGAATTGCCCCTGGGACCTGGCCCACCCGGGGGCTATGAAGTCTTAATCCTGGGATTTCTTCTGGAAATGTGGCAGAGTTTTGTGTTCTAGTTGTAGTATGTTTGGTTTAAAATGTTGCTGGTTTTGTGTTCCTTTTATAGTGGGTAGTTAATTGGTTAATGCGCTGTATGACTTTTTTGGTTATTTTGCTTTATGTTGAATGTTATTGTGTAAAGTGCATTTTGAAATTTTTTCAGTTTGACCCTTATTTGGTGGATGCAGTGCTTGCTGCGCTGCGTTGCAAGACTGTTCGATAAACATGTCCCAAACTCTTTCTACCTAACAGAGAAAAAACCCCCACCTGACCCACTTCTCGACTGAATTAAACAAAAACCGAAGAGAACAAACAGCATGTTAAGGGAACAGTAAATATGTAAGTATGAAATGTAATAAATAAGAATGCATTTTCCGTATTAGTAATAAGTCTAATAAAATGTTTAACACAAAGTTATAAATATATACTTCTACCTTTTTCAGATAAAATGTCAGTCACAAAGAGCCACATATATCATCTTACAGAAAGTCAAACAATTGTTATCTCACTTAGGATACACATACAACAATGAAAGCACAAGCAATAAAAATGTTAACAGGAAATGTACCAAATATTAAATGAATGCTTCTTATGGGAGCCACATCTAAAAATGCTAAAAATGACATTATGATTAATGTGAGAGATCACAACCACCACCCCCCAAGTGTAACAGAGCTGGAAGTAAGGTATGTTCTCCAACCAAGCAAGCACTAACACTCAGGAACCCACAGGCACTATTTTTAAAAATATGCAGCCTAACTTTCCTGAGCACATTACATGTCAACTACCAGCAATCTCCAATCTAAAAAGATTAACAGCAGACACACAAAAGCCACTCCCCAAACCCCTGCTTCTCCTAGAAGATACCAAGATATAAACTGATTCAGAACACCTACTAACCATTACACATAATGAAGAACACTTTCTCTTGCACAACAATAGAAATAATGACAGAACAATAATTATATATGCAACTCAAATCAATTTACTAAGACTAACCCAATGTGCAACATGGATAATGGATAACACCTTCAAATTGTGCCCTCTACCATTCAAGCAAATATACACCATACATGGAGAATATCTTCTTCTTTAAACTCTATTTCGGTCGTGGACCATAAATGTACAGTACAATACATTTCATACAGAGAATATAATATAGCCTTATAGCCTGCTGCCAAGGAATATTCTGGTTGTTAAACACCCTGAACCCGAGACGCAGGCTCAGGCCTGTAATGAGGGAGAGGACCTTTAACAACTGGTGTAAACCGAGGCTAAAGGGCTATAAGGATATTAGAACATTCCACCCCTCACTAAAGGTAGAATGTTCTAACGTGAAAGGAGAGAAACAGAAAGACAAACATTGGAATGTTAGAGCAGAAGGCTTATACTAGCCATTATAAGCCGGTAGCTACTCCATTGTCTTCAGTAGAACTCTCAACATTCTAATGTTCTAATAATAGTAACATACCCTTAATTTATGCACTACTGCCAACAATATTAATAAACTTGATTGCTTGATTAAAAGAAACCCTTGCAATATGTTACACATGAGTGAAATAACATTATATCCGAGATTACATATTCTCAGGAGAGGGGATTACTTTAAAAAGTACATACATAAAAAACCGGACATATAGCGCCTTTGCATGGAGACGGGCCAAGTCAATGATAAAGTGCAGTAAGTTAGTCTAAAAATGGTTAAAAATAGCCTTGTGCCGTAGGTTTCAGGCAAATATAAATGAAGTGCTGTGTCTAAAAAAAAATTAAAGTGTAACCTTTGTCACTGCAACAAGAGTTTATGCTTTGTCTAGATGCCAAGTCTCCCTGGCCAGATGGTATCAGCCTGCACCTGATTATGACAGTTTCCAGGAAAAGGTGAATTCAAAGAGAGTTCAATCAGGCAAAAATGGATTCAGGGGCCCAGTACCAGGCACATGATGGCCCAGTCACCTCCCAGCCCTTGAGCTGCATAATCCAGGGCCTCTACCTTTCTTGAAAAACGATAAATGAATGTGACCAGGGCACAGTTTAGGGTGGTATTGGATGGGTCCAAACAGGCCAGCACTGCTTCCCTGCAGGATATTGTGCCCCTGGCAACCCACCTCCTTTGTAACAACTTCCTCCTATCCTCTAGAAGGGTGGAGCACAAGCACAGTAATGTATAATGTCCTCTTTTTGTTGTTTGCAGAGCCGACAGGTTGCCTGTTCCTCACCCCTTTTCCAGGCTGGACAATAAGTTGGGATAGGGATTACCCCCATCCTTAATTTCATAAACGGGGCCTTTGTCCAATCGTTGTAAAGTTCGTTTAAGTAGCACTGTGGTTTCAGATGTTTGTAGGTGCACAGTTTCATCCAGCCTTGTTTGCATGTGGTGAGGCAGGCCTTGTCCTCTACTAGTGAGAGCTACTTTGTGCTGATTTTTGCCACCCTTTTGAATTCCTGATGGCTAATAGTAAGGTCCCAAGTAGTTGTTAAACCAAGTGTGCCCAGGGCTTGAGTCAGATAGCTCTTTCCCGCCGACCTTCGCTTTGTTTCCAATTGATTCCATAGGTGGTGGCGCAGAGTGCCTTCCTTTGTGGCCCTGAGCTTGTGACAGCTTATCGTGAGGGCCACTTTGTGTGCCAAAGCCTGCTTGCATATGTCAAATTCCAGTCTTATTTGAACCGGTGATGTATGAGAGGGAAACTGGAAAATTGTTCTATATATCTTTGCGAGTGTTCTGTCAAATGTCGCACTGTCCCACCCTTTAAATGCCTTACTCCCGTAGGTTAAGTTCGGGAAAATCTTTGCTTGGGCCACCTGAAGAATAGGCATAAGTGTGGTTCCTTTTAGCTTTGAGTATACAGATCTAAAAGCATATGATAGTGCTATGCCTTTCTTCTTTATTTTGTTCATCAGGCTCATGTATCTACCATTGGCGTCGAAGTGGACCGCTAGGTACTTGTAGCATTTTCTTTCCCCTCAGTTTCTCCGGCTCCAGAAACCACGTCAGCTTTTGCATTCTGGCACCTCGGGCCACAAGGATCTTAGTTTTCTTCTTGTTGATCATCAGGGCATTCCTAAGTGAAAAAGTAGAGGTGGCGTCCAAGAGGCGTTGCAGGCCCACCTTGGTTTGGATGTTAAGAAAAATATCATCTGCATACAGTAGGTTTAAAAGATGAAAGCGCCCCAGTTTGGACGAGTGGGAGTTGACTGTGTTCAGGGCTGGGGTCAGGTTGGATAATAACAAGTTAAATAGGGTGGGTGCCAGAAAGTAGCCTTGCTTGAGGCCTTGCATGGTGGTTATAGGCCGTGACAGGTGCGATCCATCTCCAATTTTTATTCTGACCCATGTGCCATGGTGTAATATTTCCAGGGCCCTGAGCAGTGTGCCTGGGATGTTGAAATGAGCGAGTTTCTGCCAAAGCTTCCCCCTGCCGATCCTGTCAAATGCAGATTTAAAGTCAATGAAGCCCAGGTAGACAGGATGGTTGTTAGATTCTGCATGGTCAATCAGAAGGGAGAGTGGGATGAGGTTCCGGGAGAGTGAGATGAGGTTCACGGATGACCCTGTATGCTTCATGAACCCAGTATGGTGTAGCGGTATGATTTTGTTTGTCTCAGCCCTTGATTGTAGTAAGTCTAACAGCACGCCAGCAAAATATTTAGCTTTGTTGTCAATCAAAGCTATCAAGCAATAGTTTCAGAGGATCTTCTTGTTGTCCCCCTTGAAGATGGGAGCAAGTATCAAACCTTTCCATCAGGGGGGAATACGGTTCTTCTCCAATATGGTTGAGAAGAGTGGGGCTAATTGAGCGGCCCAGAATGTTGGATCCTCCTTACAAATAGCTAGTGGTATACCGCTAGGGCCTGGTGGCCCCTCTCTGCGACCTTTGGCGATTTGTTTCTGGACTAAAGCATCAGTGATGTGGCACCAGGGAGTAACCTGATCATAACTCTTCGGAAGATGTTCCTGGGGATGGCTGGCCTCTAATCTTTCCCCCTGAGTAAGGAGTTGATCAGGTTGTGACTGTTTATTAAAGTGATCATACAGGAAGTGATACCATGTTGGCTCTGAGATGTTGGAGGAAGCCACTTTTGGAAGCGTGCCACCTAGTCCATTTACAGTGCGCCAGTAATTCGCAGAGTTGTTTGACCTGGAGTCATACAGTAGTTTTGTCCCAAAAGAGTTCCATATCTCCTTTGGTTTTTCCTTTTTCACTGCCTTGTTGTTTTCCAGCCTCCCTTAGAAGGCATACTATTTTTGGGTCCATTGGTGACTTTTTGAGGCTTCTCCACAGCTGGTTGGCCCTTTTTTGCAATCCTTATTAGGTGACTGATTCCTTCTCCTTGTGTGCAATGAAGCTTTTGTGTTTTACAGTTCGTTGTCTTTCCCGGTACCAGCTTTGTGTGCTGGCGTGCCAATTATTAAGCGAACATTGCCCAGCTGGAGAATAAGTCTCCCTCTGGCTTGTAAACATTAGCTAGTAGTAGTTTGGCTTCTGAGACCAGGCTTGAGAGAGAGTTAGTGGTGCAGTTTATGCGTTTGAGGTTGATTGTGTAAGCTTCGGTTCCTTGGTCAGCTGCAACATCGTACATGTCTAACCGATGTTGAGGGTAAGCTCTTGAGGGCGGTGGTCACTGTCTAACAAGGAAAGCGCAACATGTTATAAACTACTAAACTAAATTAAAATTCAAACCAATACTTACTATCCTCCAAACATATTTAAACATTTTGAGATGGCAATGATACAAACAACTCTCACTGTCTACCGGCATTAAAAAAATACAAGGCTGCCATTACCATTTTATTCAGAGCATTTGAAGACACCTCCAAAAATCTGCATTAAGTTTAGAATGCACAAAAAACTGCAGGTTTGTCTATGAAACTGAAACAATAATAGCCATAGCTTATGTACCACAGTTGTACATCATACATGGTATGTCACAGAAATAGCTAACTACTACAAGAAAAAGAAATTAATTAAAAGAAAAAGAAAAACAACGCATGATATCTTTTAAAATAATCATTAAATATGTCAAATTTTCTTTTAGGAATGTGCTAAAAAAACATGTAAATTAAAAACATTTTTATTAAAAATTACATTTTAAAACATATTTAAAAAATAATTAATCTTTCTATCAAAAAACATGTTAAATCTGTACAATATACATTGAAAATAAAATATGAATACCTAAGTCCCTGATTACAAGTTAGGCGGTCTTACTGCCATAATGCCACCGCCGTGGTTCCAAGAAGACTGCTGCGGTGGCGGTCTCTTGCCTGTTGTATTCCGATGTCACCACTGGGCCAGCTGCAGTGTCTCTAGCGGTGGGGAATATTTTTTCATATGTGTCAATGCAGGTGTGTATATTCTGACTGCACACGTGTTGAATGTGCACAAATGCATGACAGGTGAAAGAATACCAAGTACAAATACTTTCCTATTGCTGGAGTCTGGACCATATTTGCCCAGTCCTGTCAAAGGGAAAATAGTGCAAAACTGACTTACCTGGATTTCAGCACCAACAGAGTCGTTTTCTTTGGGGTCAAGATGCTGCTGTGAAGGGGGCCTGGATGAAGAGATTCACATGGGAGACTGAAGGGAAGAAAAGGAAATGGGTGAGTATGCACCCCAAATCCTTCAATTCCGCCGACTCAAAGCAGGCGGTCTTCCTGCCACGGTCAGCTTGACGGAAAGCCAACTCGTAATTCTGATGGCAGTCAACTTGTCTGTAATGCCCTCTGACAGCTGCTTTCCCCCTACCGCCTTCAAGGCAGTCTGTGAATGGCTAGGGGAGTCAGTGGGACTCCAGCAGGCTTTCCTTCAACAGACCCACAACATAGTAATTTGGAAGAGAGACCGCCTACTGTGCAGTGGGAAATCTGACGCCGCTTCAGCGGTGGTTACCTTACCGCCAAACTCGTATTCAGGCCCTACATTTTTAAAATGCAAATTTACATTTAGAATATACAGTAAATAAAATAAATCTGATATATATTTTTTAAATCTGACCACCCGTTTCCCCTAGAAACCCAACATTCCACTACAAAAAAATATATTTTACCTTAACATTTTCTTTTTTATCTGAATGTTTTTTAACATAAATGTAAACAATATAAAAAAATCACACATTAAATAATACATTTAAAACACAATATTTTCACATTCAAACATATAAAACAAAAAATACACTTTAAAAAAAAACATATTGTTAAAATATTACTAACAGTGATATTATTTACAAACAAATATTTAAAAACAATATTAAAAACTTAACTAAATAACAAAATTCTTACCTGTGATATTACTGTTGATGATATTTCCTGCATCAATCAATCAATCAATCAATCATGTCACTTATAAAGCGCACTACATACCCGCGAGGGTCTCAAGGCGCTGGGGGAAGAGGGGGGTGGTGCTGCTACTGATCGAAGAGCCAGGTCTTGAGGAGTCTTCTGAAGGCCAGTAGGTCTTGGGTCTGTCGGAGGTTGGTGGGGAGGGTGTTCCAGGTCTTGGCGGCGAGGTGGGAGAAGGATCTGCCGCCGGCGGTCGTTTTCCGGATGCGGGGGACTGTGGCGAGGTCGAGGCTGGTCGAGCGGAGCTGGCGGGTGGGGGTGTAGAAGCTGAGTCGTCTGTTGAGGTAGGCTGGTCCGGAGTTGTGGAGTGCTTTGTGTGCGTGGGTGAGGAGCTTGAAGGTTATCCTCTTGTTGACAGGGAGCCAGTGCAGGTCTCTCAGGTGGGGTGTGATGTGGCTGCGTCGGGGGATGTCGAGGATAAGACGTGCAGAGGCGTTCTGGATGCGTTGCAGCCGTCTCAGGAGCTTAGCCATCGTTCCTGCGTAGAGGGCGTTTCCGTAGTCCAGCCTGCTGGTGACGAGGGCCTGGGTGACTGTTTTTCTTGTTTCGGTGGGGATCCACTTGAAGATCCTGCGGAGCATTCGGAGGATGTTGAAGCAGGATGAGGAAACGGCATTGACCTGCTTAGTCATGGAGAGGGTGGGGTCGAGGATGACCCCTAGGTTGCGTACGTGGTCGGTGGGTGGCGGGGCTGTTCCCAGTGATGTTGGCCACCAGGAGTCGTCCCAGGCTGAAGGGTTGGAACCAAGGATGAGGACATCCGTCTTGTCCGAGTTCAGCTTCAGGTGGCTGGTCCTCATCCATTCGGCGACGGCCTTCATTCCTTCGTGGAGGTGGGCTTTGGCGGTGTGAGGGTCTTTGGTGAGGGAGAGGATCAGCTGGGTGTCGTCGGCGTAGGAGATGATGTTGAGGTTGTGCTGTCGGGCGACGTGGGCGAGGGGTGCCATGTAGATGTTGAACAGCGTTGGGCTGAGGGAGGAGCCTTGGGGTACGCCGCAGATGATCTTGGTGGCCTTGGATCGGAAGGGGGCGAGGCGGACGCTTTGTGTTCTGCCGGAAAGGAAGGATGTGGTCCAGTCCAGGGCCTTCTCTTGGATCCCGGCGTCGTGAAGGCGTGTTCGTAGTGTGTGGTGGCAGACCGTGTCGAAGGCGGCTGATAGGTCCAGGAGGATGAGGGCTGCATCACAATATTCTTGCGACGATATACTGGTGTTGCAATACTAAAAACTCAGCATTTTGTCCAAACAACAGCTACTCTCTTCATAAAACCCCCTACCAAATCTCTTGGGTTCTCACTTACTGCAGGTGGTGCCATCCATCAAACTTTGTAACTTTACCTGAATGGGACTGCAGGTGTGAGGAATGCCCAGCCTTCTGACACCAGTGTTCAGGCGGTTGCCGAGTTAAGGACAACAGTTTGCAGACCAATTCTGCTTCTACCAGATATGCAGACATTCCTGACGGAAGCAGTAATATTCCCCAGTCGCCCACTGGCAATCATCAGCAAACATTTTAAAGGAAGAATGAGGCTTATAGAGTATTGCATAGTTAAGGAAGTTACGTTGAACAGAACAATTGAATGATCAGCTGCGTAACTTTGATTGTTGAGCATGGACCTGAAATGAGCTGAATGGTGTGGCACAGCTAAAACAAACCTCTACCTGTTCACTCCCCTTTTGATATGGTCCATTGGCTAGCTGGACCATTTGGAATATGGCACAGGTCATGCAGGTCAAATCAATGCTTACATTCCATTCTACTTACAGGAGGAGATGGCAGAGAAAGACAAGCACAAAAGTGAGTGGAACAACTGCAAAAAATAAAATGACATGAAATATGTTTGCCTGGATATCCTACTCTACCTATGTAGTTTGGGAGAAGGACAATTGTTGGTGTAGTTGACTATGGTCATCTTCCAATTTGATTCAAGCTGGAAGAATAACCAGCCATTCTGAGGCTTTAATCTGCCTCACTACATTGGATAAATAAGGAATGCCATATACTATTATATTCTGACCTATTCATTTGATGCCTTTCTAAGGGTTTGTTTTTGACAACTTAGATGCAGGGCCTCTTAAGCAACATGGTCATTTGCCAAACTACACTTTTATGTTATGTTATAGAAAACTTATAGAGCACACGTTCCCCATAGGGTCTCTTGGCGCTAGTCATAGCCACAACTTGGAAGAGATTTTAAGTATTTGTGCCAAGACTCGTGTTCACTCTGTGACACTTTTGCAATGTCTCGATTATGGTATCCATGTGCCCCGTTGAAAGAGAATGAGCTTACTGTTATTTGTGAAGAATTGTGAGGCATAGCGGCAGGGCAGCTTGAAACGCTGGTATTATGAGTTTTCTGTCCAATCTTCAGGTGATCACAATATTTTACTAGATCATATACACCTGACATGGGTGATGACCATGTCCGAATAGTGCTGAAAACTCTTTAGATATTTCACATCTGACAGAATACATATGAATTGAATCCTGATTGGCCTTACGTTTGTTTGATATAGACTTCTTTCCTTTCCCTATTCCATGTCTTAATAATATGTGACCACTGATGAGTGTAGGATCAGTGCTCAATTAAATGTGAAGGGCACCTAGCAAGACTTACATTGAAGCAGGGGCTACTCGCTTCTATTGTTACGGTATTGACTTTCCAGAGAAACAGTTTGTCTTCAGCTATTCCTCTTCTAGTAATGAAATGTGGTAGGTTAAGTAATCTGTGCTTCAGCGTCGACACTGATCTATCATTCAAAGGTTCAGGGGGCAGTGGAGCAATATGGAATTGTCTGATGCTTCACTTTAACCCCTTCGATGCTCATGACGAGCTCAGCTTGTCATGCTGCGCGGTCGGCCTGTGCGCATGACGAGCTGAGCTCGTCACGACCACACCCGCGATCGGAATGTCCAGCACCTGGGCGGAATTCCGATCACGGCGAAGTGGTTAAAGACCGTTCCCTATATTTGTTTGTGTATAAATCAATGTGTTCTCAAAAACAAACAAACATGCTAATTAATGTAACTGAGTCTGAAACCTTCAATTTGTAAGTCTACATCATAAATGTTGTTAATGTGATAAATTGTAACTATATAAACAAAAACAAAAAATGTATATTAGGTTGCATCTTTTAATACATATGTACATAGACACATCTGTAAATGTTTTCTTTATGTTCCATACAAGTTTGAAAAGTTTCTCGGTTGCAATCAAAAAGCTGATCTTGGCCCCTATTTTATATGAGGTTTTTTTAGAAAAGCCAAACTATTGATTTCCTCCAACCATGGGTCTATATACAAATTTGTTTTTTCATTTAGTTCTTCAGCATAAACAGTTTGCCCATAATGTACCCTTGTCCTAGACTCCTAAAGCATTCTGAGCTGCAAATAATGTGTCTGCCATTAGTAGAAAGCTGGACTAAAGCAGATATAAAACCATTCTCTTAGCTTTTTTTTTTAAAAGGGCAAATTAAGTTTTTTAACATCTTTAGTAATAACAAAGCACCCACCCTGTTGGCAAAAAAGTAATATTGATTGTCTATTATTTAAAAACTCAGTTATCAGACACAATCTATATTTAAACTATTTCGAGAGGGAGGAGAATTCACAACTGGACACCCCAGATATAGAGAAATCTTCTACCTGTAGTTTTCAATTGAATTTTGTGATACAAAGTAAGCCTCTTGATTGATAGTGACTTATCCTGTGTGATACACTGGAACATCATCAAACAGCGCTTTATGCAAAAGGCATTGAATCTTGGATTGAGCTCTGGCTGCCACCAGCTACCAATGAAGGGATCTTCTTGCAGAAGATCGGAGATCCTTTTTTTACCCATTTAGTTCTAGTGCTACTTGATTGCAGTGCTTCTGGAATGAATACTCATGACAAATGCACTGAGAATCATTGACTTCCCTGAGTTTCTAAGAAGATGCCTGTGCACATACAGACTGTTGATGAGTCACTATTAGCATCTGATCTAGCAAAGGAAAATACAATATCATTGATGGTTTCTTTTGGAGAGAATACAGAAATATTATCTTTACATAGTATCTGTATGCTAAATTATTTTATCATTTTTGAGTTAATATGGCTACTTAGACACAAACCATACATTAACTTGCCTACCAGAACAATTTCCAAGTCTTCTCAATTATGCCAAGAGCATTACCTCTCTTCTGGAGATTATTGGCCTCCATACTGATTGAAGAGTTCTTCAATTTCCTCTGTAATACTGATTCCATCACAGTATCAAGACTATGCTGGTAGTTTTTACAAAACTTTTCAGTTCTTTTACCACCACATATATTGCACTATATTTACTGAACCCTAGGTTCAGATTTCATTTGTAAGGATATATTCTTTGTCCAAAAAATAAAAAGAGACAGTTAAAAAGTATCTCCTATAAAATTTGCAGAATGGGTTAATAGTTCGATCGTCTTCCTTATTTTTTTTGTCCAAAAGAAATCTAATGCATTATGGCATTGCATTGATTATGAAAGTCTCATAAAGGTCATAATCAAGGATAATTTAGGACATCCTGAAGAGTGTTCAAGGTGCCACCATCTTCACTACTGAACTCAACCTGCAGGGTTCTTGCCATCTGCTTTGAATAAGATCTGAAGATGAGTGAACAACTGCTTTCCGTGTTCCATTTGGGCATTTTGAATATTGGGTCATGCCCAATATTCAAAATCCCCTCATGCCCTTTGAGTTTTGCAATATCTCAAGTGTTTTGAAGATTAATGGATCACATTTTCACAGATATTTAGAATCAAAATGTAGTAGTATACCTGAACAATGCACCTATTTTTTTCTTGGAGTCTCATTGACTAGAGATTTTATCATTCTTTCATTCTGTCAAGGTTGAGACAATACTAAAAACTTTGTAAACCAGAGAAGTGTGAACTGGAAGAGGAATAATTGAATATTCTCAGTTTCTTTTCACATCACATTAAATCTTTTTGGATCCAAAACAGATTTCTACAAAAACTCAAATCACAATTAAAGAAACCTAATGTTTTTAGGGCTTGCCAGTTTTCATCATCAATTTGTTAATTTATATACATTGCTTGGTATACCCTTAACATTAACAAAGATCTCAAAGAAGAAAAGGTAAAGAATATATTTTCCTAGGATAATCCAACTGTGCAAGGTGTACAAGACCATAAGAAATGTTTGTTTCTCCACAGCATCCAGTGCATAATAACAGACACACCCTTTGGACATATGTAGGAAAATGCCTCTTTTGACACGGTTAGCCCCCACTTTTTGCCTGATCTGATTTCAAACTGTAAGTGCACCGGGTCCCTGCTAATCAGGTCCCCAGTGCCAGATCTGTTTCCCAAAACCTGTACCACGATTGGCACAACTTCAGTTACCTCTGAAATTCTCTAGTAAATGGTACCCCTGGTACCTAGGGCATGGGGACTGAAGAGGTTCCTCTGGAGCTGTACCCTGGTTGTGCCACCCTAGGGAGCCCTCATCAAGGCTATTCACTCGGCCATTGCAGGCTGTGAGTCTTGGTGCAGAGAAATCTGAAGAGTCAACATGACACACAGCCCTGCGTCTCCCATACACTGCATGGGAAATAGGTAAGACACCTCTACTGCAGGCCTTTAGCCCTAAGACAGGGTGCACTAAATCCTATGTGTGGGCCTTTCAGCATGAGCAGATATGCCCTTACAATGTCCAGTCTATTCTGAGATGTTGTAAATGCACAGGGAATCCATAAAGTGTAAATGGGCTGGATACTTGTCAAAATGAGTTTCCTAGCTCCATGATGGCTTCACTGATTCCTAAGGTGTTTGGTACCAAACATCTTGTCTTAATAAATCCTAACTGATGCCAGTGGTGGATTTATTAATAAATTCACACAGGAGACACTTTTAGAGGGTCCCTTGAAAACCTACCAAGCATTGGTGTGGTTCCTGACTTGTTTTTGCCAGCCTGCCACTACTAGACATGTTTCTGACCTCATGGGGTGAGAGCCAGCGCTCCTAGAGGACATAGACAAAGCCTGCTCTGGGTGGAGCAGCGTCACACCTCCTCCAGGACAGGATGGTCTTCCTGGGCGGTAAGCTTCAAAGGTGATAATGCCTTTGAAATCAAACCTAGGAACCTCCAGATAGTGGGGGAAGCCATGCCCCCTTTCCTGCTCCACTTCTGGTGAAAGGATAGGCAAGAAAATTAGTTAGATTAGGAGAAGGGTCCCCACTTAGCGTACATGACCCCTAGGGTGGCACAGGCCATGTGAACCCCACTCCTGAAATTCCACCATCTTGAGTTGGTGAGAAAACCTCCTATCAGGGCTAGGGTAGTGACCTTTCCCACAGGAAGTGGTCACTAGAGGGTGTAGACACCCTAAAGGTAGGCAGCTCATTGGCTACTACCTGTCTCCCCTTGTAACACCCCTAAATTCAGTATTTTGGTGGCACCCCAAGACCTGAACATCAGATTCAACAGACAAGAGAAGTCAGGGACAAAGAAGACCTGCCGCTCGAGAACTGAAATCCCGCTGCAGAAGAAAAAGACGCCAAACCCTGCCTGCTGCTCCCAGGACTCAACAATCACTGATGCAGTGTTGTCCTGAAACCTGAAAGGACTCCAAGAACCCCGGAGCACCTCCAGCTTGCAAGAAATCGCTGTGAAGGTATCACTCCCCTGCACACCGCAGGCACCGATCCCGTGAAGTCCAGTTTGTCAACATGCTGCTCCCCAACGACCTCGATGTAGCACCAATGCAAGAAAAGGTACAACAGCTCTGGGGGGTCAAATCTGTCTCCTCACCAGCTTCCAAGACCTGTGGTGGTGGTGTAATTCCCTCCTGGATACTTCCTTCTGGTTTATTGTGTTTTCCTTCCCTATCTCCTGGAATCCTGCTTCATCTTGTGGAATCCTTCAATGCAGACCTGATCTACTCCAGTCCAGCTTTTGTGGGTGTCAGGTTCGTCAACAATTTTTACTTTGGATATCTTGCCAGCCTGGTGGTTTTTATGTCACTTGGCTGTTTCCTTCAATTAATGACCCTTCAAAGAGACACCTGTTGTGTTCACATGATACTTCTCAGTGTTAGGCAGCACAGTGGCTTCATGAAGGAGTTGCTTTTACTTCTGGCAGTTTCAACAAGAGAATAAGGTGTGTCCTTGTTGTCCAGCTGTTGACAGTAAACCCACTCACACAAATTCAGCTCCCGATTAATTGGTTATTATAGTTGAAGTGATAGTTTAACAGTTTCCCAGTGGATCTTTCCTGTACATTGCTATTCTATGATGATTCAGAAAACTGCATAAACATTTGTGACATCAATCATGCCTTTTAGGTTTCACCTCAATAGTGCCCCATAGCAAGGAGAAAATCTTTATGTGGGAGTTTGCAAAAA
Source organism: Calotriton arnoldi (assembly GCA_963921515.1). Lineage (NCBI taxonomy): Eukaryota > Metazoa > Chordata > Amphibia > Caudata > Salamandridae > Calotriton > Calotriton arnoldi. Next base: position 898,079 of record CAWUFW010007889.1, on the reverse strand, counting down.
GGGATTCCTCAACACGTTATCAAAAAAAAGCAAAGTACTCTTTGCAATGCAGGGGAACATTCCATCCACATTGCAAGAAGACCCAGTGCTGTCAAGGAGAATATTCCACCAAACAAGGGGAAGTATCGTATCCACCTGCCATGAAAAAAAGACTATGTATGGGTTGCCATTGTGTTATTGTTAAGTTGCTGGCGTGTTGTATTTTGTTGGTTATTTGTATTGTGTTGTGGAACAGGAAGTTGAAGAGGGGAGCAAGTGAGAGGGGCTCAGCACCCCATCACTATCCTCTCTAAGGCATTCCGGCTTGCTCCCTTTCCCATCTACCTTTCATTTTTCCCTTGCCCCCTGTGACATAGGATTGCTTGCATAGGCCATGGAATCCAGCATGGCCGAAAACAAATGCCTGACAACTACAATAGTTAGCGGTCTAGAAACAAATGGACACGGATGCAAGAAAGCGACCGGGGGAATTTGAAGGATGTGGCCAGGAAGTGAAACGGTGTGTTGGAATGGCATAGGAGAAGAGAGTGTGTGAGGAGGACACCGGGAACAGAGTTGCAGGAGCCAACTCAGAGCCTGAGGACACCAGCAACAGAGCTGTGGGAGCGGAGACTGGGTGATCATTGGAGACACTGCCCAAGAAGCCTACACTGTTGCAGGAGGAAGAGAGGGGAGACGCCGAGTGTCCAGTAACACCTGGAAGGGGTAACAAGACAGAGAGGTACCAAAGGAGGAGAAGACATCGTGGGTGTAAACTGACCACAGCGAGAAAGGTGCTCAGGGTCCCTATGGCTGGGGTCCTGTCACAGGATTGTGGCTCCAGGCAAGTAACCGCATTTTCCCTAACCGAGCCTATTCTTGGGTGGCAGGGTTTTACATGTGTTGGTGACTGGGGGACAGACCGAAGGGGGAAACTGGTTAGCAGCATGAACAGTTGAGATAAGCTTGACCTGGGGACCTCTGCCCCCCTCGATCTGCAACTCATGGAGGTGAGAGGGTGAGAACAAGGCTTACTAGGCACGCTACTTCCCCATCCTCTTCGGGGATCGTACTTGAACCATCGCGCCTTCCCTCCCACGGTGGCTGGCCGGCTCCCGCACTAGTCCACATTGCTGATTGTTGTTGTGCGCCGCATCCCTCCCTATAGTTGCTGACCGGTTCCCGCACTAGTCCACGTTCTAAGTGTTGTTGCGGTTTTGACGAGCTAGTTCTTCAGGTTGGAGCGCCTGGTTCATCCACTCCTCGGTGGCGTTCTCGTCGGAGCTTCCGCCCTTCGATCGGCAAGTGGTCGTTCTGGTTCGGCTGGGATCTCAGGATTTATCGACTCATTAATTTTCGGCGTTTGGTTATGGAATCATCGCTTCAAGATGGCTCCCTTATCTGTTCTTCCAAGGGTGCCTACATCCATTTTGTCTACTGAAAAAGGTGCACCCTCCCTTCTTCACCAAGAATCACCTCTGCAAGATGGCGCCCATTTCTAGGCTCACAAACCAAGGCTAAGCTCTACAGTAATCATTGACCACAGTGTGAGCATCTGTCAAAAGGGAGGTAGGACTAGCCTCTCCTCAACTCGACTTTGACCGAGCTCTTACTGATTTGAAACTATAGTAGGACAACTCCCCTCTTTCAATCAGAGGAGTAAAGACAAATGGTAGGACTCCCATTTTGGTACATTCTAATAATGTCGGCCATCTTTTTTGGTCCTACACCTCATTCATCCTGATTATTTGTCTACACAGTCCCCTGATAGACCGCATTAAGCCTCTCGCTTCTCAGGTACACAGCCAACTCGTCCGCTCTTAATTTAATTTCATCTTTACCCCCAGTTTTCTTGCTGCCTTGCTCATTTTTTTTTTCCCGCACCCCCAGTCCCCTTAGATTCCTTATGCAGTCTCTCCGGTCTCAGGGCTCTCCGCCAATTAACCTACTCCGAAGTCTAAAATAATTGCATCATAACTATCCGTTCCCAACTTATTATGCCTACCCACTAGGACTATTATCTGCTAATTTACGCTTTATTTGATAGATAAAGTTACCTTCACCTCCATAAACTCCTAATTGGGGCCCCCTTCCTCGATAGGACACACTCTAAGAATGGAGATAAGTCCAGACCCCACAGGATCTAATGCCTTCATTATCAATTACCCGTCTAACCTCTACAAAAATGCCGCCAAAAGACACAAACATCGCATACTCAAAGCCAGACCCGAAACATTAATCTCAGACGTCTACTTCTGTACGAACAAGGGGAGTATAGTTAATGACCTCATCTTCTATACCAGAAAACGGGCATGCTGGCGGAATGTTCTCTACTCCATCCTTCGAATATCAGGCACTAGGAAAACCCCACATGGTCTCAAATTAACGAAGTCGCCCTCGCTCATCTTTAAAGCTAATGCCACTATCAGCCTCTACAACAATGGTATCATCCTAATCCAAGCCTCTAATGTCAACCTAGCTAAGATGGTCAATATTTTCCCTACACTCAAAAAGGCGGTGTCCGCTAAATCCAATGACCCCTACCCATACCCTACTAATACTCAGGACTTAACCAGTCCTCTCCCCACCACAGCCGGGAGTTCCCCACTCTCTCTAAACTACTCTCCCCCCTTAGATGATCTCAGAGCTTCTCAGTCCCCTGTCGGATAGGATCAATCCACTCGACCTCCGACTCAGAAGGCTGGCGGGCCTACGGGTTCACTCTACTCGCCGTTCTCCAGGCCAATACAGGGTGATTCTCGAGCTGAGAGGTTCCCTCACACCCTACCACCATTGCCCTCAACGGATGATCCCCCTTCCTTCATCCCTCTATCTACGCCACCCGCTAGGCCGGAGACCAGGCAACTGCCCTCCACGGTCCATGTTCAGCCAAACCCACTCAACCCCTATTTGACCGCCCCTGACAGACAGGTCAATGGTCCACCCACCCTCTCACTTTTACCTGCCTCTCTATCCAAGCTATCAGGAACACCGCAAGTCCTCAATTACCAATTCCCCCCCCCCTGGAACTGCGCAATACTGCCTTAGACCTCTCTGGCATACATCGAGGCCCCTCCTCTCCGCCGGATCTCCCCACACAACCCCTACCCCTCACCCAGCACTCAGACCTGGAGGTGCGCCTGGACGATATATCTCTCCAGTTACACCTTCTCACCGTTGAACTTCAAGATTTGGAAGCCCTTTCAATTGAACATCTCCCCTTGATCAGCTCTCCCTCCTCTCCCTTGTGAATTTGCCCAGAGTCCCCGCTAGCGATATAGCTCGCCTTGGCCAGCATTCCCCCCTGTCTATCTCAAAAACCGTACCCCTCCCTAATGCCCCCCTCCTGCCCCAGAAGATTGAAGGCCTATCTTGCGTCTAATGATATTGATAATCTACTCATCTCTTATTCGCTTACTTTAGATACCAACAAGACTCCTCCGGGGCAAATTCAAGCCATTCACGCTAACCCGAACAGAGAACCCCCTCACAACTTTAGAGTCATAAATAATGACAACCTCAAGGGAGTGAACATCATCCAGACTCCTCCCCCCACACACCAGTATGACTTAAATGCGTACTACTCAACTGCAGATCAGCCAGTAAACACGCCTCTGATATCTTCGACCTCATCCAACACAATGAGATAGACATCATCATCCTCACTGAAACTTGGCTCAATCCCTCTTCCACTCCTATCCTAGACCTCCTAGTGCCTCCTACCCATAACATAATTCGTCTAGACAGAGCTATGAAGCTGGGCGGTAGCCTAGCTTGTATACATCGGAGCACACTCTCGGTTTCCCACTCTGAGTCCTCTACGCCATCCTCCAGTGAATACCTTTGTCTCAACATCTCAAGTAACAACCTTCTGGTTTGCAAACTACATACATTTTATCACCCCCAGGGGACAATCTCTCCTTCATAATGTCCCAAATTTTCCTCGTGATTTCAACCTTCACTGGTCTAACCCCAATGACCAAGCTGTAACATGCCTTAAATCATTCTTAAGTGATCACGAGCTGATTCAACACTGTGACCGGCCAACTCATAATAAAGGAGAAATTCTGGACCTCATCATCACCAAAGGAAACACCATCACACTGGATACCATTACCCCTTGCGATTGGTCCGACCATCACAGCATCTTCTATTATATTAACAGGGAAGTGTCCCTGAGGAAGGTTCAACCAAAGAAATTGAAGATATGGAAAAGGGACCTCAGATATATCAATACAGATGAACTAGCAGCCCATTGTAAATATGCCCTTTCCTCCCAAGTTGACATGTCTGAGGTTCATGTACTCACTGACTTCTACAACTCTACTATCTCTAGCATCATGGATTCCATTGCACCACTCCAACAAAAATATGCCTCAACAAAAATATCCAAACCGTGGTTCAATGACAACTTAAACTCGGAACGCTGCAACCTCAGGGCAATTGAACGATCTTGGAGATCCAAACCATCCTCGGATCAGCTAAAAGTCCTTAGATCGGTAAGGAGCTCCTATAACAAACAAATCAAGAGCGCTAAGACCGACTACTTCAGATCCCAACTTAATCAAGCCTCTAATCGCCCCAAGAAACTTTTTGAAATTGTTAAACAACAATCGGTGGAAGCACCCAACCGCTCTGACTCTGGAGTCAGCCCACCCTCATGCGACGAACTGGCTGCTTTCTTTACTGAGAAATCAAGACTCATCAATATTGAACTTGATTCTAAGAAGGCTCTTTTGCCATCCTATGGGTTTGCGCACCCTCCGGCCCTCTTAGAGATGCTCGAACCAATTAGCCTGAGCACCAAGAACAATGCCTCATGGGGCACCTTTACTCCCTTCAGTGAAAGAGACATTAACAAGATTCTTCAGAGTATCAACCCATTTAATCACTTCAGCGACCCGTTGCCACCTTCCGTCTTCAAAGAAATCAAGGATGTCGTCATCCCCATTTGGACAAAGATTGTCAATGCTTCACTGTCACAAGGCACGATCCCTGATTGCCAAAAAGCAGCTCAGGTTTCACCTATATTAAAAAAAACTAATGCAGATAGTGCTGACCTTAACAACTTCGGCCCTATCTCTAACATCCCCACTCTAGCCAAACTCCTAGAAAAATGCGTCCAATCACAACTTTGCGCTCACATCGAGAATTTCCAACTCCTGGACCAATATCAATCTGGCTGTCGGAGTGGGCACAGCACCGAATCGGCTCTCACTCACGTTATGGATGACATCTTAAAAATGCTTGACCAAAATGAATCTTGCCTTCTAATCCTCCTTGACCTTTCCTCTGCGTTGACACTGTCAATCACGACGACCTCTTATTAATTTTGGAGCACAGGATGGGCCTTTTTGGTCTGGTGTTGCAATGGTTCTCGTCCTTCCTCCACCAGAGATCCCAAAGAGTCAAGGCGAACCACTCTCTATCCCAGCCCTCGCCAGTATCCATGGGGGTCCCCCAAGGGTCCGCCCTATCTCCCATACTCTTCAACTTGTTCTTGGAACCATTAGCTAATGCACTAAATTCCACAAACATTCTCTTCCATATGTATGCGGATGACACGCAACTTTATCTGAAAATCACCTCCCCAGAAAACCTCATATCACTCAACACTACCCTAACGAATACTCAAAACTGGTTAACCAAGAACCACGTCCTGCTCAAAACCTCCAAAACAGAATTCCTTCTCATTTCTCCTCCGAATCACACCCCCGAGTTAGACCTCTGGATGAACCACCTCACTGCCTTCAACTGCTCCCCCCTCATTATTGACTCAGCCAAATCTCTAGGAATCACCCTGTACAAGCATCTGAACATGAAGAATCATATTATCAAGGTGTGCAAGGGAGCTAATCACCAGATGAGGCTACTCAGGAATCTCAAACCATTCCTTCCACAAGCTGACTTCAAGCAGGTGGTCCAAGCGCTTGTTTTGCCGAGGATAGACTATGGCAGTGCAACGCTCTGTTGCCTCCCCAAATATACCTTGGCCCCACTAAGTGCTTCATTGAATACTGCTGCCAGATTGGTTACGGGTACAAAAAGAAATGCGCACATATCCCCAGTCCTAAAATCCCTAAATTGGCTGCCCTACAAAGCAAGAATACAGCTAAAGATTGCCTGCCTGTCTCACAAAGCCCTCCATTTCAAAACCCCCAGTTATCTAGCTCAAAAGCTAGAATTATCCAGAGGTGGTAGACCTTCAAGAAGTGCTAACTCTTTCCTCCTGAAACCATAGATCTTTCGCAAAAAGAGAACATGTCACCGAGCTTTCTCCGGCTCTGCTCCGAAGATCTGGAACTCTCTCCCACCGGAAGTACGCAGAATTTCCTCCACGGTTGCTTTCAAATTGGGAGTTAAAAGATTCCTTATGAACAAGTTCTTAACTTAAACGGGTTTGGATCGTCTGTTTTAAGTTATTGGACTTACACCTGTAGTGTAGCTCCTATTTCCCTAATAGGCTCTGCGCATTGGAATAATATACCCTATAGGTTTGACATAGGACTGAGGTCGGTATGTCCCTATCGAGTATATTAAACTTAATTACTTGTGCCAGCTAGCTCAGAGGCCACTAGAAACTCTTTGATAAACAAGAAGGGAGTAGTTTCTGGCAGCCGCAAAACATGACAACTTTGTTTCCCTTTAGAATCAGAACGTGTCCCAGAGTCGTGGAAACAATAGATAACTATTTCACTCAGCTCACTCGTGCATACTTAGTTTTCCTCAAAGTTACATAGAAAGAATAGACGGGCGTTTCAATAAAAGATTTATTGAACAGTCTTGTTTCTCGTGTAAGTAAAATGTGCTGTTACGATCACAAGACAGTAAGCAAGATAAATAATGTACAGCGTAAGCAGTAGAAATAAATAATACTGCGCTAGCATGATCTTTAGTAGATATTCATTTACATAAATAACATATACTAAAAATGCGAGTACTCATACGATGCGTTTCTAAGCTAGTTCTACCCCAATGTACCTAACCTAACCTAGGTGTAGGGAGAGGTATGAAGTAGGTGAAGTATTCCTTACTATGGTATACTAAGAGTATGTTAAGCCTAGTATGCCTAGTATGCCAAGAGTCCCTCTAGGTTTCTAGTCAGCTCCATACCTTGAGAATGAGAGAGGTGGGAATCTCTTGCCAGACTCGAACTCCAACACCCCGCGAGGGAAGTCAGATCACTGGAAGCTGGGCTCTCTGCGTGCAGGGATGACAGCGTCTTCTCAGTGCGTCTGGCCGGGAAACGTGTTCCTCTGAAGTGGAGGTCTCCTCTGATTTACATGGGCTAGGGAAGGTATATTTATACCTGAGAGGTACCTCAGAATGTTAGCATTGATGTGAATCGGACAGCGGAAGACGTCATGAATGAACCCCTAAGGTATAACGGTTCATGCATAATAGATGAGTCCTTGAAGAAATCAATAGTCCTGTGCTAGGGAAACTCCCGAAGCCTAAGGGTCTGTTCTTCAAGAACTCGTTGTGACGTTAGGGTGGACGGATGTCGGAGACCATGCCTGTATTTGGAGTGCACGGTTTAATGCCTAAATAAGGACTGGGATTTTATGCCTATATAAGGGCAGGGCGAATTGTGCCTATATAAGGAAATGATACAGGAAAACCTATATACGTACACCCTAAGAGGAATACAACACCCACTCCACTTTCGTGTGTACGATAATAATAAAATGCTAAACATTTAAAATGCTAAACATTAAATGGAGTACCGCATATTAAAAAATATTTCTTAAAAGCATTAAAAAACACATTAAAAAGCAAAAGGTACTGTACATATTAAGCATTGCTTTTCATTTCAGGCATATATTTGGAAAGTAAATGCAATTTAAATGAAAATAAGCAGTAATATTTACATTTGACAGAAAATGATCGATAAGTTGTTCAAAATCAAAGTCTTTTCATGTCATGGAAATTAATGAACTTTTTAGACAAATAAGATGACAAAGTGTCTGAGGAAGTACCGCGAAGTCTGTACTATAAGGCTAGTTCTACTTCAAGCAGATTGAATTGCCATTTAGTTCGAAAAATGGGAAAAAGTTCAATTTGGGAAGAGTTCCAAGTTTTTTGAAATATGAAGGCCAAATTTTACTGCGTCTCTGGTACACAGTGGGTTGAATCAGAGTCAGTGTACGGGTCTGGTGTAAACATGAGATCATCTATTTCTGTAGACAAAATATCGTCCACTGAAGTTGGTGTCAGTTGGAACACCTCGTGTAGTAGATTAATTGCACAGAGATGTGAAGCATCGCTCTCAGCATAGGATGCCGCAGCAATGTTCGCGTCCATTGTTACCTGTGTGCCTGTAGATCCATCTCGTACCTCAGCAGCAGCTGGAAGCGTCTGTGAGATCTCAATGAATGCCGTCATCAGGATTGGTAGCCTCTGGGGACAACACAGAGCATGGGCCGTTATCGGGTCCAGCAGAGTATCGATATCCGTTGGCGTTGCTGATGGAAATGTTAGACAGGTGTCTAACACGCATTTTTCACCGCATAGCAGGCATCGTAGAACAGGTAAGATGCAATCTTGCCAGATTGGTCTGAATGACAGGAACCACGTGGTATTAAGGTCCCGTAGACGAGTCATGCCCAAAAGCTGTACTATTCGCTCACGGCACTTTCGTTCAAGGAGAGCTTTCTCCATTTCGCTAGGAGTGATGTCTGCGAATAGGCTGGCCATAGCATAATAGCAGGAAGAGAAATAGAATTCCGGCAACAAGTGCTAGAATTAATGGTATGCCACCAAACACCGAATGTGCAAAGTTCGGGATGATTCCGAGTATTGCCTGGAAAGGTGCTAACAGACCGGAGCAGATGCCCTTAAATACATGTACAATTCCGCTTGTATCAGACATGTTAAAGATACGTCCTATCATTTCCACGAAATGTATAGGGCAGTTTGTACGTATTAAAGTCTGTATCTCAGCCGAAGTCCTTGCTAATTGTAGATCATAGGTTTCTTTGGCCGAGGTCAAAGGCACTGTTTGCTGTAAAAGCATGGCTTTCATTCTGCTTAAAGTATCAAATCTTATAAAAAGAGACGTTCAGCGAAGGCCACAAAGGCGACTCCCTGACTGTGTCTATTGGGGCAAACAATACTTGCATACAGCAAGTGACCCTGGAGTTGACCGTTACTAGATATGGGATGCCTGGCAACATGCCGCAGCAACTCTGATCATTCAACATGAGGTAACTCCCATTAGAAAGTTGTCCAAATGTTGGATTAATCACAGCAGCTGGTGTGCCCTGCTGATGGCAAGACAAATTTGCCACAGAACCATTACAAGCCCCGTGTAAAGAAATGTCCTGACATGTAAGTGAACCGCTCAATGCACTTTTACAGTGTGTACCGCTCAAAAACACTTCACGATCCCCACTCCAACATCTATATGTATACGGTAAATTCCAAGATGTCTTAATGTATTCCTTACCCAACCTTTCATATTTGCCTGCTTGCATTTGTCTGAGGCAATACTGAACCTGAAAAGTAGTCACAGGTAGTGTGATTTTGCCATGAATGAGCCATTCCGTAGCTGGTTTTTCTGCCACTGTGAATGGTAACTTTTCCAGTTTTTCAATGCTTAGCACTGTATACTTTTCTCCTTTTTGTGCCAGTTCGATCTGTTTATCAGTTAGATTGTATTCTGCAAACAGAGCTGACGTGTTGATTAAACGCCAAGGCACATAGCCCGCACGCAAAGATTGCAGCGTCCAGCTTAATAACACAATAGAACGTAATTGTGATTGGCCTTGCTGTAACATCACCAAATCTTGTTCTAGTATGTCGATAGCAGAGGATACAATGCTGTCCAATGAATATATTCTGGAGGACAGAGTTGTTAACCCATTGTCGACCACAGTGAGTGTTTTCTCTAAATTAATACGATCAAGTTCACGTATTCGTTCTGCGGCCTCCATCTGTGACACCTTCCATGTTTCATTATAAGCAGCATAAATGCCGGCATATATGAAACGTTTTTGACGCGGTTTTCTTGGTCCAGGCAAGAATTCCCTAAGGTCTGCATCTTCTTTAAGTAAGGATAAGTGTTGTTTCACATCCTGTAGTGTAGATTTCTGCAGCCAATCGAGGCATAATTTTCCTACACTGTATGTTGTTACTACCCCCGGATGCTGTCTTTGGACGTATCTTGGGTCTGGCCTATGAATAGTAAAGCCCTGACTTTTATTCAGGAATCTTTCCTGACAGTTGTTCGTGTCTGTGGGCCAGATCAACCATTTTTTCCAATCAGGATTAGATCTGTTGAGTTGTAGTATATTGTCAACTGTCACTGCTGCCTGTGTATTGTTATCACTGGCAGGTGTTGGTACAGAAGGTGTTTTCATCTCTTTAATCTTGGCTAGTCCAAGACAAGATGTTTGTTGGACGGTTTCATTCAAAAACATTATTTGTTCAGGGATGATACAGGCTCTAAATAACGATTCTATCCCCTGCACTTGCCAATCTTTAGTACCCCACACAGTTTTTGTGTCTATTGTGTCTTTCCATAAGTCGAAACCCTGTCTAGACAGTTGGGCAATAAATGTTGCAGAGTAAATCTGTTTTGTATTTGTTAACATAATTTTCAGTCCTGTTTTGTTTACATTTTTATAGTAAAACGTTTCTGGATCAGATGTATTGTAACCTGAAAAATATGGAAACTTGTTAGCAAATGTTTTTGAACTACCTTTTGGTGGTGTAGGACAATGCTCCCATTGGTTAAACATAAACACATTTTTAGGGTATGCAGATTTATGCAAATAATGATGACCATAGTGGTTATAGCAATATAGCTGTTCATAGTCTGATGAACCCTCTAAATATTCATTTTTAGAAAATGCAGCAGATTTTTCTAGGTCAAACATTAGGTCGTTAACAGTCTCAAAGTCCCAATCATCAGAATAGGTACTGGACGAAATTAGATCACTTAGTGAAATTTTAAACAAATGTGGAATGTTCAATTGTTCCGTCGGGCCAAAGATATCAAATTCTGTTTTGTCCCACACTATACCATCCTGTATAGGAACGGCTGTGATGTTCACTGTTGACAAGTCTCTTGCTTCACGATGGGAAGATTTATGTGGTTTCAAAAGTACGTTCACATCTTTTCCTTCAGTATTCACATGGATGTATCTGCCACTTATAAGCACGCTCATAGTTGTAACCAAAGCTAGCCAGAGCAGGAAAACAAATAGTCCAGAGATAATCCAGAGTTCAATCCATGGGGAAACCAGATAAGTCTTTTTCAGAAAGTGAAGAAAGTCTTGTACTTGCTGCTTGAGTTTGAATGATGCTGTCGTCGTTTCAGGTTCACTCGGATCTTCTGAGAACGTATCAAAGTTAATGAAATAGCCAGAAGCAGTTCTGTCAATTGTTGGAATTGCATGAGGATTTGTAGAAATCGCTGGAACCAGTTGATCACTTGCTACATTTGTGTAGACAGGTGTATTTGGACGAACTGTTACTTGGTTTTCAAGAGGGATGAGTTCCATTGCATTGTTGCCTAGTCCTTCATCTGTTACAGCTGAATTCTCGATGGTTATCAGTCTTTCAGTCTGAACCTCTTGGATAGTAGCGAGAGGAGTGTGTCTGCTACTAGGTCGGAGTCCACGAGGCCTACTATTTAGTATTGGCCACATACTGTGGTTTGATGAGGTCGATGGACACAAATCTTTTCTCCTTTCTTCCAGCAAAGGGCGGCAGAAGTACTGTTCTTGTTCCTTGAACCGCTAGGACAGGTACTGGTTGTCTATAAGAAGGTCCAAATTCCTTCTTGTCTGCAATCTTTTCTCTGACTAGATCCCCAACTTTTGGAATCCAGACAGGCCTTGCTGGGACCGCCGGTGTTTCCCCAGTGGTGGTTGGCTGCAGGAATACGTTGCTTTGTTTTGATCTTAGTTCATTGAGTTCCTGTAAAACAGCCAAACGATCTTTGATATCAAACGGTTTATTTTCCACCACTGTGCCTACGTGATCGAGATCTGGTATCCACATTCTTGTCCCAAATAGGACCTCATATGGAGTGACCCCCCCCTAGAGAACTTCTTGGCAGGTTATTTAATGAGCGTTGTACCCCATAAAGATGTTTGACCCACCCATCACCCGAACCTAATACCCTAGCTGTTATAGACTGTTTTATGTCCCGGTTTTTCCTTTCCACAACCGAATTTCCCTCAGGATGGAATGGAGAGGAGTACCGCAATGCAACGCCCAGACTGGCCATGGCTTCTTTGTAAGCCCGAGAGCTAAACGCAGGGCCCTGGTCAGAATGTAGCGTGCCTATTGCGTATGTGCCGATAAAGACTCGCAAATCTTTTATAACAGTTCGAGCGTCAGCCGAGCGCTGAGCCCATATCCATAGGAACCTTGATTCAGTATTTGTGGGATTGCATTCGTCCAGAAGGACGCATGCGCGTAGATAGTCTAATGCTGTCTAACAGTGGTGTCTGTACTGGGCAGCTACATTCGTAGCATGGTGTCTGGTGGCTTTCTCGCTGTAATTTACAGTCCATGCAGTTATTGATGAAGATATGGATTTCTGTATTCATTCCAGGCCACCAGTACATCTCTTTTAACGTCAAAATTGTTTTAGAGATCCCTTGATGTGACAGACCCTCCCCCAAATGTGCCTCATAAATCAAAGCTGCTCTACGTTCCATGTTTGGAATTACCCTATCCCCCACTCCAGGGATTCGAGCAAAAGGAACGCTGTTCGCATCAATTACATAAGAGTACTTGAGTGGAAACTTTTTTGGTAACGCTGCACCACTGCCTTTGCTTGTAGCATTGACAGCCAACATTATCTCACTGTCTATTTTCGTTTTTGAACGAGTGATCGCAGCTACGGAAGCCGTCTGAACAGCCCCTTTGCGGCTTCGTCAGCCAATGAATTCCCTGCAACGTGAACGCCATCACGTTGATGACTCAGTGTGTGGATCACGTGAGCCTTTGGTAGTTCGTTTTTCAACTGAACTACTTGTTCCCAAAGCGTTTTGTGCTTTATTGTGCCACCTTTCGCATTTTTGAAACCATTTTCAAGCCAGTTTTGTATATATTCATTATACGACTGAACACAGTAAAAGGAATCGCACACTATTAGTGTGGGGAATTCTCGATCTGTACTTTCAAGTGCCAGTTTGAATGCTTGTAGTTCAGCTCGCTGAGCTGTACAATCTCCTAGAGATTGAGTTTTTGTGACCATAGGTCTGAAGATGCCATCTCGCATGCGACCTTTAACGATTGCACACGCTGCACTGTAAGCATGTTTACTCCCTGTTGCGGGCTGTGCGGATCCGTCAGTGTAAATTATGAATTCGTACTGATCGAGAGGCAGAATTTCAGTGGGCAGAGGACATTCTTGTTCATATTGCAGGAATGCTTGTGTTTTTAAATCGGGATCAAAAACATATTCAACATCAGTTGCAGCAAGAGAATTAACCCATTGTATCCATCTTGGATGTAACGCTTTAGCATTTGGAATGCTTGCTTTTGTGACCGCTTCTAAAGCTGGTACTGGGGTTACGACAATAATGCGTTTCCCTTAGGCTAGGGCTTTTTCTTTTGCTACAGCGGTTTGAACTGCTGTCAGAATTTTTTCAGTTGAAGTGAAGCGCATTTCCGCTTGTGTATACAAATGAGATTTGTATGCAATTGGTATTTTTTCACCCTCATTAAATGTTAAGTAGGTGAATCCGCATTGACCCGAAATTATTCGGATCACCAGGTTGTGTTGACTTACGCGTGTTTGTAAGTGATTTGTTGCTAACATGTTAGCTTGGAGTGAACGCAAGATTTCTGTGTGTTCATTTGTCCAGTTTCTGATTGAGAAATCAGGTTTGATTAATGCTTAGAGAGGTTTAACCCTTTCTGCGTAATTTAGAATGTATGTTCTTCCAAAATTTAGGAAACCCAGGATGTATTGTAAGTTTTTTAGCGTTTTTGGAGGTTGGAGCAGCGCACATTTCTCTAGAAAGTTAGCTGCCAAGCTCTTGCCTTCACTTGAAAGCTCATATCCTAGAAATAGGACATTGAGATGGGCAATTCTGGACTTTTTTAAGTTGAATTTGTAGCCCTCAGAGGCGAATCCCAGTATAATGGTACTCACCCTGTTCAAGTGTTTTTCCAGGTCATCGTCTGTCAGATAGATGTCATCGACATACGACAATGCCTCGTTGTCATAAATTTGTAGTAACTCCGTTACCCTCGCTGAGAATAAACCTGGGCTGTTCTTGAACCCTTGTGGGAGTCGACAAAATTGACGCTGGGTCCCCATTATGGAGAAAGCTGTTAAGTACCTGCTTTCAGGTGCTATGTTTTGACAAAAGAAACCATTTGAGATATCTAATGTGGTTTTATATTTTTTCCGCACAATGTTATTCATTAATGCTGTGCTATGTGCATTTTGTACTGCAAATGTTTTAGAACAAGTGTTTAAGAGTCTGTAATCCAAAACTAGACGATAGGTGTTGTCTGGTTTGGAGACAGGAAACAAAGGATTGTTCATTGAGGAGGTGCATGTTTCAATCACCCCTTGGTATTCAAGTTGATCTAAGATCTCCCTGACCTGTTTTTTAGCTTCTTGCTTTATTGGATACTGCCTTTGTGCAGTAGGTTCATGTTTCAGATGTATTTTATGGTGAGGGGAGTCCTCATCCCATCCTACATGATTTTTATATAATGCTGGGGCCTGGGCTACTGCCCATTTCCTGGCATATGTATATTTTAGGTGTATTGGAATATGGTTGGAGAAGGCAGGCATAATAATGTCCTCGCCGTGTGGGCACTCCCTGACAAATTGTGGTGGCCAGTCTTTTTCTGCTAGAAGTATGTCATAGCCCCTTGAAAGTTTTTCCCAAAAAGTGCTTTCACCTGTCTAGGTATGTCTCCCTCCATCCGGAGTGTTATTTCATATAACTTTTGTGGAGTACTAACCCTGGTGTCTACAGTCTCAACTTTAATGTACTCATTCAAGTCCACTATCTCCAGAAGTTCCTTCAGGTTCTGGCGAGCTATTGTGACTTCTGCTGCACTGTCCAGCATTGTCTGAGCCCATTCTCCATTCTTGAGTTGTGTTCTCTGTATCCTCGGCATGTCTGACTTTCAGACCTGCTACTTTCTTTTTGGAGAATTGAGGTTTTGTTTTGGTTTTTGGAGCGTGTTTTTCTTCCTTGGATTTCACGCGTTCTTCTCTATGTTCTGACCGTCCTCTTCTTTCTGAAGTCTGTGATGAGATCTGAAAGGGACGAGAGGAACGTGTATCAGTATCTTGATACCTGTCAGGCTTTCTCAAATTATCCCTATTCCTGAGGTTATACCTCCTTTCAGAGGGCTCCTTTTGAGGAGACCTACCTCGGGATTGAGAACGTTTCTCGTTTGAATTTTGTTTATTAGTCTCCCACTTCTTTTTAGAAGATGTAGGAGTTTGTTTAATAGAGTCCTTCTCAGGACTTTCAGATAGTTTCGGCTTTACTAGTCTTCCACCCAAACTATCTCTGCCTAATTCTGCATAAGATTGCTCTATAATTCTGGGTAGCTCAGTTTGATGTTCTGTAACATCAAATTCCCTTAATTTTTGGCGGATCGCCACTGCTGCTGCCTCCCCTTTAATATTAGATAATATTATTGTTGAGACCTGGTCGAAATTTTTCAGTAATTTCATACCTAAATTCAGAGCAGACTCTGCCCCGTATTCATTTTGAATTTGTTTCAGGACATCAGGTATTACCGCAATTGACGGAATGCCATGTGTTTTAGTATAGATGGCAGCAAAGACTGAGCCCCAAGTGGTGCAGTCTTCCAGTTGTGGTGTGATCCCCATCGGTAAAATGATTGTTAGGATTCTGTGTTTCTCATACGGGCTAGTATTTGGAAATACTGTTTCGATTTGAGTAATTTTTTGAGCTATCCAGAATGGAATTTGCTCACATTTTGTGGGCATTTTACCCATGACTGCGTATAGAGTCTGTGGTGTAATTTTTAGTGTATTCCCCTGTTGAGGAGTTTGATTTGGAAGTGTCAATGGTGGTTGGACTGTGAAAGTCTGCATGACATATTGGACCAATTGTCTGTATATTTTTATTAACTCTGTAAGTTAAGTAGTTCCTCATCTGACATAATATCTAGTTCAGGATGAGGTGTGTAGCCGGCTAGAATCGGCCATGTTGCTCCTGGTCTACCTAGTGGACCGAGCCTGGTTATATTTCTGTGATGTTTTAGGGCGCCTTTAAACCAGAGCTGATGCTCCTGGTATGTTAATGGAATTTCTATATCCTCGAAAGGAATGTATTCCTCTGGTGGATCATCTTCTTTGTAGAAGTGAAACAGTTTTGTAACTGGATTGGATTCAGGAAATATTACCCATGAATAGAATACCTCTGTCTGAAAGGATTCATGTGCCTCTATCAGGAAAACTGCTCTACCGCCTCTTGGTGGTAGGCCGTGTTTTATACGTTTTAGAGTGATGGCTCTTCTTAAGTTTTGAGGGATGTCTATAACACCCTCCTCGGTTTCAATAAAACCTGTGATGTTATAAGCTGTTACAGCTGGGTGACCCGCAACGTCACCGTTGTCTCCATTGTCGGAGTCAGGCATTTTGTTTTTTGAAAAATGTAGAACAAGTTTCAAGGAAACAAAGATAAGGTGCACAATATTTTGGAACACTGTATCCTTCAACGTTGAGCAAACCAAACAGCTAATATATAGGGTACTTCCCTATGTAGCCGTGGCGGATACTTAACCCTGCCCACTCCAGACGTCTTTTGGAGTATATGGGTAGGGGTCTCTGAGAGAAAAAGCACGGCTGAGTTACTCAGTATCTAACGTTAAATTACCGCCTTACCAAACCGTTGGGCGCCATGTAGTGTAGCTCCTATTTCCCTAATAGGCTCTGTGCATTGGAATAATATACCCTATAGGTTTGACATAGGACTGAGGTCGGTATGTCCCTATCGAGAATATTAAACTTAATTACTTGTGCCAGCTAGCTCAGAGGCCACTAGAAACTCCTTGATAAACAAGAAGGGAGTAGTTTCTGGCAGCCGCAAGACATGACAACTTTGTTTCCCTTTAGAATCAGAACGTGTCCCAGAGTTGTGGAAACAATAGATAACTATTTCACTCAGCTCACTCGTGCATACTTAGTTTTCCTCAAAGTTACACAGAAAGAATAGACGGGCGTTTCAATAAAAGATTTATTGAACAGTCTTGTTTCTCGTGTAAGTAAAATGTGCTGTTACGATCACAAGACAGTATGCAAGATAAATAATGTACAGCGTAAGCAGTAGAAATAAATAATGCTGCGCTAGCATAATCTTTAGTAGATATTCATTTACATAAATAACATATACTAAAAATGCGAGTACTGATACGATGCGTTTCTAAGCTAGTTCTACCCCAATGTACCTAACCTAACCTAGGTGTAGGGAGAGGTATGAAGTAGGTGAAGTATTCCTTACTATGGTATACTAAGAGTATGTTAAGCCTAGTATGCCAAGAGTCCCTCTAGGTTTCTAGTCAGCTCCATACCTTGAGAATGAGAGAGGTGGGAATCTCTTGCCAGACTCGAACTCCAACACCCCGCGAGGGAAGTCAGATCACTGGAAGCTGGGTTCTCTGCGTGCAGGGATGACAGCGTCTTCTCAGTGCGTCAGGCCGGGAAACGGGCTCCTCTGAAGACGAGGTCTCCTCTGATTTACAGGGGCTAGGGAAGATATATTTATACCTGAGAGGTATCTCAGAATGTTAGCATTGACGTGAATCGGACAGCGGAAGACGTCATAAATGAACCCCTAAGGTATAACGGTTCATGCATAATAGATGAGTCCTTGAAGAAATCAATAGTCCTGTGCTAGGGAAACTCCCGAAGCCTAAGGGTCTGTTCTTCAAGAACTCGTTGTGACGTTAGGGTGGACGGATGTCGGAGACCATGCCTGTATTTGGAGTGCACGGTTTAATGCCTAAATAAGGACTGGGATTTTATGCCTATATAAGGACAGGGCGAATTGTGCCTATATAAGGACATGATACAGGAAAACCTATATACGGACACCCTAAGAGGAATACAACACACCTTTAAGCCCGGAGCTGGTTGCTATACCTCTTTAATTAATCATTTGCTCCCCTCCCAGTTCGTTATGTACCAGCTATTGTATTGTTCTCTTATGACCCCTTTTGTAACTGTTTTGTTTGGTATTCTTATTTGATGCCTGTACTGCATTGATTACCTTCCTTCCCGCCAATTGTGAAGCGCTCTGATATCCTTCGGGATCATGTTCGCGCTATATAAAACTTCATAAATAAATAAAAATAGCACAAAAGAAATCTTGTAACTACTTGCGGTGTAACATTATCATGGGTGACAGTCGAGGAATACAATAACTCTAGAGATAACAGATTACTCAGGATGACTTCTGTCTTCTCTCGAGGGTCATCTTTCCTCCTGGCCTAGAAGCCCCTGCGAGTTAACTGAAGGGAGAATGGGCTGAGAACCATTGACGGAAGAACTCTCCAGAACACAAGACATTTGTTTCTACTTGTTCATAATATCTTTAAATAAATAACCAACTTCCCTACCCTTGGTTGGTGTCATGTTTGGCTAACTGCTACACCCCCTTTCCAAGGCAACTGAGCCTCTCCCACTTCCCCTTTCTGCTTCTCCAAGGCTGCAGAGCATCTCCACTTCCACCCTCTCCTAGGCCACCTGAGTCTCTTCTTCCTGCCCACTTTAATATTCTGTCCTAGTACCTCTCTTGCCACCTCTCCTTAGACTCTCCAGTTCACTCCACCCACTCAGCGTTCTCGCATGCCCCCTCAATCGTCCAAGCATTCCCATCCACTACATTCCCTGGCAATCTGAGGCATTGCCTCCTGCCTCCCTTTCCTCATGCAAATGTCAATTTGGAGCAACAGCAACTTTGTGTGTGAGAGGAATAGCAGCTGCAGAGCGTAAACTAAGTCCAGAAATAAAGTCATGCTGCTGCTGTGTTTGTGAGCATGTGCATGTCCGTGTTTGTGCCTGCTGAATGTGTGCACACAAGCATGTGTGTTTGTGTGCAAGTGTGAGGAATGTGTTGTTTCCACTTTCCACCCAAGTAAAATGCTGATTAAGTCAATGGTGATAATTGTGGCAACTTGTAGACATCCACAGAATGATGCCCATTTCCAACCCTGGTAAAATTCTGGTAATGGCTCAATGGTTGTAATTCCTCCCAAATTGTGGGCATTCATTGGATTTTGCCATTGTCCATCCTGGTAAAATGCTGGGCTTGACTCTATTCCTAGAAACTAGTGGGTATCCTTTGGATGCTGCCCATTGTCCACACCCTCATAAAATGCTAGCCTTCGCCTAATGGTCATATTTCTTGGCAACTTTTGGACATCCATAATATGATGCACATTACCCATTCCTGCTAAAATGCTGGCCCTGACACAATGGTAGTTGCTCTAGCTACCTTGTGGGCATTCATGGAACGTTGCTCACTCCTGGTAAAATATTATCCCTGTCATAATGATGTTCATTCCTGGCATATCTGAGTATCCATGATGCCTAGCTCTGGTATAATGCTGGTCCTGACAGAATGGTGGCAATTCCTGACAGAAGGTGTGCATCCCTGGCACATGGTTGCCAACTCATGGCATAATGGTAAGCTTTGCAAGATGTTAGTGGTATTGGCATAATGTGGTCCCAGTTCTGTTACGATGTTCATCCTGACATAGTGGTGCTAATTCCTGGCCCTGTATGAGCATCTTTGGTGCAGTAATGGCTTGCCAGTGTGATGGTAGATCCATGGCACTCACAGATGTTATAATGCTGGTCCCTGCATTATGGTGGCAATTCATGATACACTGCTAACATGCATTGCTTGATGGTGTCCATTGTAAAAATAAAGCTGGTCTGGATTAATGGGGGTAATTTGTGGCATACTGTGGAAAGCCATTGCCTGATTATGCCAAGGCCAAATGTAAATCATTTTTAATATATTAACGGGCAAGCAGATTTAATGAAGAGAAGAACCAGTGCAAGGGAACAAACTGAACATGTACATTAATTAGTGTGCATACGTATTAGTCAGTTGTTTAAAACATGATTGATACTAAACCGAGATGCGCACCAATGTATATTTCTGTTTACAAAACAGAACAATTAACCTGTTGCAAATTTTGCCTAGCATCTTCTCATTTTAGGCAAAAACATACGCTATAGCAGCCTAAAACAAGGGCACAATTTATGGATTATTGTGTCTCTCTTGGAACGCTCCGTATCTAAAACAGTAACTTCCCCAGAAATTCTTTGTCTGCTTCACATAATATATGTCTTTCTGGAAGCTGCTTCACATAGGGCCCGATTCACAGAACTAACTGAAGACAAAATCCTAAACTTACTACCATTTTGGTATTCACAGAAGGCACTTACTCATTTTGGTATTCACAGAAGGCACTTACTCATTTTGGTATTCACAGAAGGCACTTACTCATTGATGAGATATCGCGTTTACCGACATTCTCATTGTTATGCGTACATTTGTCATGATGTACATTGACATTGTATTCACTGGTATTGACATTGTTATGTGTACATATTGTGACATACAATGACATCACATTCATCGATATTAACACCCCAAATTAATTAACCTGTGCTTAACTCTCTGGTCACTTGTACAAAAAAGCAGTCAGGCTTAACTTAGAGTCAATGTGTAAAGTATTTATGCAGCACTTCCAAACAGTAATAAAGTGAAAACACAACACAAGAAAAATCCAACACCAATTTAGAAAAATGTAGTCAACTTTAATAAATTATTTGACACCAAAGCAACAATCCAATCAGTAGAACAGGATATGTGCAATTTTAAAGATTTCAGATAAGTAAAGCATGTAAAAGCACAAAGCTCCACTGGTGGTTATCTGGTCATGCAAGACCGGGTAAAAGTAGCAAGTTTAGGCTGACTGCTATAGAGTGCAAGCCGGATACAGGGACCAGGTTAATTGTGCTGAAAGAGTGTCAGAACCTCACGCCCATCTACTAGAATTTAAGAATCAGTGAATGTCATTTCCCTACAGCCTTATAGGAAAGGTATTACAAAGACCTGGAAGAGGCATGGGAGGTTTTCCAAGATGGCTGCCAAGAGAACCATAGCTTGAGCAGCATTCTAATCATGTGAAAGTCTTGAAGGCAGTTTAGAATGTTAGGAGCGTATACACAACAAGCTGTGCACTTCACCTTAAGATTTGAGGGAACAGGTCGTGTTTTTGGGAGTACGGCGCGAAGTAGCTAGTCAGGGTAGCTGGCGTCGCTTACTCGACGTTTAGTGATTCGCCGCATCTTCGTGAGCTGTGTTGGAGAGATTATTGTCTCCATTCTGAGTTCTCGCAGTAAGGTATTTTCAGTCAGTAGTTCTTAGTACGCCTGATAGAGGGAGCCTTTTGCTCTTGAGGAAACTAGTGTTTTGGGAATTGCGCATGCTGAATCTGATGAAACGAGTGTCAGCACAAGCTCCGAATTTATTCTGTGGAGAATTTCTGTCAGCGTATGTGTACTAGAAAACTCTCAGTGTAGCGTGAGATTTGGGCTGTGAAAGGTTTAGAGAGAATAGCATTACTACAGAGGAATTCACTGAGAAAATTTATAGAACAGAAAATTACGAGTAAGACAAGAGTCATTGTATATATATTTGTAAATACTTACCATAGTTGTTTCATGGGTCGTGTTTTCCGCATTTTCTTTTAAGACCCTGAAGGAGACGTTATTCCTATAAGAGAAAGAAAGAGAGTGAAATATTAACCAAGTTACTACTAGCAAATTGTAAAAAGAATCGTTTCACACCATATACCTTCTGAAGCAATTATTACAGAAGAGAGGCATTGGTCACACTTAAGCTGGATAGGTACATAGAAGGGTAAGAACATGGTTTACTGCACATTTAGTCATTAAGCTTAGAGTCAGTAAGTTACAGTATGTCATTGTATTTTTAGTTCTTATGCATATGCAATATATATAAGAAGAGAGAGAACAAGAGAGAAGATATGAACAAAGAGCGAGTAAAGAACTGAAAAAGAAGGCAAGAGAGGAACCAGACGAAAGGAGTGGCTGTTTCTTCTTTGTCCCCTACCCCTTTCCCCCCTTTGGGTTCTTCAGTCATACATCAGGTGTGACTGAAGAACCCAAAGTCGGAGAGGGGCATTGGGAACTACGTCGTTCTGCTTCCATGCATACTTGGTACCGCTCTGACAGAGTGAAGTGCCACGTTGTTTTTGCATCCGAGCAGAGTGGCCGAAGGTCTGGACCTTAAGAAATTAGGTGAAGTCTTAGAAGGAATACAAAAGGAATTAATGGCAGTTAGAGGAGAGAATAGAGATCTGAAACAAGACATAATGATTTCTAGAAGGGAGACATCTGACTTAGGGATTAAAATGAGTAGCAAGGCACCTGGAACTAGTTTTAAACTTCCTTCATCCCCTATAGATGTTACTAGTGACACAGCGAATCCACAGGCTAAAGTTACCACTCAGGTTATTCATTCTTTGTCCCCAGTAATTCCACTGGCACCTCCTGAGCAGTTTAATGGAGACCCGCAAAAGGCGCAAATATTTTGGACGCAGTGCACCTTGCATTTTATGTGCCGCCCAGCGGTCTTCCCCGATGCACAATCACGAGTAGCCTTTATACTATCCTATCTCAGTGGGGATGCCGCCTCCTGGTCAATGCCGTCAGTCTCCAGAAATGACCCGATACCATACGATCTGGATGAGTTCAAGAAGGAATTCCTCAGAATATTTGATCGACGGAAAGTTTCACAAGCCCCAGACAACGAGTTACTGGAATTAAGACAAGGCAATAGAGACTTAATTGCTTATTTGGCCCAGTACAATAAATTGATAGTAGAAACGGAATGGCCCAAGAGCAAGAGAGCAGCAGTGTTTTATCGAGGTTTGAAGGATGAGCTCAAAGACGCACTAGCCCAAGTACCTAACAGACCAACAGAAGTCTCAGCCCTCATAGATTTGGTACTAGAAATGGACTTTCGTCAGAGTGAAAGGAGAGGAGAGAAACAATGAGATTTTCATTCTAGCATACCAAGGTTTGATCGAGCAAGATTGGAGGTCACTAAGGTGTCTGATGGACCACCTGGTTCTGAGCCTATGCAAATAGGAACTATACGAGAGCCATTATCCAAAGAAGTAAAAGAGAAACAGAGATTGAATAAACAATGTCTTTACTGTGGAGCCGGTGGCCATTTTGTTAGTAACTGTCCAAGGAAACCGAAGCAGTTGCAGAAGGAAAACTTGCAGCACCATCAGTAGGAGGAGTTGGACTGATGAGTGCGGACACAGATACAACTCCTAAGAATCATTCTTTAGCAATCCTCCTCTCCCCATTTGGTTATGCTCATGTCACTCAAGTTTGGAGAAAGTCAGTTGACGGGAATCACAGTGATGGTGGACTCTGGGGCTACAGGCAACTTCTGCGCTTTAAAGTTCGCAGAAAGAATAGGATTAAAGTCCATACGGAAAGAGAAGAGTGAGGCCATCAGAGCGGTGCATGGTATGAATCTTTCATCGGGACCGATTGTGAGTCACACTGAGCCAGTGGAGCTAAGATCTATTGAAGGTCATTGTGAAATCATACAATTTAACATCATAGACGCCCTAAAATTCCAGCTAATTTTGGGGTTGCCCTGGCTCACTGAGCATAATCTCACAATAGATTGGTGCGCTCGAACCATAACCTTGAATTCAGAATTTTGTAAGGAGAATTGCTACAAGAACTTTGAGGATAAGCAAAAGTCAACCCCTGCGACTCATTTATGTCAAGGAGGAGCAATGGTATGTGTGATACACACTACAGAAATACCCAACAAGTATGCTGAATATCAGGACATCTGTAGTGAAGTAGAAGCGGAGAAGCTTCATCCTCACAGGGCTTATGATTGATAAATAGAGCTTGAACCCGGAGCCAACTTACCCTGCAGTCAAATTTATGCTCTAACGGAGAAGGAAAATCAGCATTTGAAAGAATACATACAGAAATATCTTGACAATGGATTTATCAGACCCTCCCAATCTCCTGTCTCTTCACCACTCTTCTTCATCCCCAAGAAAGAAGGTGAATTGAGGACTTGTATCGATTATAGGGCGATAAATCGCTTTACAGTAAAAAATCGATATCCATTACCCCTAATATCTGTTCTTTTAGATCAAGTGAAGGGGTCACGGATATATACAAAGTTGGATTTGAGAGGAGCATATCATCTTGTGCGTATCAGAGAAGGTGTTGAATGGAAAACCGCCTTTAGAACAAAATATGGACTATATGAATACCAGGTTATACCCTTTGGCCTCTGCAATGCTCCAGCAGCATTTCAGCACTTTATAAATGATGTTTTGAAGGAATACATCGATCAGTGTGCCATAGTATATATGGACGACATCTTGATATATTCAGATTCAAAGGAGAGTCACGAAGGACAAGTGAGAGGTGTGTTGCAGAAGTGAAGGGAAAACAACCTCTTTGTGAAATTGGATAAGTGTGCATTCAGTGTGACATCAGTGGAGTTCCTTGGATTCGTCATGTCTCCAGAAGGAATAACAATGGATGAACACAAGATTGAAGCAGTCACGGAATGGAAATCGCCACAGACAGTAAAAGAGGTACAAAGTTTTATTGGCTTTGCAAATTTTTACAGGAGATTTATTCAAGACTTTTCCAAAAGATTAATTCCTCTCACACGTCTTTTAAGGAAAGGAGTTCCCTTCGAATGGACTACGGAAGCAGAAGAAGCATTTATGCGTTTGAAGAAGGATTTCACCACAGCTCCAATTTTGCTTCATCCGAACCCGTCAGAACCCTTCTTTGTTGAGACGGATGCTTCAAATCTGGCGTTAGGAGGAATCTTGTCACAAAGACATAAAAAGACAGGACAACTGCATCCAGTGGCATTTCGATCCTGAAAACTGACCCCAGCAGAGGTGAATTATACCATCACAGAAAAGGAGTTATTGGCCATAAAAGATGCCTTCAAGGAATGGAGGCACTACCTTATGGGAGCAAGGCATACAGTCACAGTTTACACCGATCATCGGAATGTAACATTTTTAAAGTCCGCAAGAACCCTAACTCCAAGGCAACTTCGTTGGTCCCTGTATTTTGCTGACTACGATTTTGTTATTACTTATCGACCTAGGTCAAAAAATGGCAAGGCAGATGCTTTATCTACGTTGGGTACAGAGGATGTGCAGGAAGTGGTGGAAGATCAAAACATCATAGCGGAAGGAAGGGTCATCGGAGCGGTGTTGCAAGAATCCATGGAAAATTCCGTGCAGAAATCAATGAGTTGGAGTGAAATGAAGGAATGGGCAGATCAAGAGACCATTCGAGAAATTCGAGAGAATTTGCCATATCATAATGGAGCCTTATATTTTCCCACATCAGCATTGCAAGAGAAGGCCCTGCAAGAGTGTCATGACCATGTTTTAGCAGGACATAAAGGAATACAGAAGACAGAAGATTTGGTGAAACAAAGATTTTGGTGGCCTAATATGATCAAGGATATACGTCAGTATGTGGCTACTTGTGTAATTTGCGCTCGGGGAAAACCGGAGAGGCAGTCTCCACAAGGGCTGTTGAAGCCATTGCCAAATCCACCTTATCCTTGGCATACTGTGACTCTCGATTTGATTGTAGACCAGCCATCCAACCAGGGGTTTGATACTATATTAGTTTGTGTGGATGCTTTCACAAAAATGGCCCATTTTATTCCATTAAAGGGAGTACCAACAGCAAAAAGGTTAGCACACGTCTTTAGTCAGAATATAGTGAGAGCACATGGAATCCCTAAGACACTAGTTTCAGATTGAGGCTCTCAATTTCTGTCACATTTTTTTAAGGCTTTTACTAAAAAATTGAATATAGAAACAAAATATACTACTAGTTACCATCCAGAATCAGATGGGCAGACACAGAGAGCAAATCAAGAACTAGAGCAGTATCTCAGATTGCATTTGTTGGATCAAGAGGGAGATTGGCCTGAATACCTTTGGGCAGCGGAATTTGCACATAATAATGCGAAGAACACTTCCACTGGTTATTCACCCTTCTACTTGAACACAGGTAGACATCCCAGTCTTTCTGTAAATTTCCTAGAGATAGATGTACCGGCAGTGAAAGATTTAGTGCAACATATGGCTAGCATACACAAATCAGCAACTGAGAACTTAGTGAAAGCTAAGAAGAGTTATAAACTCTACGCTAACAGAAGAAGAAGGTAGGAGTCAGATTTCAAGGTTGGAGACCAAGTTTGGTTAAATACAAAGAACCTGAGACTCAAGGGCAACAGGAAACTACAACCCAGGTTTATATGTCCTTTTGTAATACAAGAAAAGTTGAGTACCTTAACGTATAGATTGGCATTACCTGAGACACTACGCATACACCCAGTCTTTCATGTTTCTCTGCTTAAAAAGGTGTCCAAAAATTTAAGAATGACCCTGCCTCCGAAACCCATACAAACTGAAGCAGGAACTGAGTTTGAGGTTAAGCAAATTTTAGATTTTAAAGAAAGCAAACATAGTGTCTATTATTTGATAGATTGGAAAGGTTATGGCCCTGAAGAGAGGTCCTGGGAGTTGGCTTCTGATGTGCATGTGCCTCGTTTAATTAGGGCCTTTCATAAAACATTTCCTGGGAAACCCACACTGGGAGAGTCTCCCTTGCGGTGGGGTACTGTCAGAACCTCACGCCCATCTACTAGAATTCAAGAATCAGTAAATGTCATTTCCCTACAGCCTTATAGGAAAGGTATTACAAAGACCTGGAAGAGGCATGGAAGGTTTTCCAAGATGGCTGCCAAGAGAGCCATAGCTTGAGCAGCATTCTAGTCTTGTGAAATCCTTAAAGGCAGTTTAGAATGATAGGAGCGTTTACAAAACGAGCTGTGCACTTCACCGGAAGATTTGAGGGAACAGGTCGTGTTTTTGGGCGTACGGCGCGAAGTAGCTAGTCAGGGTAGCTGTCGTCGCTTACTCGACGTTTAGTGATTCGCCGCGTCTTCATGAGCTGTGTTGGAGAGATTATCGTCTACATTCTGAGTTCTCGCAGTAAGGTATTTTCAGTCAGTAGTTCTTAGTACGCCTGATAGAGGAAGCCTTTTGCTCTTGAGGAAACTAGTGTTTTGGGAATTGCGCATGCTAAATCTGAGGAAAAGAGTGTCAGCACAAGCTCTGAATTTATTCTGTGCAGAATTTCTGTCAGCGTATGTGTACTAAAAAACTCTCAGTGCAGCGCGAGATTTGGGCTGTGAAAGGTTTAGAGCGAATAGCATTACTGCAGAGGAATTCACTGAGAAAATGTATAGAACAGAAAATTATGAGTAAGACAAAAATCATTGTATATATATTTGTAAATATTTACCATAGTTGTTTCATGGCTCGTGTTTGCCATATGTTCTTTTAAGACCCTGAAGGAGATGTAATTCCTATAAGAGAAAGAAAGATAGTGAATTATTAACCAAGTTACTACTAGCAAATCATAAAAAGAATCGTTTCACACCATATACATTCTGAAGCGATTATTACAGAAGAGAGGCATTGGTCACACCTAAGCTGGGTAGGTACATAGAAGGGTAAATAATGGTTTACTGCACATTTAGTCATTAAGCTCAGAGTCAGTAAGTTACAGTGTATCATTGTATTTTCAGTTCTTATGCATTTGCAATATATATAAGAAGAGAGAGAACAAGAGAGAAGACATGAACAAAAAGCGAGTAAAGAACTGAAAAAGAAGGCAAGAGAGGAACCAGACGAAGGGAGTGGCTGTCTCTTCTTTGTCTCTTTGTCCCCTACCCCTTTGGGTTCTTCAGTCACATATGCATCAGGTGTGACTCGGAAGTCGGAGAAGGGCATTGGGAACTACGTTGTTCTGCTTCCGTGCATACTTGGTACCGCTCTGACAAAGAGTTACCTTCCAAGTCCAGGGAGAAGAATTCCATTCTCATTAGAACAGGTTGCGAGGAGCAGGGCAAGAGCCATGGATGGTCGTTGATGTAACACGCAGAGCAAGCTAGGCATCACGGACGGTACTCACTGTAGCACAAAGATCCTGTTGGGCGTCGCTGACGTCTATGCTAGAGCTACGCGATGGTCATCATGGTGAGCTGTTGATGCTGTAGCGCAAAGTGCAGATCTTGCACTGGTGGATGTAATTGGGGGTTGCTGTGGTGTGAACAGCCAGGTTCACCTGAGCTTCACGTTGGCAGGCAGCATGGTCAGCAAGGTCTTGGAGCGTATTGGCTCATTCGCAACCGCGAGGAGCCCAAAACTTAAGGGGAGCTCCACTGAGGCCACACCAAGATTCCAGGACCTGACGGGCACCACTTGAGGGGTCAGGAACTCACTACAGCAGAGGCCAGTAGGGCTCAGGCAGGTCCTGTTGCAGGTCCATGCAGTAGGTCAGTTGGGCAGTTGCAGGGAACCTCTGGAGCTTGTTATTTCCCTGTAGCTCAATACAGGAGGTCAGCTGGCTGACCCTTGGAGTCACTTCAGCCTGGGATGAAGGGTGCACGTTGAGGAACTTCCTTTTCAACAAGCAGGGCAGCAGGCAGCAGAGCATCAGAGTAGCAGGGCACAGATGTGGCAGTCCTTCTGGCAGCAAAGCAGCACAGCAGTCCTTCTTCTGTAGTGTCTACAGGTCCAGGAGTGTACCGAAGGTTAGTGAAGAGTTGGGTCTGAGGGTTCATTATTTATATCTGGTGCCACTTTGAAGTAGAAGTCTCTAGAGAATTCCCTTTGAAGTCCTTGAAGGTACCTGTCTCCCCTGCCCTGGCTCTGAGCTAGCTGTATAAACAATGCACTGGTGACAAGTCCTTTCTGTGAAGGCAGGGCACAGCCTATTCGGTTGCAATTGGAGTTGTGCCCAGCTCTGCCCCCATCCTACCAGTTGATAACCCATACATTCACACCTAATCCCTCTATTGTGTGACTGCCTGGGAGGAATAAACAAAGTCCAACTGCCAACTACACCCAGTCATATGTCCCAGGACAAGGTTGCAGGTACTAAATGGTTAAGACTAGAAAATGCCAAGTTTCTAAAAGTGGCATTTTCAGAACTGTGACTTACAGCCTGCCTTTACCATTAAAGAGGGCTTTAAATTTTTTTACAGTTATTTAGACACCAAACTCGACATTCCTACATCCACCTAACTCAATTATATTACTTATCAAATGTAATAGGTCAACCTCATTTTATCCTATGGGAGAGGTAGGCCTTGCAATTCTGAAAAATGAATTTAAGAGTTTTTAGTACAGGACATATAAAACTTAAAGGTACGTGTCCAATTTTTTTAATACATTGCACCCTGCCCTCTGCGCTGCTTAGGGCCTAACCTAGGGGTGACATATATATTGAAAGGAAGGTTTAGGCCTGGCAAAAGGTTTATTTCGCCAAGTCGAAATGGCACTTTAAATTTCATACACATGCTGCAATGGCAAGCCTGCGGCAGGTTTAAAAGGCGACTTAAGTTGATGGCACAATATCTGCTATAGGCCCACTAGTGGCATTTAATTTACAGGCCCTGCGTACATGTAGTACCAATTTACTAGGGACTTAACAGTAAATTAAATTTGGCAATTGGGTGTAAGGCAATTCTACCATGTTAAAGGAGAAAGCGCAAGCACTTTAGCACTGACTAGTAGTGGTCAAGTAAGCAGAGTCCTAAAAGCCAACAAAAACGGGTTCAGAAAACAGGAGGGTGAAAGCAAAAAGTTTGGGGATAACCCTGCTGGAAAAACGCCAAGCCCAACAATTATGTTATGGAGGTGATGTGCTGTCTTGTTTTTGTTCTGTGGTGCTTTTGTGCTATATTATTGTATTGTGTTGTTGTCTTATGCTATGGTTGTTTTGTTGCAGTCTGTTTTCATTGTTTTGTTGTGATGTGCCATTATATTTTTATTGTGCTTTCACTTTACTTAGTGATATGTTTTTGTGTTGTGTTATGTACTTTAGATATGTTGACAAATATTGCAATATTTCCAGACAAAAACAGCACATTGCTTTAAAGTTGCAGTGACAAAGCTATTTAGCACTGAATGTTAAACAGACATTTTAGACTGCATACTCCATTGTTCCACAGTGAGGATCCAGACATGTCAGTGTGTGGCACAATCTCATTCTACTTCATGTATATTATCCTCATCCAATGCTAATGGACTAATTGCAAGAGCAATGGTATAATCAGGAGGAAAAGCAACAGCGTAAAATATCGCTACCACACCATGGCCCTCATTACAAGTTTCCCTAAAAAAAACTTATTCGTGCAGAGCTGGAAGTTTCAGCCCGACTCGTTGGGAGTTTTCACATTTCGCCTGTTAAGTCCTCTTACAAGTGCTCTGCAAGAAGAAAAAAAAGTGTGTTTTAAACTGGTTTTACCACCAGGCATTCCCATTTCCACTCTCCTTGTTGATGTAAAATTCCCCATGCATTTCCTTGAGGGAATTATGCATGCAAAATCCACTGCCACAGGCGCAATTTGTGTGAAATCTGTCATTTACTATCTGGTGCAAACATTTGCGCTTGATAGCATGGTACTCAAAGAGAGCCATTCGTTCTCAGCTGCACTAAAGTTATGCGGCAGACAATCTGCAGTTAAGGCGCACATTGATTTTAGGGGCTCATCACTCCTTCCAAAACACCAACGTGGTCTCAGCCCCATCCTCAGGGAAGGATAGCCCAGTAGCAGCTAGTAAAGCCTTATAGACCACTTCCCAGGGCTATTCAGGGTGTAAATGGCTCTGACCTTGAAATATAGACCACAGTTGCGGATGAAGGTCTATAAAGAGGGAGAGAGCTTTTGACAAAGGTACAGCCCGAGGCAGAAGGGCTAGAACATTCCATAAACTGTGGGTAGAATTTTCTAAATTAAAAAGGGAATAATAGAAAGACAAGCTTTAGAATGTTGGAGCTGCAGGTCCATACCAGCCATTAGTAGCCCTGAGCCTTCAGCGGAGCTCTCAATGTCCCACTATTCTAATACACAGAATAGATTAATTCTTTGTCAGAGAATCCCTTTGCCTTGCCCGCTTAATTCAGAGCAAGTGTCCTTCACGCAGCTGTGACACGCACTCTAGCAATAGGTTTGCAATGGGGAGAGACACACTGGCGGGCGGAAATTGTACTTTTTAACCATGCAGCAAATCAGAGCATGCAAAAATGGGAATAACATTGACACTCTTTCTTCCGCCTCTTTAAAAAAAGGACTTATGGTCAAAAGTGTTTAGAAAACATTAGCGCTTTACAAAAGTACGTGTTAGCATCAACACACTGCACAAACATGCGTTGCCTTTTGAAAAATTGGGAGAAACCGTGGCGCACAAACCTCCCAGCTTCAATTGGCTACACCATTTCATTCTTTGATAAACATCAAGGATATACTTTTTTCTCTAAAGAAACAAAACCATATTTGAGCTGAAGGTTGTAGCAAAGCTCACGGCCACTTTAAAAAGATTATTTTCGCTGCACCAAACAATTAATGTCACATTCAAGTGACTGAGTTCTTTTCTTATTATTATTTCTCTTTGCTATTCATGGGACTACAATGAGACACTGGCTCATTTCCAATGCAGGATGCATTTGAATAATACATGACATTCTCTGCAGCTAGCATCATAATGTCAGATTTAAAACAAGGTAAGAAGTTTTCTCGGCGCGCGCTTGAAGTGTTCAGCTGTTCATAATCTATAGCGTTAACAATTTATCATCAAACCCGGAGCCTTGCTGCCAACTTATCAAAGTGCCCATTGGATGCATATGATCAGTCCCGAGCATCTGGCTCTCCGCTGTTCCCAACATTAGCGCAGACAACAGAATCAGTGGACTATCGAATGCAATTACAGTGCGCGAGACAGACAATAAAGATTGATAGCGCCTACTCTTCCTATCACACACGGCGCTAGTGGGGGTTGAAGCTCTGCCTTGAGCCGCCTCCGTTTAACAATGATTGAAAATATGCATTTGTGTTGGTAAAACACTGCAGCCCGCACCACTTCATTTGCTGAACACATTATCGAATTAAATGAAAAGTGAACTGCCAGGAGCAGCAGTTACTGTGTATTAGGGCCGAATATTTAGTTTACGTTGCTCGCAGCCCGCACAGAGGCGGGCATCTATTCCCCTTTGTCGCCTTTGCGGGTCACAGCGAGTAGGTTAACATTTTGAACGGAAAATCTTCAATAAAACCCCTCTTGCTTTTTCTGGTAATCTCTGTCAGAATTGTTGTTGTTTTTGTGTTCTAGCAAAAAGCAGATGATTGGCTACACAGATTCTAAGAAAGTGTAGGTGAAAAGTAAAAAGAGCACAGTCTGGAGTCTAGTCATGCCCTAATTATTTATTCCCGAATCCCTTACCTCCGTGTCATATGTTTCTGTAAAACAGACTTAATCGACCCCCAAATACAAAAATGCAGACTGCTGCTTATTGTACTGTCGTTTGTGTTTGAAATGCTCCTTCTTCAGTAACATGCGATGACAAAGCGAATAGGTTTAGTCTTGTATCGATCTTCTCTACTCAAATGATGAGACGTGATCGAGTGCTTAAGTTACTTATTTTATGATCACATTGATGTACAATTAAATGCAGCACTGCAGGTAAATTCATCAATTTGCTGTGTTTCACTCATTGTTTAATCTAAGGATTTGGCCCCAGATTTACTCAGGCCTTGAACTGGTGTACACCGATATAAAGCAGCACATGGTATTTTCTACTAAGGTGTTTTGTTCAGGAAAAGTGTCCTTTTCTCAACGCAAAAACTATTTTGTACTGCTTTGCCTCCTGCGTCATGGGGGTTTTACAAGGGCAGATCAATGCAAACAACCATTGCATTTGATGCAAAGCCTGATCTACTAAGATAGCTAGGATGTGCTTTACATCACAAACTAACATGTACTTGAAGGATGCATAAATAGGACAAAATGTGCTTATGTTTATTTTTTTTTAAATGCATTTGGAAGGGCTCACTTCTAAAAAAAATTATTTGGAAGGGTATACTTTCAGTATAAATCTTATGCCACACAGTGCACCTCACTTCTGCACTGGTGCACAGCTGTGAATTGTGAAAATAGCCTTATCAGAGCACCAAGACACGGGATGTCAGTAGAGTACTTGGGACTCAGAACACAGGCATGGCTCTTAGGATGCACTTCTCCTCCAATTGACTAAAAATGATGACAGGCCACCTGAGAATTGGTAAGTGTGGCATTCAGATGTTGAATGCTGCTTTGGAGTGTTGTGTGCGTTCTAGGCTCTATTGATTCCACACTGACGGTTGACCAGTGTTTGTAAGGTCTCCGTCAGTTGTGGGTGTCTAAGCTGTCTTCTCCACAATAAACTACCTACTAAAGCCTGCCTGTCTCTATTCGGATACTTCACGATTTGGCGACGACTGGGAACTGGAGGAAGGCAGCATTCACGTGTTTTCTTTGTCATTTGAAGGTATTTTATCCTTTTAGATATCCTGTGTTATGATTGCACCGGCGGCTGTTTGACCTATTGTGCCTTGATTGCACCTGCGGCAGTGTTGAGAGCACTAGTGTTGTGTTTCGTGCTGGATTTGACGTTTATGGTACATTTTTTTAAAAAATTTTTATGCTTAATGTGCTCTGATCGCACCAGCGGCGGCTGTATCCACTTGTCGTGCGTTGATAGCACCGGCGGCTGTATTTTGGTCCTATTTACACTCGTGACACTCGTGACACATTGTGCTGTCAGGCATCACTGTTTCATTTTCTAGCAAGGGTTTTTTTTAAAAATACCACAACCCTTTCTCACCTGTTACTGCCGTTGGCCTGCTTTGGAATACTGCGCACCGCCTTCAAGTTCTAGCGGCATTGTTCTCTCACATCGGTGAATTCCTCATCCTGCTGTGTACTTGGGAGCCGCAATGTACCCTGGGAGCGTCGTGACGTAAGACGCTCGGCGGCCATTTTTGTAGTTTTTTTTGTTTGGTTTCCGGTTATGCGTACACCTTATCGACTGTGCATTGTGTGTTATTTTTTGCCTCAGTACCTTATTCCGACCATCTCAGCACCGCTGCTTAGTCAAGAGTACTGCAAGTGAGTCATGTATTTTCAATGGTGATTCACACACCATTTTCCTAGTGTAACTCACTCTGGCCATCTGCGCATCGTTACCATTTCACATATATGGCAAGTGAGTCATGCATCTTCTACGGTGACTCACACACCATTTTAAAGGGTGATTTTTTTAGTTTTGCTTGCTATTTCATTTTAACTTTGTTTTCCAGTTTTGTTTTTAGAGTGTGGATCTCCTCTTTATTGTTTACAGTTTGACAGTTATCCATCGCCATGTCCAACATTTCTGCACCACCACATTTCTTACCGGAGGCTGGTGAACCTAAAATGGAATAGGAACTGTGGTATCCAATGTTTTTAGCTTATGTGGAAGTCCTGGAAGAGGATGGGTGTACTCCTAAGAGGAAACTTGCTTTATTAAGACATTGTTTAGGAAGTGCAGGTCTAAAGGAGTTCGCCAATCTTCCCCCTATCGAAAGCTCTGGTGATGTGAATGTTTTTGACGTAGCTATTAGACAGATGACCACTAGGTTTGGAAAAAAAATTAATACAGTCATGGAAAGATTCAAATTCTACTCTCGTGCTCAAAAAGATGAACAATCTATTGAAGACTATGTGTCCGCTTTACGCTCTTTGGCAGGCTCTTGTGCCTTTGAAACTATCATTTACGAGCAGGTACTGAGAGATCAGATTATGATGAAGACTAAAAGTAAGAAAATCCAAGAAAGGTTATGGATGGGTACTGAATCTTCGTTATCTGCAGTGATAAATATCGCTAAAGGCATTGAACAATCTGACAGATTTGTTACCGAAATCAGGGGGCATGTTGTTAAAGTTAGTGATACTGTTCCAGAAGTTTCTTTAGTTAAAAATCAACCATCTGAAAAAAACTCTTTTCCTTTTCCCTACAAGAAGAATGCCGGTAAAGACAACAAACCTTTTGGTAGAAGGCCCCAGATAATATGTTATAGGTGTGGTAGTTTTGAACATGTTGGTAGTTATAAAGGCTGTCCAGCGTGGAACAAAGTTTGTGTTAAATGCAAGAAGGTAGGTCATTTTGGGAAGGCTTGTAAAGCATCTCAGAAAATTAATTTTATGATACATGATGAAGAAGCTTCACCGGCTGAGTTCAACACTATTTCATGTGTAGGTAATGTTAAGTGTAAGGGTTTCCCTAAATGTACTCTGTCTATGGATGGAAAAAACATTTCTATGATGGTTGACTCATGCGCTTGGTACACTATCATTGGCAAGAGTGTGTTTAATGAATTGTGGGGCAGTAAGGTATTATCTTTACCTGACATCCAACCTGGTGGTTACTCAGGTCACAAAATTGATCTGGAGGGTTTCATGTGGGCTGACCTAGAATTTATGGGTATGAGAAAGAGAGGTAAAGTATATATAGCCACAAAGGGAGTGTCGATACTTGGATGGCCCCACCAACAAGAGTTGGGAATAAGACTAGATCCTAATGCTTCTCCTTCTGTGTATGTTGTAGCCCCCAACAACAACGAGAACCTAGCTTTAGGCATCAAAAACAGGTTTCCAAAACTCTTTGACGCATCTCTTGGTAAGTGTGTTGATTTCAAGCATAAAATTATTCTCAAAGATGGGGCGGTTCCTGTTCGACACAGAGTAAGGAACGTACCTTTGGCCTACCAAGGTAAACTTAAAGAGATGTTAGCAGGTTTGGTGGAGGGAAATATTATTGAACCAATAGAATCGTCCCCGTGGGTTTCTCCGGTTGTTTTATCTCTCAAAAGCAACGGCGATCTTCGTTTGTGCGTTGACCTTCGTAGCTTGAACAAGGAGATATGGATTGATAGACATCCTCTACCCAACATACATGAATTAATTTCCACTCTTTCAGATGCTTGTGTTTTTTCCACAGTGGATTTGGCCAGTGCCTACCACCAAGTGGTGTTACATGAGGAGTCCAAGTGTTTAACAGCATTTGTCACACCTGAAGGCATGTACCAATTCTTACGCATGCCTTTTGGTCTGGCCAGTGCGGCTTCCGTCTTTCAGAGACTGATGAAACAAGTTTTAGAAGGATGTCATGGCGCTATCGCCTTTCAGGATGATATTTTAATCTTTGGTAGGGATGTTGAGGAACATGACAAGAATTTGGATAATGTCCTAAACCGTGTACAGAGTGAAAGGTTTAACTTTGAAATTTTCCAAATGCAAATTTAGACAAAATAAGGTGGAATATTTAGGTCATGAAATTTCCAGCGAGGGTATTAAACCTAAATTTGATCACGTGAACAGCATTCTAATGGCGCCTACACCACTGAATAAGGAACAATTGTCTTCTTTTCTAGGTTTGACAGAATTTTACAGTAAATCATGATTACTCTTCTATTGTACATCCACTAAGGTTACTACTTAAAAAGAATGCAAAATTTAACTGGGACAAAGAACAACAAGTTGCTTTCGACATTTTAAAAAAAGAAATTGTTTGTGCACCATTTTTGAAGTCTTTTTCCATTGCTAAGGAATGTATTGTCGCAGTTGATGCTAGTAGCGTGGGATTAGGTGCAGTATTAATGCAAAAGGATTTTGGCAATGAACATGTGGTATCTTATGCCTCTAGAACGTTACGTGGTGCTGAATGCAATTATTCTACCATTGAAAGGGAACTATTGGCTTGCACTTGGGCTGTTCAACACTTTAGACAATTCTTGTGGGGTACACAGTTTCGTATAAGGACTGATCACAAACCTTTGATTAGTATGTTGGCTGCAGGGGGTGGTAGAACTCTTACGGCCCGGTTAGCAAGGTTGGCTGCCAAACTGCAGGAATATCAATGCATTCCAGGACGTTTAAATGTGCATGTGGATTGTATGTCGCGGCTACCTTTAGCCGGTGTTCATGACTCTGTCGATGCCAAGGAAGATTGTGATGTGGCTTTCACCATGGTTGATGTCAATAGTGGGAGTGTTGATCCATGCTCTCCCGAAATGATCTCTGAGAAGGAATGGAAAGACGCTATGCATGAGGACCGAGATTTAGGTGCTGTAGTGGAGTTTTTGGAAAAAGGTTGGCTGGAGGAAAGGAAATTAAGTGGTGAGTTGGGTGCATTTTTTAAAGTCAAGGATGAGCTTATGTTTTCGCAAGGAATTATTACCAGAGGAGACAAAATTGTTCCCCCATGTAAGCTTAGAGAGAGAATTTTGAGAATGGCTCATGAAGGGCATATGGGCATGTCTAACATGAAGAGACGTATAAGGGAATTCTATTGGTGGCCTTGCATTGATGGTATGGTTGATAGATGGGTCAGACTGTGTTCTCCATGTTCTTTGAGTGACAAATCAGTTAAACCTTTGTCTGTGGCGGTAACTCCTATTGAGTATGCGCTGGGACCTTGGAGGAAATTGGGTATTGACATTATTGGTCCTTTAAGTCTTCCTACCAAAAAGGATGTTTTTGCGTTGGTCTTGATAGATTATTTCTCTAAATGGCCTGAGTTGAAAATGGTAGAGAAAATTACTTCCACTCAGGTAATTGAATTCTTGGAGGACATTTTTGGTCGGGAAGGTCTACCAGCAGAAATAGTTTCCGACAATGGTCCACAATTTGTCAGCAAGGAATTTGAGTCATTTTTGGAAAGTTATGGTGTTGTACACAAGAGGGTGTCTAATTATAACCCACAGGCCAATGGTCAAGTGGAACGTTTCAACAGGGTAGTGAAAGAATCCATTCAGCTTGCCATTAAGAGTGGATTGGACTGGAGAAAAGCTTTACGGGCTACCCTGTTATCATATCGCATCTCCCCCAATTCTGTCACTGGGTTGTCTCCATTCAAAATGTTACATGGTAGGAAACCTGGTTCTAAACTCATGCCTTGGTGGTTGAAAGTACAGAATTCCTATGACTCCTCTTTGGATTTTTCTCAGGTCAAGGAGCGTGTTGAGAGATATCAGGAGAGAATGAAATTTTTTTTTCCGAGGAATAAGTTTTCAGAATCTAAGATTAGAGTTGGTGATTTTGTTCGCGTAAGGTTTGGTGGTTCCTTCAACAAGAAAGGGTCTAAATGGTCCGATCCCATTAAGGTGGTGGAAGTTTTTAGCAAAGCTGTGAGAGTTGATGGGGGCAAGATTTGGAATTTTAGACGGATTTCTTTATGTAAATTCGTGAATTCTTATAGATCTACTCAGTCTTTTGCTCCAAAGATTTTGGAGAGGGAGGATAATTTTCCAAGTTACCTGGACTTACAGGTGGATTCTAATCCTGGGTTGAGTGTTTCTGGTTCTGGTACTAGTGACCTTGGTGTGGGTGACACTTTATCTTCTCCTACTGCACTTTGTGACAATCCTGAATTGTGTGACAGCATTCCAGACAGTCATGTGACTGAGCTGAGGAAAAGTTCTAGGATCAAGCAGGTGCCTGTTAAAATGAAAGATTTTGTTCGCTTTTGATTGTGCTCTACATTTTCACTATGTCATTTCTTCACCTATGCATGTATTTTGTTTTTTTGGTTTATGGTTGTTTTTCAGCTTTTTTTGTTTTTGTTTTTTTTTGGGGGGGGAGGTGTGTGGCATTCAGATGTTGAATGCTGCTTTGGAGTGTTGTGTGCGATCTAGGCTCTATTGATTCCACACTGACGGTTGACCAGTGTTTGTAAGGTCTCCGTCAGTTGTGGGTGTCTAAGCTGTCTTCTCCACAATAAACTACCTACTAAAGCCTGCCTGTCTCTATTCGGATACTTCAGTAAGGGGTACAGCAACGGGAGCCCCTATGAGATATGATTGTCTGAAATTCATGGTGAATAACGATTTGTGGAATCTGTACACATATTGATACTGACGTCCTTCAAACTAGACACAACAGCACATGACATTTCTAAGTTGAGTCCTGCTGTTGGGAGGTACTGTGGGATCCGTACTCCCACTTACGCCATGTAAATAATGATTCAGATTCTGGTACGTAGCAATTGTCCTAGTTGTTTCTGATGATTGACCTTGACCAATATGACTCACTGTGTAATATCAGACGTGCTTAAACAATATTATTTTTTGATCAACTCAAACCAAACCAAAAATGTTTACTTTCAATATCAAGATATGAAGTGGAATGAGTGTTATGTTTGACCATTATTTTCTCTTATGGATGTTGTCTGAACACACACACATATATAATATATAATTCACTAAAAAACAAAGGTTACAAGTAAGTTACAGTTAGGCTCTGATTTCACTCGCACAAAACCATAGAAATTCAGCAGTTAGAGTTACCTGAGTAAACTATAACTTATGCCCTCGCAATGCACTACTTATGACCTCACATAATACATCACCCATGACATGGTCACTGACATCACTGATGACATCTCAAATAACATCACAGATGACATCATGTAGTCATTCTGAGTGTGTGTTTTCTAAAGGTTTTATGAGTGTTAATCATATATAACTAAGGTACCACATAAGTTAAATTAGTATAGTTTGTGTACTACTGAGTGATTCCATTTTTAAACATAGACTATGTGAGTGTCTGTGTAACTGTGTATATACATGTGTGTGGTTGTATGCGTGAGCGAGTGAGTGAGTGTGTGTGACTAGCTGTATGGGTAAATAAGTGGGTCTGTGAGTAGCTATATGGGTGAGTAAGTGGCTATGTGATTGGCTGTGTAGCTGAGCGAGTGGATGTGTAAGTGGTGTATGGATGACTGAGTGGGTATGTGAGAGACTGTAGAGGTGAGTGAGTTGGTTTGAGAGTGGGTGCATGAATGAGTGAGTGGCTGTATGGGTGAGTGAGTGGCTGTGTGAGTGAGTGAGTAGGTGTGTAAGTGGTGTATGAATGAGTGAGTGAGTACATGAGACTATAAGTGAGTGAGTGGGTGTGTGAGTGGCTGTATGGGTAAATGAGTGAGTGCATGAGTGGTGCAAGGCTGAGTGAGGGTGTGTGTGATTGGCTGTATGGGTGAGTAAATAAGTGTGTGAGATACTTATGGGTCAGTAAGTGCTTGTTTCAGTGACTGTTTAGGTGAGTGAGTAGATGTATTAGTATCTGTATGAGTAAGTGAGTAGTTGTGTGATTATCTGTATGGGTGAGTGAGTGGCTGTGTGAATGGCTGTATGGGTGTGTGAGTGTGTGTGTACGTAGCTGTATGGATGAGTGACTCAGTGTCTGAGTGGTTGTTTGGGTGTGTCAGTGGCTGTATGAGTGTTTGTATGTCTGTAGGACTTGGTGTGTGAGTGGCAGCTTTGGTGAGTGCATTGGTGTATGAGTAGGTGTATAGGTGAGTAAAAGCTCTGTTAGTGGCTGTATAGGAGAATAAGTGAGTGCATGAGTAGTTGTATGGGTGAGTGTGTGGCTGTGAGTGGCTCTATGGGGTATAAGTGGGTGTGTGAGTATTTGTGTAGTTGAGTGAGTAGTTGCATGAGTGGTTGTATGAGTGAATGGATGGGTGTGTGAGTAGCTCTATGCATAAGTACGTGGGTGTATGAGTAGTTATATGGGTTTGTGAATCAGTATGTGAGTGGGTGTGTGAGAGGTTCTGTGGATGGTGTCATCAGTGATGTCATGTGAGATGTCTTGAGTGATGTCACTGATCATGTCATGAGTGATGCAATATGTGAGGCCATAGGCAGTGCATTGCAGGGGCGTAAGTTATAGTTAGCTCAGGTAACTATAACTGCTGAATTTCAATGGCTTTGTGCGAGTGAAAACTGAGCCTAACTGTAATGTACCTGTAATCTTCGACTTTTCAGTGAATTTCTAAGGTTTTTAAATTCTATTTCCTAACTATAACGTCTCTCCTTTGGTTTTTCAGTGGATTTCTAAGATTTTTGTATTCTTTTGACAAACTATAACAACCTTGTAACCTTTGTTTTTTTCAGTGAAATTCTAACTTTTTAAATTCTATTTCCTACCTATAACATCCCTGTAACCTTTGTTTTTTAAAGTGAATTTTGTATGGGTGAGTGAATGCGTGCGTGACTGGGTGTATGGGTTTTATGAGTGTGTCTGTGAGTGGGTATGTGAGTGGCTCTGTGACTGGGTGCGTGAGTGTCTGAGTGGGTCTGTGATTGGGTGCATGAGTGGGTCTGTGAGTGGGTGCATGAGTGGGTCTGTGAGCGGGTGTGTGAATGTTTGAATGGGTCTTTGAATGGGTGCATGAGTGTCTGAGTGGATCTGTGAGTGCGTGCATGAGTGTGTGAGTGAGTCTGTGAGTGTGTGAGTGGGTCTTTGCATGGGTGTGTCAGTGCCTGAATGGGTCTGTGAGTGGGTGTGTGAGTGTCTATGTGGGTCTATGAGTGGGTATGACAGTGTTTGGGTGGGTCTGCTAGTGGGTGTGAGAGTCTGGGTGGGTCTGTGAGTGGGTGCATGAGTGGCTGATTAGGTCTGTGAATGGGTATGACAGTGTATGAGTGGGTGTGTGAGTGGGTGCAGAAGTGTCTTAGTTACTCTATGAGTGGGTGCATGAGTGTCAGAGTGGGTGCGTTAGTGTCTGTATCACAGCTATGATTACTGCTAGTAAGGTTGATGGTCCGAGCTCACTGCTGGAGTTCTCTGTGGCACTGGGAGATCAAGGGAGGCAGGTAGATCCCAGGAGGCAGGTAAGGTTCCATTTCACCCCCCTGTATCACAACTTTGATTACTGTTAGTAATGTTGATCATAGGAACTCACTGGAAGCTCACTCTGGCACTGGAAGAGCAGGGGAGGCAGGCAGTCCCCAAGAGGCAGGTAATGGTGCACAACAGCCTAATCTGTATCACAGCTATGATAGCTGCTAGTAATGTTGTTGGTGGGAGCTCACTGGAAGCTCACTGCTTGAGCTCTCTCTGGCACTGAGATAGCAGGCACACCCCATGAGACAGGTAAGCGTGCACAGCAGCCACCCGTATCACTACCTTCATTCATGTTGGTAATGTTTGTGGTATGTGTTGGTACAGTGCAGCTGAGGATAGTGGACCACTTCAGCGGGCACACAAGTCCTGGTGTGTAACAGGATCAGGTGGTCTATGCTTCACTTCAACTCTTCACTACCTCGCATCCAAATAAGAAAGTGTGTTGCCTTTGTGTTCTCGGGTTGTTTGTGTTCTGTGAGTACAACACACAGGCATCTTCATTCTAGGAGAGGGCGATTATTTTAAAAGAATTTATCATATTCACAGTCTTTGTCATATCCAAGTTTTTACCCTATTATATTCGAACACTGGGTTTGTGAATGGGTCCTCAGTTGTGCTTCATTAGTGCCTAGAGTGTATGTTTTCAGAAAGTACAACAGAAAGCCCTCTCTGGAGCCCGGACTTAGTTCAATGGGGGAGGGGGACTGTGCCGTTTTCGGCCCGAGGACCCCATTCTCCAGGGTCCAGCCAAAACTCAATATGAGAGAGGACCCACGCAGCCCCACTCCCCGGGCCAATTTTGGCCTGGGGACCCCCTCCCCCGTGGCACAGTAATGAAATGCTGGGTGCCCTGGAGCCCACACAGGGCACCCTGTCAGCACAGTTGGGGACCGCGGGGGAACCTGAAATGCCCCTGCAGTCCCTGCTGGCTAGCTGCCTCCAGCGGGAGTCGGCATTGCTCTCTCACACAGGGAGCTGCTAAATATGCAGCTCCATGTGTGTGAGAGCAATCGTTTAGTCTGTTTCCCTGCCTGCATGTCTGCGGGCAGGGAAACCAATGAAAACTCATCTTTCAACAAACAGGAGCACTTTGACAGCTCCCGCTCGCTGGAAGTGGAGTGTTTGCTTTTACTTGGCAGGAGCTGTCACAGCTTTCACCAAGCAAAAGCAAACAGCTATGTCCCATGGGTGGTCACCCCAGGACATAACAGGAGCCAGCCCTGGGGGATGGTGGTCTCCAGGGTCATATATGGCTCCAGGAGATGGGATCTCGCAGCCCCCCTTCCTTTGTTGTGCACGGGCTGCCCCAGGGAGGTGGTGGTCCCTGGGGCTGTATATGGCCCGGGAGGGGTGCCGTGTGGCCTCCCTCCTTCATTTAAAAAAAATATTTGGCCCCAGGGAGGTGGTGGTCCCTTCTTTGTTTAGTTGAACACCGGGGAGGTGGTGGGCCACGGTGCATGGAGGGTCTGCATGCCACCCTTAATCATTTATTCATTTAGGCTCTGGGGAGATGGTGGTCCC
This sequence comes from Calotriton arnoldi, assembly GCA_963921515.1. Lineage (NCBI taxonomy): Eukaryota > Metazoa > Chordata > Amphibia > Caudata > Salamandridae > Calotriton > Calotriton arnoldi. Next base: position 854,915 of record CAWUFW010007889.1, on the reverse strand, counting down.
TGGGGCCCAGGGGTCCGCGTGGACCCCCAATTAACAATGGCATTAGCCCAAGGGAGGTGGTGGACCCCAGGGCATTATGAAGCCCTTGAAGGGGGGGCCCTTGCACCCCCATCCATTTAAAAAAAATAAACTCTGCATGCCCCCGGGACCTGACCGACCCAGGGGCTTATTTAAAAACAGGCACAGGAGACCGTGCTCATTTTTTTGTTTCAATCACTGCCGATATTTGCAAATATACATGAATATTGCTGTGAATTTATTTAAAAATGCTTTTTTGCCCTGCTGGGTTCCCAAAGGGACCCATAGACCAAGGCTAGAGAGTTAAGGTATTCTGGCCCTGCCTCCTTTTCTTTTTTATGCATTTTTATTTGGGACCCAGCTGAAACTGAGTCCCAAAATGGCTACAAAACTTCATGTTTAGAGTGTCGGCAGGCAATCAGAGCTCTGTAGAACATCTTATTCATGAAGGCTTCGCGGTTGTAGATGCACAAATTTGGATTTTGCTTAATTTCTCGAAAACTACTGAGCGGATTTACACCAAATAATAAAAAGTGTAAACTGCAAACCATAAGCTAGCTTTCCACCAAATTCAGTGTAATTCCATTCAGCAGTTCGGGCTGCAGGCATGTCTAAAATGTCTATGGGAATTAACATGGAAAACACACTTTTTTTGCCCATCCCCAATTTTTGTCAGCCCCAGCGAGAAGGATGGCCCCCCAAAAATTCGTAAAGATTCGTCAAACGGTGCCAAAGTTATTGGCACGTCAAAATAAAGCTTTTTCTATGGAAACATGGTCCTAACTATAACTACCTACTCGCGGCCACCAGTAGGTAATATATATTTTTTTTTCACTAAAAAAACACAGGTTTTAGGGACGTTATAGCTAGAAATTAAATGTAAAAAACCTTAGAAATTCACGGAAAAAACAAAGGTTACAGAGACGAATAGTTAGGATGACATTTCACTCATACAAAACCAGAGAAATTCAGCCATTATAGTTAGCTGAGCTAACTATAACTCGCACCCCCACAATGCACTGCTGATGACTTTACATATTACATCACTCATGACATGGTCAGTGACATTACTGATGACATCTCAAATGACATCACTGATGACATCACCGATGACATCATCCAGTGACCTTGAGTGTTTCTAAAAAGTTTAAGAATTATATATATATGTATATATACATGTATATATATATATATTTATATATATATATATATATATATATATATATATATATATATATATATATATATATATATACTCAGGGATTTCTTCACCAGAGCAGCCCCCCACTCCCAGGGCTCGGAAGAAAACAGCACAGCCAGGTCCTTGCAGGATCCAAGTATGTCCTTTTATTTATTTATAACATGCCACCGACATATATATATATACGTTCCAAGGTGTATTGAAGAATGAATGGGTGCATGAGTGTCTGTATGGATGATTCAGTGACTATATAAGTGAGTGATTATACGTGTCGCAGTGAATGTATGGGAGAGTGACTAATCTGTGTGAATGTCTGTATCAGTCTGTCATTTGTTGTGTAAGTGGCTGCATGGGTTGGTGAGTAGCTACATGAGTGTCTATATGGGTTATTGATTGGTTGTCTGAGTACCTGTATGGGTGCCTGAGTGGCTGTGAGGTAGGTGCATGTTTTCATGAGTGCATCTGCGAGGGGCTGTATGGGTGAGTGAGTGTGCGTATGGCTCTGTCGTTGAGTGAATGGATGTCTCAGTGGTATATGGGTGAGTAACTGCATATGTGCAAGGCAGTATATGTGAGTGTTGGAGTATATAAGTGACTGTATGTGAGAGTGAGTGATTGTGAATGTAGCTGTATGGATGAGTGTGTGCTTGTGTTAGGGATTGTATAAGAGAGTAAGTATGTGTTAGAATCTGTATGATTAAGTGAGGTGGTGTGTGTATAACTGTATAGAAGAGTGAATGGCAGTGTGATTGACTCTTTGGGTGAGTGACTAATTGTGTGATTAACTCCATGGGTGAGTGGTGGTGTGTGAGTCTCTGTATGGGTGTATGAGTGCATATATCAGTGACTGTATTGGTGAGTGACTGCGTGTATGAGTGGCTGTATGGGTGAGTGAGTGGATGTGTGTGTAGACCTATGAATCAGTGAGTGGATATGTACTAACTTGTATTGGTGTGTCTATGGTTTCGAGAATGGTAGTCTGTATTTTAGAGTGGGTGTATGAAAGGTTACATTAGGGTGTGAGTAGGTGCATCAGAGATTATGTCGATTATGTCATCAGTGATGTCATTTGAGATGTCATGAGTGATGTCATGAGGGATGTCATGAGTGATGTCATCAGTGATGTCACTGATCATGTCATGAGTGATGTAATATGTGATGTCATCAGCAGTGCATTGCGAGGGCACGAGTTATAGCTGAATTTCTCTAGTTTTGTACAAGTGAAATGTCAGCCTACCTATAACGTCTCTGTAACCTTTGGCTTTTTCCATGAATTTCTAAGGTTTTTTAAATGCTGATTTCTAACTATAACGTCCCTGAAACCTGTGTTTTTTTCAGTGAATTTCTAAGGTTTTTTAAATGCTAATCTCTAACTATAACGCCCCTGAAACCTGTGTTTTTTTCAGTGAATTTCTAAGGTTTTTTTACGTGCTAATTTCTAACTATAACGTCCCTGAGAACTGTGGATTTTTCAGCGAATTTCTATGGTTGTTTTAACTAGCAGTCGTGTTTGCAGAGTGGTGGAGAAAGGGGACTGGGCCTCCAACCAGCGCGCAGGAATTCCACTGCGTAAGACGTACAGGAGGTACCAGGAGGACTTCTCGGCCCCCAAGGTCCCTCAAGAGTAAAGTGGACTTCATCCCCCAACCAGTAGTGCACAAGGAGGCATGTTTGCAGATTAGTGGAGAAAGGGGGACTTACTGGAGGTAACAGGAGGGGTAGTTGGCCCCAAGGACGTCCGTGGGGGCCAGCTACCCCTCCTATTACCTCCAGTAAGTCCCACACAGCAGGATTGCTGAGTTCTGATACCAGACTACGCCCCCTTTGTCCACCACTCTGCAAACACGCCTCCTGGCATGCTCTTGGTTGGGGGATGAAATCCCCTTCGCTGCTGGGGGTCCTTAGGGGGCAACTAGCCTACCTGTTGCCTCCAGTAAGCCCCACGCAGTGGGATATCTGAGTAGACGGGGCCTCCGGCGAGTTGCCACCTTCCATTTTTTTATTTTAGGAAGGGGGCTGTGTGGCCCCCCTTCCCATAACCATTAGGTCCCCGGGGACCCATTCCCCGGTGCCTAAGCTACTTTTTTTGGGATAAAATAAAAAGGGAAGGGGATGCACAGACCCCCTCCAGAGGCCGATTTCGGCCCAGAGACCCCATCCCCTGGGGCCCAGCCATTCCTTTTTTTTTTAGAAAAGGGAAGGGGTCCGAGCGTCCCCCTCCGGGGACATTTTCAGCCAGGGGGACCCCATCCCCCGAGGCAGAGCCAGATGGTTGGGGTCCACAGGGGGAGCCTGAAGGCCCCTGCAGTCCCAGCCGGCTCCCGCCTTCTGCGGGAGCCGACATGGCTTTTTACCTCCAGGGAGCTGCTGACATGCAGCTCCCTGGGGGTAAAAAGCAAAGTGCTCCACTTTGAACAAGTGAGAGCAAAATGCTCTCACTTGTTCGAAGTGGAGCACTTGTTTTCTATGGCATGGTGGGAGCAGTGCTCCTGCCATCCCATAGCAAACTGCAATGTCCCAAGGGTGGGCACCCCGGGACATTGCTGGAGCCGGCCCTGGGGGGTGGCGGTCCCAAGGGCCATTTTTGGCTCAACAAAGGGGGCCGAGCAGCCCCTATCCAACAGTATTGAAGCCCCTGGGAGGTGGTGGTCCCATGGGCTGTGGGTGGGGGCTCGACACCTCCACACTTTATTTTCTAATATAGCCCCAGGGAGGTGGCGGTCCCCGTGGCTCTGTGGGGGGTCTGGAGCCCTCCGCACATCTTTTCAATATAGCCCCAGGGAGGTGGCGGTCCCTGCTTCCTGGGGCTGTAGGGGCTGTAGGGGTCCGTGTGGCCCACCCGCATTCAACATAATAAGCCCCGGGTAGGTGGTAGTCCCTGGGGCTGCGTGGGGGGGCAGGAGACCCCCTTGCAATCATTTAAAAAATAAAGCCCCCGAGAGGTGGCGCTCCCCAGGGCTGCGGGGGGCATGCATGGCCCCCGTAATTAATGAACATAGCGCCGGGGAGGTGGTGGTCGCCGAGGCTGCAGGGGCCTGCATGGGCCCCCGCATATATTTAGATCATTGCCCCTGGTTGGAACTGTTGGCAGCCAATCAGATCGCAGGCTCGAGATCGGAAGCAATTTGGGCTTAGGGTAACACAGGGTCCAGACTTATTTGCATATAGCTGTGTCTGAACTGGGGTGGCAAAGTGGACTAAAGAATGATGATGGATTCAACCCAGATCTGTGTCTGGGGGTGAGTGTTTGAAAAGTTTCAGCACTCTATCCATCATCTCCTTGTGTTTGCTTTGTTCGCCCTATGTTGGCAGGGTATGCCCAGACGTGCGTCCCTTGCTCACTTTGCCACTGGATTTATGCTAGCCTGGCTGATGAGGGCTGTTAGCCCGAAACCGGTCCCAGGATGCTTGATTCCGGTCCAGGGAAGACATGGCTTGGAAGTTCGGTCTGGACTGTTCCCATGAGGCACAGGGTCAAGACTGATTTGCATATAGCTGTGACTGAACTGGGGGTGGTAAAGTGAGCTAAAGAATGATGATGGATTCAACCCAGATCTGTGACTGGGGGTGAGTGTTTGAAAAGTTTCAGCACTCCGTTCATCATCTCCTTGTGTTTGCTTTGACTGCCAGTAGGTAACATAAATATATATATATATATATATATATATATATATATATATATATATATATATATATATATATATATATATATATATCTACTGGCGGTCGCCAGTAGATAGTTATAGTTAGGACCTATTATCCATAGGAAATCCGCGACATTCTATTTGAAATAACGTTGGCGCCGGTTGACGAATCTTCGCGAAAGTTTCCAACTTGTTGGGGCGCTCCGCTCCGCTCCTACCCTGAAAGTCTCGGGTTGATTCGTCAGCGGGGGCCGAGAAAAAAGGGGGTCCCAAAACGCGTTTTCCCCATTCATTTTTCCATAGGAACCTTTAGTCGCAGCTACAGCCCGAACTGCTGAACGGAATTACACCAAATTTGGCAAAGAGGTAGCCCTTGGTTCAGACTGGTGCCTTTGGCTTAAATGGTGTAAATCCGTTCAGTAGTTCCTGAGAAATTCACAAGTAAAGTCACATATATATCTATGGCCGAGTAGGGTCCGCGTACCCTCAGCGCACCCTGCGCGCACCGTCCCGATCACGAGCTGCATGCTAATTGGCTGTCAGCTGGCTGTCAACACTCCAAACCAGGAAGTGTTGGCAGCCATTTTGTCCCTCGGTAGAACCGAGGCACAAAAACAAGTGCGCAAAACGCACAAAGGGGCAGGGTAGAAACACCCTGACCCCTAGGTCTGCTCAGGGGTCCCACAAGGACCCACTGGGCAGAATTTTTTTTTTTTTTAAATCGGCAGGATGCGCTCAGGGTGCGCGAATCCTGCCGATTAGAAAAAAACCCCAGAGGAAACAAGTGCGCAAAACGCACAAAGGGGGCAGGGTAGAAACACCCTGACCCCCTAGGTCTGCTCAGGGGGTCCCACAAGGACCCCCTGGGCAGAAAAAAGCATTTAAAAAAAAAAAAATCGGCGGGATGCGCTCAGGGTGCGCGGATCCCGCCGAGAAAAAAAAAATCGAAGCGCGGTCTCCCGCGCTTGTTGTTAATTTGCCCCCGGGTGGGCCAAGTCCCGGGGGCATGGTGGGGGTGGCCCTCCCGCAGCCCCGGGGACCGCCACCCCCCGGGGCTTCTTTTTTAAAAAAAAAATTTTGACCTGTGTGGGGGGGCTCCAGCCCCCCACACGCCCCGGGGACCGCCACCTCCCCGGGGCACTAAAAATTTGAATATGGGGGTCCGTTACGGACCCTCAAAGCCCGGGGACCACCACCTCCCCGGGGCTGTGTACTGGATGGGAGGGGGGCCGCACGGCCCCCCTCCTGGAGCCCTTGATGGCCCTGGGGACCGCCACCCCCCAGGGCCGGCTCCTGCAGTGTCCCGGGGTGCCTACCCCCGGGACACTGCTGTTTGCAATGACAGGACGGGAGCCTCGTGGCTCCCGTCCTGTCATTGCAAACTTGCTTTGGATATTGGAAGCGAGAGCAGGAAACCTGCTCTCGCTTCCAATATCCAAAGCAAATTGCTTTTCCACATGGGGAGCAGCATGTTAGCTGCTCCCCATGTGGAAAAGCAATGCCGGCTCCCAAGGGACGCGGGGAGCCGGCGGGACTGTGGGGGGTTTGGGGACCCCCACAGTCCCCAGCGAGAGGCCAGGCCCCGGGGGATGGGGTCCCCGGGGCCATAAGTGGCCAGGGAGGGGGCCACGCAGCCCCCTCCCCTAAAAAAAATAAAAAGTAAATATTTAAAGGCCGGCCCCGGGGATGGGGTCCCCGGGGCCTTAAATGGCCTGAGGAGGGGGGCCACGCAGCCCCCTCCAAATTTTTAATAAAAAAAGAGGGCTTGCCCCGGGGGATGGGGTCCCCGGGGCCAATACAGGCCCAGGAAAGGGGGGCCACGCGGCCCCCTTCCCGTTTTTTAACATTTATAAAAAAAAAAAAAACTCCTCAGGCCCCGGGGGATGGGGTCCCCGGGGCAAAAAGTGGCTGAGGGAAGGGGGGCCACGCAGCCCCCCTCCCAATTAAAAAAAAAAAAGACCGGCATTGTGCCGGAGGCCCTGCCCCCCTCCCTGCAGCAGTCTGCAAACGCGCCCCCTGGCGCGTTTGAGAAGGGAAGTAATTCCCCTTGAATACTGGGGGTCCCTGGGGGCCAACTAGCCCACCAGGAACCTCCAGTATGGCCAGGGGCTGTGTTGCAGAGAGGTGTACAGAGGCCACGCCCCTTTTTACACCTCTCTGCAACGCAGCTCTGTGGCGCTTTTTGGAAGTACATGGTGGGCTAGTTGGACTCCAGGGACCCTCAGGATTCAAGGGGACTTAATCCCCCAACTTAAAACGCGCCACGGGGCGCGTTTGCACAGTGGTGAAGGGAGGGGGCGGGGCTTCAGGTGACATGTGTGCAAACAGGCCCCGTGGCGCGTTTTAAGATGAGGAATTAAATCCCCTTCAATCCTGAGGGTCCCTGGGGGCCAACTAGCCCAACAGGTACGTCCAGAAAGCGCCACAGAGCTGCGTTGCAGAGAGGTGTAAAAAGGGGTGTGGCCTCTGTACAGTCTCTGCAACGCAGCCCCCTGGCGCATACTGGAGGTTCCTGGTGGGCTAGTTGGCCCCCAGGGACCCTCATGATTCAAGGGGACTTAATCCCCCAACTTAAAACGCGCCACGGGGCGCGTTTGCACAGATGTCACCGCAGGCCCCGCCCCCTCCCTTCACCATTGTGCAAATATTCCTCTAAAATCAGCCGAAATAGGAATTCCGATTTACTCACCTGTTATCAGGAGAGACCTCAGTGCTGCATCCTTCAGCCCAGTACTGGTCCTGAAAAGTAATTTTAACCGTACTTACCAGTAACTTGAATTTCCTTCCATAGGCTAACATTGACTGGTTTCACTTGGAAATTCTTCTAAGTGTGGAGTTTTGGAACTTTATAATATTCCTCTAAAATCAACCGAAGTACAAATTCCAATTTACTCACCTGTTATCAGGAGAGAACCCAGTGCTGCATCTTTTAGCCCAGCACTGACCCTGAAAAGTAATTCTAACCGTACTTACCAGTAACTTATATTTCCTTCCATAGGAATCTATTGTCTGGTTTTCAGCAGAAAAGTTTCAGTGTCGATTTTCACAAACTACAAATATTCCTTAAAAATCGCCTGTGTGATTTAAACGCATTCTTTCAACTGTTTACAGGAGATGCACCAGTGCTGGTTCCAGGATCCACCTCTGAGTAAGAAAAAGTAATGATAACACTACTTACCTGCTAAGTGAATTTCCTCCCATAGGATAACATTGGTGATTCTATATGAAAAAGTTTCTAAGTGTCAACTTTTAAAATACAATAATATTCCTTAAAAATCACTACTGTAACCAAAACGCTTTTACTCAACTGTTTACAGGAGATGTCCCAGGACTGAATCTAGGATCCAGGCCTGTGGTTAGAAAAAGTAATCCATAAAGTAACTAATTGCATTTAACTAGAAATTCACATTGAGCTCAATGTTGCATTGTTTTTGAAATTGTGTTGCCCATTGCAACAACTGTAACTACTGTACTTAAAAGTCTATTGCCTATTTGCAAAGTATTTAAACTAAAGTAATTCATTCTGAGAAAGTATATTTTGTAATGTAATGTATAATGTAATTACAATGTAATTTAAAAAATAAAATATCTAAAAATAAATAGTTTAAAAAAATGTTGTAAATCAGTATCAAAAAAATAAATATAACAATTAATACATTTAAAAATTGTCATTTACAAAACCTTTGAAATTCACTGAAAAAACCATAGGTTTCAGACACGTTATAATTAGGAATTAGCATTTAAAAAACCTTTGAAATTCACTGAAAAAACCATAGGTTTCAGACACGTTATAGTTAGGAATTAGCATTTAAAAACCTTTGAAATTCACTGAAAAAACCATAGGTTTCAGGCACGTTATAGTTAGAAATTAGCATTTAAAAAACCTTAGAAATTCACTGAAAAAACCATAAGGTTTTAGGGACAGTTATAGTTAGTTGGACATTGCACTCGTACAAAACCCGTGAAATTCCCCCGTTATAGTTAGTTCAGGTAACTATAACTCGCGCCCCATAAAGCACTGCTGATGACGTCACATATTACATCACTCATGACATGGTCAGTGACATCACTCATGACATCACTGATGACATCTCAAATGACATCACTGATGACATCATCCATGTGAGAATTTAATGCATCTTCTCACACCCAAATATAAGTTTTGATACACCCACTCTAAATTACAGACTGCCATTCTCAAAACCATACACACTCCAATACCAATAAGTACATACCCACTCACTGATTCTTAGGTCTACACACACACATCTACTCACTCACCCGTACAGTCACTCATACTTACAGTCACTCAGTACAGGACTATCATATGCACTCATACACCTATATAAACACTCACACAACGCAACTCATCCATAGAGGTACTCACACACCTAGTCAGTCATGCAAATAATTAATCACACTCCAATTTACTCACCTATACAGTTATACACACCAGCTCACTTACTCATAAAAATACTAGCACATTCTTACGCTCCTATGCAATCACTGATGCAAGCACACACTCATCCATATAGCCACTCTCACAATCACACACTCTCACTTATAGCCATTTATATACTCCAACACACATATATACTGCCTTTCACATATGTAGTTACTCACACATGTACCACTGAGATATACATTCAATCACTAACACACTCATACACACACTCACCCACCCATACAGTCCATCACAGACGCACTCTTGAAACCATGCACCCAGTGAATCACCCACTCACACATCTATGCACAGAGTCACACACACCCACCCACACAAACACTGAGGCACCCATACAGATACTCAGAGAACCAATCCATAACCCATATAGACACTCATTTAGCTAGTCAGAAACCCATGCAGCTGCTTACACAACAACAGACAGACGGATACAGACATTCACACAGTTTAGTCACTCACCCATGCATCCAGTAAGATACGTTTAATCACTCACTTATAGACTCAGTCACGCACCTACTAAATCATCCATTCAGGCGCTTCTACACCCACTCATTCTTCAATACGCCTTTCCCTATATATATTAAACATATTTAAACTTTACAGAAACACACAGTCACTGGATGATGTCATCAGTGATGTCATTTGAGATGTCATCAGTGATGTCATCAGTGATGTCACTGACCATGTCATGAGTGATGTAATATGTGACGTCATCAGCAGTGCATTGCGGGGCGCGAGTTATAGTTACCTGAACTAACTATAACGGGGGAATTTCACGGGTTTTGTACGAGTGCAATGTCCAACTAACTATAACTGTCCCTAAAACCTTATGGTTTTTTCAGTGAATATATATATATATATATGAATTAAGTAGTGAAACACATGATGTGATGACCAATACGAACAATACTGAACTCAGTACTCAAGCTCAACTACACTGCATCAACATTATACAAAAAGGTGCAGGAGAAAGCCCTTTCAAACCTAAAAGTACATTCATACCAATCATGCCCAAAGATGCCATAGATATTTTTCAAGAGAGGGTAACTGAAGACATCAAAAAACTATGCCATAATGTAAAGAAAAAAAGACAATTGAAACCTTATAAAGATATGCAACTGGCAAAATTAATGAAAAAACTAGGAGAAAACCAAGAAATCATCACCAACAAATCCGATAAAGGAGGAAATATTGTGTTATGGCCCAGAAAAGATTACATTATTGAAGCCAAGAGACAACTGGATGATGATCAATGCTACATGAGGACAAACATGAAGGAATACAATAAAGCAAAAGATGTTTTGAAGAAACTATTGCTACACTACAGAAGGGAAGGACTAATTTCATCAAATGAATTTAATTTTATGAATGTAGAATTCCCAACTATTCCTATCATGTATCTAATTCCTAAAATACATAAAAAGTTCTCACCGGTACCTGGCAGACCTATAATTTCTGCTATTAAGAGTGTCAGTGAACATGTCTCACAATATGTGGATTTTTATCTACAGGATTTGGTCAAAAGTTTGCCCAGTTATATCAAAGACACAGGTGATTTTTTAAACAAAATCAATGAGATTGGATGGGGGAAGGTTTATTGTTAATTACTTTAGACATTGAGTCACTTTATACAAGTATTGATCATAGAACTGGACTCAATGCAGTTAAACACTTCCTAGAAAGTAGACCTTGTGAATATTATGAGCACAACAAAATGTTATTAGATTTGATCTCGTGGTGCCTTCATAATAATTTCTTTCTGTTTGGTAAAGAGACCCTAAAACAAATTAGGGCGTAGCCATGGGATCCTGTTTCTCCCCCAGCTATGCATGTTTGCATGTTGGTTGGTGGGAGGAACAGGTCCTTAAAAGATACACCAGGTAACTTTTGCACAGCATGTGCTGCATTGGCTGCGTTATATCGATGATATATTCATCGTATGGAAGGGGATAACAACAGTGCTAAGGAATTTATTACTACTCTTAATGTAAATTCTAGCAACCTCATGTTCACGTCCAACATAAGCAGCACAAAAATTGAATTTTTAGATGTATCAGTTACAGTGGTGGAAAACAAATTGGAGACGACCCTCTTTAGGAAAACTACAGCAGGAAACAGCATCTTGCATGCAAGCAGTGGTCATCCACGACATCTCATTGAAAGCATACCCTACGGTGAAATACTCAGACTAAAACGCATCTGTAGTACCCAACAAGAATTCAATAGATGCACGATAGACACTATGAAAAGACTGAGAAAAAGAGGGTATAGTGACAAGGTTTTAACTAAGGCAGTAGCAAAAGCCCAAGAAAGGCCAAGGGAGAGTCTACTACATAATAATGAGACTGTTATTGGGGACAAAAACACGACAGAAATCCCACGCCTAATTACCACATATAGTAGACAAGAGAGAAAAATAAAGTCCATCTTGAGAAAAAACTGGCCAATTATCCTTACAGATGGTGTTTTGGGAACTAGACTTCCAGACTTACCTATCATTACTTTCAGAAGATCAAAATCTATGAGGAGTCAACTTGTTAAAAGTAGCCCAGAAATAGGTACTGCAGGCACGTGGCTGAAACCAAGGCATGGTTTTTATAAATGTTCCTCGTGCCAAGCATGTAAATTTGGTACCAATACCACACACTATGTCTCTCCTTTTTCAAAAGATGTGGTAGCTATCAAGGGTAGTTACAGCTGCAGGACAGAATTTGCTGTATATGTCCTGGCTTGCACCTGCGGCTTGCGTTACGTTGGGAGTACCAAGCTGCAGGTGCATGTCAGGATTTTGCAGCACCTAAGAGCGATTGTGAACAATGATAACACCTACCCTGTCGCAAGACATTTCAAAAGCACACACGACAATGATTTAAGCTGTCTTACTTACTATGTGATAAATGCCATTGCACCCCTCAGGAGAGGAGGTAACAGGGAAAAATTGTTAAGGCAGCTTGAGACACGTACTATATTGGAATTAGACAGTAAGGCACCTAACGGACTTAATACAACTGAGGACATGCACAACTATTTATAATGAATGAACATACAGAGGAAAGAGAAGGACAAAAATAAAATAATATAAAATTAAAATAAAATAAGAATGAGCTTATATAAATGAATGACAAGAATTTTTTGCTACATAAAAATACATTTTTGATACCATTCCCATCTTGTTGGAAACCATGATATTTAGCGTACTCTTTTTAGATTTTTGATACATTTTTCCAGGTCTTTTAGCAATATTTTCATATTTGTAATGTTATTTTTCTTGTATTTTGCACATTTGCCAAAGCACTTTTATAGTGGCACTGGTCACTGTAGTTGGTCGCTATCAATTGATTTATTTATTTATATATTATGTCTCACAAAATCAAATGTTTGCATCTGAGTTTTAGGTTCATTTTGTAAATACATGCACTCGCATGATTTTTAGATAGATATTTTAGCTGCACTTGGCACTTTATTAAATTCACATGGCAAAGAATATTGAGGAACTAAAAGCACTTGCAAAGAATATGACATTTGGAATTGGTACATTGGGACTGTTTAAGCATTTATGCTGTCAGAATGGTTTAAGATCGATCATGCGGTCTTTATATTCTTAACCAATTCATGTAGTTTTTAATGTTTATACAGCAATATTTATTTATTTATTTATTTATTGCTTTTAAACGTAATGTGAGGGCACAATTGTACCTCATCATGCATACTTCTGAAATTTCCATTTTATATAGGTGACATGCATTTAAGCTTCACAATATATTTTTAAGGGATAAAAACAAGGAAGTAATTATTATAACAATAACAGCAAAGTATCAATGCCATTAATTTATTTATTTTTAGCAACAACTAAAAGAAGAGTGATTTTGCAATGTGTTGTTTAAATGCGTAAAAAATGCCGATAACACAGTGTTTCTTCTATTGCTTTGACCATGTGACTCACAATGGGGTGGACACCTAGCATTTAAAAGATCATGGCGGATATTATTCTTTATGTGTGAACAAGGGCACAGGGTGCTCGAAACGCGTCACAAGTGAGAGGAGAATAAAACAACTTGCCTGCCACTATTCCTTGGGTCTGTGTCTCTCTGTTCGCCTGTGTGGAGGTTCGGAGAGTGCTTTTTGGAAGAAATATATATATATATATATATATATATATATATATACATACTCGTGAACAAGGAGCGGATGCTCCAAAACGCGTAGAGTGACATTGCTGAATTAAATTAGCACGCTGAAAGGAATTTGGGCTGTGGTGTATTGTTCATTTGAAGTGTCGTACGACGCATTTGTGGAATTTTAGGGGCTCGCGACCCCGCCACGGCCCGCCATCACTAAGCGGCTCGTGTCTCCTGCGAAAAGAGTGTGTTGGAATATATATATATATATATATATATATATATATATATATGTATATATATATATATATATATATATGAATATGGCGGACTGCTCACGTCAATAAACTAAGTAAGCACTGATTTTGGGGTCCGTGTCCGTTCTTCGAAAGGAGGTGTGGAAGCGGATACTTTGGATATATATATGTATATGTGTGTGTGTATTCACTAAAAAAACAAAGGTTACAGGGACTTTATAGTTAGGGTCAGATTTTATGCACATAACAACACAGCAATTCAGCAGTTATCATTATAGTTATCTAAAGAAGCGATAACTTGTGCCCCCACATGCAACCAACCCCACACTGCGGCATTGGTGATTTGCAGTGGAGGGTTGGCCACCGTGTGGCCAACAACCCGAAGACAGTCAATTCCCCAAAGGCAGCCAACCCGTGAACCCCCTCCATGGGCTGCTTTTGGCCCTGGGGACACAGGGCCCGATGCATTTTTTAGGGGGAGTGGGCACAGGGCTTCCCTTCCTGGGCTGCTTTTGGCCCCAGGACCCCATCCCCCTGGGCCCAGCAACATATTTCAGGGGAAGGGGGGCACACGGCCCCCAGGGACAATATTGGAGGAGGGGGACACATGCTCCTACCCACTGGGAGCGGACTTGGTGTTTGCTCCCGTTTGGTGGGAGTTTTGAAATTGCACCCGCCAAGCGAGAGCAAAAAGAGGTTTCCCTCGCCCATGCCAATGCAGGCAGGGAAACCGCTATGTCTGGGTTAGGCACCCCGGGACATTGCATATGAGCCTGCCACGGGGGATGTTGTCCCCAGGGCCATTAATGGTTCACGGAGGGGAAGCCCCGCAGCCCTCCTCCCCATTGCAGTTGCGGCCAGGTCCCAGGGGATTGGGTCCCCAGGGCCAAAATCAGCCCAGGAAGAGGGGCTGCGTACCCCCTCTTCCTTTATGATTATGGCCTGGCCTGGGGGATGGGGTTCCTGGGGCTGAAATCAGCCCAGGAGGGGGATCACGTGCCCCCCTCCCACTTGTTTTCATAAGGCCGGGCCCCAGGGGATCTAGTCACTGGGGCCGAAATCAGCACAGGTAGGGGGACCACATTGCCCCCTATCTCTTCTTAGAATCAGCTGGGCCCCGGGGTCCCTGGGGCCTAAATCAGCCTAGGGAGGGGGGCCACAAGCATCAATGTTATTAGCAAAACAAAAAATGCGTTTTCTATGGAAACTAGGGGGCTGATTTTGATGTTAGTGGGCTCGCCACTGACAGACCATTGGTGGCGGTCCCACTGACAGACAGCACTTCAGTCCGAGCGCTGCATTATGATGCATATCAGGCAAAGGTGCCTACAAGGGATTCATTTGCAAAATGACTTTGATAGATTCTGAAATGAATTTTAATAAACCCTAGTTAGTGGCTTATCTTGAATTAAATTTCTTTCAAGAAAACAATTCCTTATTATAATAGCATGAATCAATCATGAAAACCTTAATAAAAAAGGAAAAACAATACAAGACGGGTGTATTCTTATTCAAACACAAATTTATGTGAAAAAACTGTGTATCAAATCGAAGGGTACATTATCCAATTCACATAACACTGAAGGCGACCGAGATTTAACAATGTCTTGCTATGTTTCTTATCTCATTGACCCTTCTGATATCACCCATTTCATATATTACAAGAACAGAGAAATTGTCGTCAATTACATGAAAAACAGTTCCTGAAATGAAAAGAATCACATAGAAAATGGGCGTGGTTGTCGACGTTTTGGTCTTTGGTGTGAAGACATCTGTAAGACCATCTTCAGGACGATTTATTCATATGTGGACTGAGAACCCCTTACGAGGACTGAGCAGGTGATCATATATGGGAGGCTGTGAAGCTGTACTAAGAAGTTTCTTGGTTCAAAGGAATTCCTGTTTCCAAAAGGAAAGGACGACGGTGGTTATTGTTTAACCGCTCAACCGGGATTTCTTATTACTTTAAGCAACCTCAATATTACAGTAGGGATTGCAATGCGGCCAACCGCTCTGGTATTAATCTCAGAGTGGCCCGAGTCCGGCTGGATACACGCTGCTAGTGCAGGTGGTTGGACTAAAACCATCGGGGGAAGACCACCGCCTCCGACAGGATCTATGATCCCGTCAGGGCAGCGGTTGGAATCGTATCTCTTGAATGGAGGTGGTGCCAAGTCAGGCACCGCCATAGAGATTACAACATCCCTTTCCGACAGCCATTTCATGGTGTCCCGACTGCCATGAAACAGCTGTCAGAAAGGGACTTTGGGGGTTCCCAAACAGGACCCCCATCCCTGTGGGTCACCGCAAAGTGGCCCTTGGGGCACATGAAGTGCCTCCATGCACAGCCATGCAGAGTGCATGGATGTCAACAAAGTGCTCTTTTACATGGCAGCTTGTGCTGCAGCACTTTTCCTGGGCCACAGCTCAAGCCGCCATGTTAAAGAGCACTTACTGACCACCAGCACGGAGGCCCTATCGTAATTGGGCAGTTGGACCGCTGCCTGCCTGTCGTGCAGTCTCCTGACTGCCATGATTGCAGGCGGTGGTCCGACCACCCGCTATCATAATTGGGCCCTAAGTCGTGACTATAACTACCTACTGGCGACCACCAGTAGGTATATAATATATATATTCACTGAAAAAAACACAGGTTTCAGGGACGTTATAGTTAGTCTGACTTTTCACTCGTACAAAACCAGAGAAATTCAGCTGTTATAGTTAACTGAGATAACAATAACTCACGCCCCCGCAATGCACTGCTGATGATGTCACATATTACATCACTCATGACATGGTCAGTGACATCACTCATGACATCACTGATGACATCTCAAATGACATCACTGATGACATCATCCACTTAATCTCTGATGCACCTACTCACACCCTGATATAATCTTTCATATACCCACTCTAAAATACAGACTACCATTCTCGAAACCATAGACACACCAATACCAGTTAGTACATACCCACTCACTGATTCCTAGGTCTACACACACATCCATTACTCACCTATACAGTTATACACACACCACCTCACTTATTCATACAGATACTAACACATACTTACTCTCTTATACAATCACTGACACAAGCACACACTCATCCATACATCCACTCTCACAATCACTCACTCACATACAGTCACTTATATACTCCAACACTCACATATACTGCCATTCACATATGCAGTTACTCACACATATACCACTGAGACATCCATTCACTCACCAACACAGCCATATGCACACTCACCAATACAGCCCCTCGCAGACGCACTCATGAACCCATACACCCAGTGAATCACGCACTCACACATCCCTGCAGGTAGTCACACAACACACAGACACTCAGGCACCCATACAGGTACTCAGACAACCAATCAATAACCCATATAGACACTCATGTACCTATTCACCAACCCATGCAGCCACTTACACACCAACTGACAGACTGATACAGACATTCACACAGATTAGTCACTCACCCATACATTCACCCAGACACGTATAATCACTCACTTATACAGTCAGTCACACCCTGACTGAATCAACATATATACGTCACATTCTCAAACTTTTTAGAAACACTAACAGTCACTGGATGATGTCATCAGTGATGTCATTTGAGATGTCATCAGTGATGTCATCAGTGATGTCACTGACCATTTCATGAGTGATGTAATATGTGACGTCATCAGCAGTGCATTGCGGGGGTGTGAGTTATAGTTAGCTCAGCTAACTATATATGGCTGAATTTTTCTGGTTTTGTACGAGTGAAAAGTCAGACTAACTATAATGTCCCTGAAACCTGTGTTTTTTTCAGTGAATATCTAAGGTTTTTTAAATGCTAATTTCTAACTATAACGTCCTTGAAACCTGTGGTTTTTTCAGTGAATTTTATATATATGTATTCAATCTCCACTCACTCTTACAAGGAAGGAATCAGCACTCAGGTTGTAGTTTGGAAGTATTTAATCTGTAAAGGACGCGATCCACACGTTTCGGCTCATGCGAACCTTGATAACGATACAAGACGTCATTGTAGCTTCCGTATTTAAATGTACAAATGCCTCCAGTTGCCAACATTAACAAAGGACTACATATTACATTAATCCAAAAAGCTGGCGGCCATATTAGCCTGGTCATGATGCTAAAATTCAGGAATTCATACAATAAAGAAAACAAGTGTTGATATGCACACAATGTTATTTCAGCATATCTTGACGCGTGACCGCCGTACCTGTATGTTCGTCAACGTGACTTGTTCATAATAAGCATACTTATGATTGCAAACATCAACATAAATAATGAACTACACATTACTTTAAAGTGAAAGGCTATCGGCCATATTGATCTGGACAATTTGCGTATTATAATGGTTCTTACACGAAAGAAAAGAAAAAAAAGGGGTGTTAATATACACACACTATCCCTAAATAAAGTTCTAGCGAATATAGTTCCATTCCATTCACAGCTCATTTGAGATGTCTTGAGTGATGTCACTGACCATGTTATGAATGATGTAATGTCTGAGGTCATAAGAAGTGCATTGCGGGGGCGTAAGTTATAGTTAGCTCAGGTAACTATACCTGCTGAATTTCACTGGTTTTGTACAAGTGAAATCTGAGTCTAACTATAACATCGAATTTCTAGGTTTTCTTTAACGTTAAGTAAGATGCCTATCACAATGGATGGTGTGGGGTTGGAAGCAGGGCCTGGCCTGGCATTGTGCTGCCCCCACCCAAGCTTGCTGCTCCTGCCTCCCCTCCTCCTTGCCATCCATTGTCCAAGTCTATGCCCCTGCTCCCTCATTACAGCCCTGTGTGGCTGTTGTTCTGCCACTGGCCTTCCCGCCTTCTCTGAACAGTTAGCTTGCTGCCCCATCCACTTCCTCCCTATCCTCTGTTGTCTGAATCCATGCACTAGCCTCCTCCCTCCTGCCATGCCTGGTCTGATGTGCTGCCACTGCCCTCCATTTAGCATGATGTTCCAGTCCACTCCTCCTGCCCTCCATTGCCCAATTCTATGCCCCATCATTGACCTCCCCTCTGTGCTTAGCTTGCTGCCCACACTCTCCTTCCCCGTGCCCTCCGATGTCTGTGTGCATGACCTTGCTCCATCCTTTTTGCCCACCATGTTCCATGGACCTGCCCCTCCTATCTACTCTGAGTGTTCTGTTGAGCTGCCACTCCCCTCCCACCTGCCTAGCATTGTCACATGACTGTAACCTGTCCCTGCCACCTCCACCCTGCCTGTCCATGTTCCATGCCCCTATCCCCTTCCTACTATCCTCCATGGTCCATTTTACTGCCACACCCTTCTGCCCTCCCTGGTCTGTTGTGCTGCAACTGCTTCTCCTGCCTGCCCCACGTGGTCTGTTGTGAGGCCCCTTCCCCTGAACTCTCTTGTCTGTACCCAGCTCCTACCCCTCCCCTCTATCCTCCATGGTCCTTTGTGCATGCCCTTGCCCCCTCCTTCTTGCCCATCATGGCCATTGTGCTGCCACTAACCCTCCAGCTTGTCATGCACGGTCTTCTGTGCTGCCAAGGCCCCTCCCACCTTCCCTGTGTGGTCAGCTAGCTGCCCCTGACCCCCTCCCACCTTCCCTCCATGGTCTGTGTGTATGCCATTATTGTCTTACTGTTGCCCTCCATGGTGTGTTGTGCTTCTAGTGCCCATCCTGCCTGACCTCCATGGTCAGCTTGCTGCTCCTGCCCTGCCCCCTTGCCAGCTGCCCTCTGTTTTCCGTGTGCAGACCCCTATTCCCTCCCTCCTGGCTTGTCTGTTCCATTGTAATGCCCCTGATCCCTCCCTCCTGCCCTTTATGGTCCGTTATGCTGCAGCTTTCTCTCCTGTCTGTCCATAATGGTCAGCTTGCTGCCATTGCCTCTTTCCCCTCTGTTCTCTGTTGTCCATGTGCATGGTCCTGTCCCCTCCCTATTGCTTTCCATGGATTGTTGTGCTGCACTGCCGTCCTGCATGCCCTGTGTGGTGTGTTGTGCTGCTGCAAACCCTGATGCCTGCCCTGTAAGGTGAGTTTGGTGCACCTGTCCATGCCCCTCCTGTCCTCTGTTATCCGAGTCCATGTCCCTACCCCAATTCCTCCTGCCTTCCATGATCCAATGTACCATACTTGCTAACATTTTGAACTTGGTAAGAGGGAGATTTAGAAAAAAAACTGGGGAATTAATTTTCCCCATTGACTTACATTGAAAAAGAGGAGATTGTAGACAGGAGACAGATAAAATAAAGCCCATTTAAAAAACATGGGCGTTTCTTGGCTGAATCGGGTCTGTTGGCATGTATGGTTGTACTACCACTGCCTCTTCCTTCTGCCCACAATGGTCTATTATATTGCCACAGCCTCACTTGCCTGGCCTGCATTGTTGGTTTGTTGCCTCTGCCCCCCTTTCCGCTGCCCTCCATAGTCTGTTGTGCTGCCACTGCCCTTCCTGCCTGCCCAGTGTGGTCAAATTGTTGCCTCTGCACCCTCCTACCTGCCTTCAATTTTCCGAGTCTGTATCCCTGACCTCTGCCTCTCAACAGTATCCTGATGAACAACTAGATTGCTAACATTCTATATTTATTACAAAAGTGTGGCACGCCTGACGTCATATTGATGTAATCAAAACTGTAATATCTAAAGCATTTCCTTTAGAAATTATAGAAATGAGAGGGTCTTATTTGCTTCTAAATTATGGTTAGTGCTCTAAAAAACTAAAATGAGGACATATTTTCTGAGTTCTCAAATAGTGACAAAGCACTTTTAAATTATTTGTTATCTTTATGTTTTTTTATCCTGTTGACCACTTGATTAAATGTTGCACTTATGGGAGAGGATGTGGTGTTACTTCCAGAGCTGCAGACTGGTCAAATCACTTAATCTCCCCATGCCTACAACCAAAATGAATTTGTCCTTGTGTGATGTAACCAATGCTCATGTAAAGCACTCCAATACCTGACCAGTCTGCACTATATAAAACTGCAAAAAAGCAAAAAATAAAAAGTGTTTTCCACACTTCTGTCATTGGGCTATACGTGGGCTACATCTGGGTGATATTTGTGCTACATTTGGGCTCTTTTTTCTCTTGTGGCCACCTTGGGAGACTTCAATTCAATTCAATAAACTTTATTCGATCTGATTTAGAAACAGAGATCATAAAAGTGTACATAAAAACAGTAAATCCTCTTTCTTAATACAGTACAATGAGAATTAATTAAAACCAGTAGGTAAAAATGGGTGCTACAAAGCCTGGCTCAGAGCAACTTCAGTTTAACAGAATAGTAAAGTTCAATGTTTCGCAAGATCAATGTCAAGTACTTCGTGCAAAATACGCAATAAGGGGTCCAAGTAAGATGCAACGCTCCAATACCTGACCAGTCTGCACTATAAAAAACAGCTAAAAAACAAAAAATAAAAAGTGTTTTGCACACTTCTGTCATTGGGCTATACGTGGGCTACATCTGTGTGATATTTGTGCTACATTTGGGCTCTTTTTTCTCTGGTGGCCATCTTGGGAGACTTATTTGTTATGAAGTTTCCTAATTTCCTCATTTACTGCAGTCTCCTCAGTAGGAAATGCTTTCAGTTTTTTTCTTTGATTCCATCAAGAAGGCATTCAGATGTGTCACACATTTGCCATAAATTCAGAATGTTAGCACTCTAGTTGCTTATTAGATCACTGTAGTAAAGCTACTGCTCACCAGCTAGTTAACTGGAAGTCTGCTGTTGGTATTGAAAGTGCATGTTTCAGTCTGCATGTCAGAATTTTTTAATGAAATAGAAGAGGATTTGAGAAGTCACTCAAAATGTGCCCTAATTTTTCTTTCTGCAGCACTAATCATAATTTCTATGGCAAAATGAACCCCCTCATTTTCTTCCTTTTTAAATTAAATGTTTTAAGTGTTACCAGTTTATTTCAATCAAGATGGCTTCAGGTGTGCCATACTTTTGTCATAAGTAAGACCGTTAGCGCTCTAGTTGTTCTTTAGAACACTCTGGGAAGCTGCAGTAGAACACAAAGGAATCAACTGACAGTCTCTGCCCTTGTTGGTTGTATATGTTTTACTGAGAATGTCAGACTTCATTCTCACATGACTGAGAAAGATAATGTGAATTTACAGAAAATATGCTCTCATTTTAGCTTCTGGAGCACCTTCCAAACTTCTATGGGAAAAGCATGAGAAAATAGTTTTCTCTCAAACATGATTCATGATCTACCAGCAGAAGGCTTTTTCACAGGGTAAAATCACCTTAGAACACACCACAATTCCTAAAATTAGTATGGTACCATCAACAAATGATTTATAATGTAACTAAAGTCTGTTATCACCCTTTATACATTCTCATTTTGGTGACCCTCAAAACATTCCATTCAATACAATGCATTTTAATGGGGTGCTATCATGTATATTGACCCCAAGATGGCTGCCAACACTTCTTGGATGAAGTGCTGACAGCCAATCAGATCTCACAATGAGATGTGTGGTTAGGCTCCGCCCAGATATATACATTTCTTTTTCCTTTAATATTTAAAAAACTACCGAACGGATTTACACCATTTAAAGCAAAGAGTGCACTCTGGACCAAGAGCTACCTTTCTGCTAAATTTGGTGTAATTCCGTTCAGCAGCTCGGGCTGTAGCTGTGACAAAAGTTTCCTATTAAAATTAACATGGAGAAAACACGTTTTGGGACCCCCCTTTTTTCTCGGCCCCTGCTTCACGTATCACCCCGAAACTTTCAAGACGAGCTGACCGGAGCGCCCCATTAGTTTAGAAAATTTCGTGAAGATTCGTCAAACGGTGCCAAAGATATTGGCAAAAGAAAAAACGCTTTTTGAATAGAAACAAGGTCCTAACTATAACTACCTAGTGGCGACCGCTCGTTTCCTGTATTTTTTACGGAAAGATTCCAATCACACTTTGGTTCGTTTTGTAGAATATTTATAATTGTGTTCTATCCGTGATGGTGAATGAGAAAGGAAAGAAACAGCCAACACGTGTTTCACCCCTTTACACGGCCATCCGGCCTGGGGCTTCTTCAGAGCGGTTTATAGGAGTACAAATTAATTCAGGTCGTCTAGTTCAGGTGGATCTCTAAATTTCGGGCATAATGCCGCTTCAGATAGATGCAGTCAATCGATGTGGAGATCTCCACCCGAATTATATAACAACTCATACCTTTTCTTTGCTTTAACTCTTTAAGAAATGTTTTCCAGTATAGTTTTTGGATGTCCATGTGCAGCAAATCTTCAAATAACTGACTTTGTCTTCACCTCAAACTCCACTTTGGAAGAACATTTTCCCCAAGCACATAAGAGTTATCCCTAAGAGATGCTCTATTGTAGAGTCTTAGGATGTCCACTACTAGCATGTAGCATGTAGAAGAGAGCTGCCGCAATTGCTTTGCTATATATCGTTATATGTAATTTACCATTCTCTACATATAAGAAGACATCCGAAACTCAATCATGGTCATATTCCAATTGCTAATCAGTTCGATGCTGCTGTTGTTCTTATTAAACTGCTCCAGAAACATCCCCAGGACAGCTTCTTCCACATCTCAGATCACAAAGAGATCATCACTAAATCTCATCCATGTCACAACATGACTCATGTATGGGTCATTCTGCTCCGACCAAGCAACAGGAAATCTCCTTCTCCTGCCATTCCATAAAGAGATTTGCAAACGTTGTTGCAAAGGAGGTCACAACAGTTTAGTTATAGTTAGGTCAGAGTTTCCATAGGCAGCGCAATTTATGTTTCATTAATAACTTTAGCAACTGTTCATGAATCTGCACAAAACATTTTTTTTTTTTTAAATTGTCCTCCACCTCAGCTCTTTCCTGAAAGGTTTTGAAGTGTTCCAAGAAAAAGGGGCATCCCCGAAACGTTGATTTCCAATGTTAATTTCCACATGAAAATTTTGGGAAGTGATCCAGAAAAAAACAGCAGAGCAGAATTACACCAAATGTGACAGAAAGTTAGAACTTTACTCAGAAAGTGTTCTCTGTTATTTTGTGTAAAACTTTTCAGCCATTTTTCTAGACGTTTGCATTTAAATTGGGGCTTGAGATGGTAATGAAGGGGCTAAGATGTTAAGTATATCTGGACTGCTGGTAGTGCCATGGTTCCATTAATTTAAACAAATAGAGCCCTCTGATTGGCCAAAAGAGGCTTTTTCTTCAGTCAAACTTTTTGGTACAGATGGATCATACAGGTCCTGCGTTACCATGAGATCTGTTTGGCTGGCCACAAATTGTAGAAAAATGTTGTGTCTGCCATTACAGGACTCAGCAACTCAGTCTCCATGTCCTGAAGTAAAAAAGGAAAAATGGATATAATTGGCAAGGTAGGGAGACCCTGATGCTCTGGCTTTGCTTGGGGTGACTTAGACGGACCTGCCCAAGGTTAAAATATTACAAATGAATTTGTGTTGCTGGTACTGAGTTACTCCTGTAAGACCCAGCACGGCCCTCCCATGAAGTACTGTGGTACTCCTGCACTACCGCCGCTCAAGCTTCACCCTCATGGTTCTACTGTACAGTGCAAACTTAATTGGGTGAAGCTTGCATGGTCCCGCAGTACCATGGAGGTGAAGGTTGAGCAGCAGTGCCACAAGAATACCATGGTACCGCAAAGTTTTAAAAATACAGAGAGAAACAAAATATGGGGTGGGAATTTGAGAGGGGCTGGCCCCATGCAGCAGGAGGTTGAATACAGGGTCAACTCACTGCTACACACAGCCTACAACTGTGAGCAGTGGGGCTTGCCATATGCAGGGTGCTGGATGCAGGCCCACCCCCATTATGCACGGACTACAGCTGTGCGTAGTGGAGGATTCACTGCCCATGGTGAATAGGGATGAAGCTTGAGTGCCAGTACTGCAGGAGTACTGCATTATTGCAATTAAATGAAAAATAAAAAAATATAATGAAATGTGGGCTGAGGATCAGTGAGGGAGTGGGGTCTGAGGAGGGTTCCTCCCTGGGCTAGGCTGGGGGCCAGACCCTGTCGACAACAGCCTGCTTTGCATTGCCAAAGGCTTAGTATAGCGGGGGTTGGTGGCCTGCAGCACGTGGTTTGCCACCCATGGAGTTTGTGCACAGGGCATGGCTAGAGGCCAGGCCTTGCTGCCAACCCACATCTGCACACAGCATTCTACAACAATGTATAATGTCTCCAAATTTTAATTGAACCTATGGCAATAAATATCTGCACTTATAAATCTCCAGTTTATGTAGAAATTTCTTTAATGTCATTAAGTCCAGAGAACTCCACAGGTGAATAATGTATTGTAAAAAACTTTAGTTTTTCGTACATGTTTTAACAACAGGCAACTTAAGCCACAACCTATTTGATATGTACTTGGTGGTCTTTGGTGGCGCACACCTAGTCTGGGACACAACCTGGTGGCCTCAACCATTGGGCACTGTTCCCGAGCCTAAACGTGTTGTAAAAAACCTAGGATTTCTGTTAGATAATGCACTAAACATGCAAGACCAAGTGCGAGCATTGTGTGGTAAATGTTTTGCCATGCTAAAACTGCTCAGGAGATTCTTCATGTGGATCCCCCTGAATTGGAGGAAAACTATCACTCAGGCCTTGGTGACCAGTAATCTGGACTATGGGAATGCGCTTTATGTTGGCATGGCTGACTACTTATTCTCTCGTTTGCAAGTCATTCAGAATGCATCAGCCAAACTGATTCTAAACAGGAACAAGTTCACTTCCGCTTCAATCTGCTTGAAAGAACTTCACTGGTTGCCCATGGGACAAAGAGCCAAGTTTAAACTACTATGCTATGCGCATAGAGCCTTACATAAACTGGGACCTAGAAGCCTGCAGGACAAACTGGAATTCTATGTCCCCTCGCGAGACCTTAGGTCAGGAATCACGCTCTAGCTAAAACCTTACGTATAAAAAAAGTCAGAGCGGGGGGTCGCTCCTTTTCCTATCTGGCGGCTACCCACTGGAACCAACTTCCGTTGGAGCTTCGCCTCATTGTTGAACACGTAAGGTTTAAAAAAAAAGCTGAAAACGTGTTTTTTTTTTTTAGGAGTCAAGTACTGACGTCCACGGGATAATGTGTACAATCCGTCGGTTTACAACTCTGGCTAACCAAACTCCTTCTATACAGGTTTTCATCTATTCTAGTGCTGTGATGTCCCTTGGAATGAATGTTGCGCTCTACAAATACAAATGCAAAATACAAATACATGTGCAACTTACAATAATAGTGATCAGTCTCTACCTTGTAAAAATTAAGTACTGTTTGTACTTTACACTTCACTGGTAGCTAAAGGATGCACCATATAACTTTTACCATACTGCATCAGACTTGTCTCCGGAACTACACTGTTTCACTTTTGTACATGTACACATTTACATATAGTCAATCTATGCTGTATATATTTGTGGGCTCTTTACTACATACAAGTCTGAAGTGAACAAACCGTATGCATCTGACCATAGGTATCCTCTGCAGTCTTTATCAAAATGTCTGTAAACATAGCATCACTCAAAAGATCGCTTTACCATTGGTTTAAAAAATATATGGTATTTTAATAAATATAGTTTCCAATTCCACTTGGCTGGTTTTACGAACTACACTACTATCATTATTTCTCCAGGAGAACTATTTTTTCTCCACTGAAAATTCTATATTAACATGGCTGCAGCTGCAAAGGATCAACAATGTTCTCCAGAGAAGGTTTGGGGAATCATCTTGGAAGCATCTGGAGAAATAAGTCAATGACTCCGGAGTCTATTGAGTTGAGATTATTCACAATACTATCTAGAGCAAAAAGCGAAATTCATGCCTGGTGAAACCTATTTCTTTTCACTTTGAACGTCTAGTACATGCCAAAATATCACAGCAGAGCATTCATACAAGTCTCGGTATGAATAGAAGTGGCAAGAACATCAGCCGAGGACCACTACAGCTTTTTCAGATGGGATATGCAGAAGGTGCAATGCCTAGCCAAATAACAGAGATAGCAGAAACTGAGGGCGATCCCCTCGTGAAGGAAATTACACAATGCTGCATGAGGTGCAAGCAGTCAGGTGGGGACTGTAGAGAAATAAGCCCTGGTGACCTATTAGCAAATCAGTAGCTAAAAAAACAGGCAGTTTTTAACTTGTAAAGACACACTGTATAGGTGTTTTGCAAGGTATGGGAGACTGCATGCATTTGTACCTGCTGCAGGCAATGTTTGTGGTAACATCAGGGAAATCAACAGAAAAACTGTCCCACCAGACCGTAAAACAATTTCGCTGACAAAAATATTGTATCAAAAATATCATTTGCCTACCATATTGTGCTCCTATACATATAATGGTAAGTAAAAAAATATTAGAAAAAAATAGAGTTGACATTAATTAAGTCAAAAAATAGACAAAAATATAGACTTTTTGATATAGAGATCAAAGTAGTAAATGTTAAATATTTTAATACATAAATGTAATATAATGTAAATTATATATATTCCACTACAAGTAATACTATTTATATATGTTTGTCTTTACATAAATATATATATAGGGTAACATAATTCATACAAATATTTATTTTACATTATATTCACGTTTTCTATTATAAATTTATGACCATGATTATAGATATATAATATAATTAATAACAACATGTATATATATATATATTCATAGTAATAAATCTAAACTATTAATAACATGTATATATAATGTAAAATAAATATTTTTGTTAAATATATTATACTATATATAACTTTACTATTCCCACTCCAAACAACGTAACAGTAGGGAAAGTGTTGGATTTTGGAGGGGTAAAATTTACTATGCCACACCCAATCTGTGCAACAGTAGGGACAGTGTTGAACTTTGGAGGGGTACAATGTACTATTCCCATTTCATATCGCTTTGGATTGATCCCAGAAATATTGCACAATCAAACAAGCCTATGCTGCCAATAGTTATTGATTTCAATGTATTTAGATGCATGTAATACAATGAGAATATTTATAAGTATTTTTTTTAGTTTCACTAATCACGTGACGCAATGTGTGGTAGGATTGTTGAAAAGCAATGAGGGACTAGGGTCTCGTCATGTGATCAAGCCCACTGGATGGGCGAAACGCGTCATCAACCATGCTGAGTGTCAGCTAAATAAAAAGGAAAGAATATTGCACCTACCTGGTGTCCTTGTCCCATATTTTCGACTGGAAATAGTTGAGGGAATCCTGGTGTAATAAATATATATATAGGGTAACATAATTCATACAAATATTTATTTTACATTATATTCACGTTTTCTATTATAAATGTATGACCATGATTATAGATATATAATATAATTAATAACAACATGTATATATATATATATTCATAGTAATAAATCTAAACTATTAATAACATGTATATATAATGTAAAATAAATATTTTTGTCAAATATATTATACTATATATAACTTTACTATTCCCACTCCAAACAACGTAACAGTAGGGAAAGTGTTGGATTTTGGAGGGGTAAAATGTACTATGCCACACCCAATATGTGCAACAGTAGGGACAGTGTTGAACTTTGGAGGGGTACAATTTACTATTCCCATTTCAAACAGAGCAATAGTAGGGAAAGTGTTGGACTTTAGAAGGGTAAAATTTACTATTTCCACTCTAGTCTGTGCAACAGTAGTGAAAGCATTGGACTTTGGAGGGGTAAAACTTACTGTTCCCATTCCAGTCTCTGCAACAGTGGGAAAGCGTTGGATTTAGGAGGGGTGAAATTTAATATCCCCACTCCAAACAGCACAACAGTAGGGAAAGTATTGACCTGCAAAAGACGTTAATTTTACTATTCCTACTGCAGTATAAGCAAGAATAGGGAAAATATTTCACTTCAAACACATTACATATATGAGTAACCCTATGAATAACATAAAACATATATATGTATTTAGAAAGGTAAATACTACAATCAATTTACATAATTACTATTCAATAAAAATAATTAATTAATAAATAATTGTTATTCAATTATTAATTAACTTCCCATCCTGTACCTCTACAAATGTTGCAGTCTGCACCTAAAATGTAACTTAAAAAATAATTATTCCATTACTTAAATATTAAAAAGAAATAAAATAAATTATAAAGCAATTCATAATTAATTGTTAATTAATTATTACTTAATTACCTTCCCACCCTGGACCCCTACAACCGTAGTATCCCACAACAAAAATACAATTAAATTAAATAAGTATTCTACAATTTATATATGTAAAATTCATTTCAATTAATAATTTGCAATTAATAAAATATTATTAATTTGTTATTGCTTAATTAACTTCCCACCCTACTCCCCTACAAACCTAGAAGCTCA
This sequence comes from Calotriton arnoldi, assembly GCA_963921515.1. NCBI lineage: Eukaryota > Metazoa > Chordata > Amphibia > Caudata > Salamandridae > Calotriton > Calotriton arnoldi. The sequence goes on along the minus strand of CAWUFW010007889.1, from coordinate 825,847 downwards.
AAACTAAAATATAAGTAAAATAAATAATTATTCTGTAAATACATAAATGAAAATCAATTAAATAATTAATAATAACTGTTAATTATTACTTAATTAATTTCCCACCCTATAATCCGACAAACCTAACAGCCAGGAAATAACATATATCTTAATATAATATAACATATAACAAAAATAAATTAATATTGCATAAGTTATATAGTAAATATCAATCATATAATTAAATATCATTTATTAAATAATTCTTAATTATTTATTACCTAATTAACTTCCCACCCTATTCCCCTACAAATCCATCAACCCGCTACACACTTAATTATACTACATTACTATTAAAAATAAATAAAAAAATCTATATTCCAATCAATATATTAAAAATGCTTAATAACATATATATAAACAATAGTAACACATAAAATTAATATATCAACTAAAACACATTAAAAAAACAGTATTTTTACCCACTACATTAGTGAAAACAATATTAAAAACATCGATATTATGTACAACAATATTACTTACCTTCAAAAACGATATTCCTGTCAACAGTATTTCTGCATCACAATATTCATGAGTCACAATATTTAATTTCTAATATTTCTGTTTCCCGATATTTTTAAATCGATATTTTGTCCAAACATCCATAAAACAGGGCCACGAACAGCCAAAAAACCCAGCCCAAACATTGACGGTCATAGCAGCTCTTTGAGAATTGCCATATTACCCTATAGTCCAATCTGGCCCTGCAAGCAGTACATGTGCATGGCCAGTTCTAATGTCAGTGTCTGCTTTACAGGGCTATAATCCATCTACAACAAAACTTTTTTATAGGTAAATTATGTCTGCATTTACATATTAGAAAATAGTTTTCCTAAAATCAACATATAGATTCCCTTAACTACTACTTATATTTGTGATACAAAACCTAAAAAACACTGAAATTGACAGTTATTGTAAGCTACGCAAACATAACTCCCTTCCTCACCATGTACTGCTTATTGCTTCACATTTAGCAGCACAAGTGGTTTCACTGAACACATCAACTATGATATCACCAATTGCGTAACCAATGACGTCATTGCTACTGAGCTCCCACAGCCCTCAAATAATATGACCACTGAACTTAATTGGCTTAATTGGTTTACATGAGGAATGCCTGGCTTACCATTGGTAGCTTGGCACAATTATAAATGGATCCCTGAAAACATTTATGTGGGTATTGAATAACCGTAGCAGCGACACAGTTAACATCACCTACCCTAACATGTCCAAGCTGAGCTAGATAAGAGATAAGCTTTTTTGGAGTAAAGTGCATAAAAATGTAGGAAATATGATGTAGGTATCAAAGGGTATATCAAAAACAAATTCTAGTTTTTATTAGCATAAATCAACTAAATGCAAAAAGCATAAGAAACCAAAGGAATGCATTCAACTCATTTTTGGCATTCCAAGAAAACAATAAACCCACCATCCTTTAGAGAAGAGAAATATTTTGTCAGGAAATGTGTATTCGTTGAGAAAATGTAATGTTCACTTGTAGCAAAACTAATCAACTCTGTAGGGAGTGTTCTTTATAAAAGGTACCTTCAAACTTTCAGAACTTATTATTAGGCCATGCCCATGCATGCAAAAGTTGAAAATCAGTAAGTAATCCATAGTCTGAATTTAATTACAGGTTTGATGAGATAAGTCGGAAGAAGTAGAACACCATTCTATCACAGCAACTTAAGTAAAGGGAACAAGTAGATCCATTTTAGGATGGAAAGAAAAAAAGAAAATTCTCAAGGAATCTGAGACCACAAAGCCTTTTGCAGTTGCAAGCACTGCCATTAGTAAAATCACAGGGTTTGTGAAATCAAAGGGTATTTTGCAATCCTTCCCAAATTGCAAATAGGAGCATGTGAAAGGGTGGTCCACTTCCTATTTGAGAATCTTAGAGAAAGTTATCAAAGGTTTGTGACCACACCTGCAGTCCAAATCCATGGGTGAGTTAATGACACTCAAGTTGGGGTGGGGTAACTGATTTGCAAAGATGAAGATGTACCCCCAGAGGCAGCCATGACAAATCATAGAAATGTGATAGATGATGTTTCAAAAGCAACATCTCTAAATCTTGCCATATAAGGAATTGACTCAAAGTCTTTGCAAAACTTCTTTTATGTGTCTTGGATGTTAAGATAAGGAGTCTGAAAAGTTCAGGTCGTCATTGAAGTAATTCACAACAAAACTGCTTAGTATATCTCGAAATATATTATTCACCAAATGATAGAAAGCTGGGGGTGCATTACAAAGGTAAAATAGCATAACCAAGTATTTAAAATGGCTATATCTTGCATTCAACACCATCTTCCACTCACCCCCTTCTTTGATAGACACCAAGATATACCCTCCTCGTAAATGGAATTTGATTAATACTTTTACTGTTTTTATTTTTTCTAGAAGGGTAGAGATCAAAAGCAAAGGATAGAGATTCTTAATAGTTACTTGGCATAGCACATTTTAGCGTATACAGGGTTTGTAAAATCAATCTAGTTTAGGGCTGAAAAAGATAGGAGCCCTAGCAGGAAATATAGAATACCTTATGAATCCTTTATTTAAATTCTCATCTAAATATTCTCTTAAGACTGTATATTCTTTTAGAGTCAGAGGTTAGATTTTGACATGAGGAATTTTAGCTCCAGACAAAAGATCAATTTTACGGTCATACCTCAGATATGAAGTTAGAGTAGCAGCTCCTTTAGGACTAAAACATTAGCAAAGGATTTATATGGTTCTGGGTCTGATTTTCTGTGTCTGTTTTAGCTACTACAAAACATCTCAGAGGCTGCATATTTGGTAATCCAGACAAGAAAAGCAGTGGTTATAGCAAAACATAGAGGGGAATGGGATACATTTCCAATTAATATGTGGAGCATGCAAATAGAGCCTGCTTGTGTCTAGGATCACCGTAAGAGCAGGTGCATCAATTACATCAAACATTATTGCTTCATCGTGTTATAATTGTGTGGCCATGATTGCTACTTATATGTCCCACAGTACATCCTGTGATGTCAAGGGGTTCCTGTCAATGCTCTGAATTGCCTTTGGTTCCTTTTATTTTATTAGAGGTATCCTTGTCTTGGGGTGAAATCTCGGATCCATAAAACAGTCCATTGAGCCTTTATCTAATAGAGCTAAGGTGGGAATTCAGCCTGTAGGAGTAACAGAAACTATTTCAACAAAATATGTCTCTTGTGAACAGCAAACGTTTGTGTGTTAATTGCGCCCACCCTGGTTTTTGCTACACAGGGTTGTGCTTTGGTCTTTCCCAATAGCTGAGGATAAGAATTTACAAAAGGCCATTTTTACAAGAATATACTCATACCCATACTTTTACCCTTGTCTCTATTTTCTTCTCAGGAGAGGTCTCTCTTTACAGAATTGATCTGCTTAGGTTCACTTGAAATTACACTGTGGGGTGGATTTACTATTCTATCATGCAATTCAGCGCTACTACCTAAGTTGCTGTGCTGCTTTCCAGGAGAAAGACAGCGCAATATCTATTAAGCAATGGTGCTGTTGCTCTCTTCCCTAGCACTGGTGCACAATCAGGGTGCTGACTCCATGTACACTTATGATCTGATTTATACCTGGACGGTCTTACCGCTGTCGCGCCTCAGTGGCAGTCCCAAGTACTCTGCCTAGTCAACGGTCTTTCGCCCACCGTATTTAGATGCATGCAGGCTGATTCGCCATCTGTATCAACAGAGTGCTTCCCACTGCAGTCACGGCACACCGCTGCCGACGCGGTGGACTCCAATTCTGGTGGATAGTACTCTGTCGTCGTCAGAGTGGTGGTTTCTTGCCAAGCAGATTTTGATTTTACAGTTGTGCTGGCAGTGTCCTAGCGGCAGTTCCCTGACAGAGCGAGTCCATTGAAGTATGCGCTCAACAATGCACCATCACTGTGGCCATTGAATGGATGGTAGAACACACCTGATGTCCATTGGCGAAATGGAAACACCTCATACCACACTACAAAACACATTCCATTTCAGACATGATCTTTTGCCATTCCACTGCATAACAACATTTTCTAGCAGAGCTTTTGCCAGTTAAGTGAGGTTATTTTGTTCATTTTCCCTGATTCTTGTCCCTTTATCTTCTTTCATTAATTACCTTGTGGTTATGTTTTTTTATTTAATCATATTTCTTTGCACAATGCCAAGCCCCAAAAATCTACTATTTACTGAGGGAGAATTGCCGGTCATGGTGGATGAAATCATAGAGTAGAGCCACAATTGTTTGGAGGCCAAGTCCAAAATACACCTCTATCTCAGAAAAGACAAATGTGGGCCAGAATAACAGACATAATTAATGCTGTATCTAACAACCTGCGCACACAGGAAAAATTAGGAAGAGTTGGAATGACCTGCAGGGGAGTGTGCATTCCCTGGTCTCCAAGCGTCACATGGAGGCCCAGAGGACTGGCGGTGGTTCTTCCAGGCCCCCCTTACAACTCATGCCCTGGGTGGAGGTCATGCTGATCCTACATCCTGAAGGCTTGACAGGAGTACTTGGTGGAGTGGAGTCTGGTAAGTTACACTTTACAAAGTCTCACTAAATGTCAATGTCCAGTTGGTTCTCAACTCAGCTGTTGCCAATTTGTTCTGCATATATTTTTATAACCTAGAAACCTCAAACTGTCTGTTTCAGATAATTTGGATTGTTTGTGTGAAAGTATTGTGTTGCACCTAAGCTTGCAGGTGTCAATCTCCATTACATGTCAAATGTAATGGCACATTACATGGCACATGATGGTATGGTGCCTGTAAGTGTTACAACACCAAATAACCCATTACCCATATGTGTGTTCTATTTAAGTGCCTGTCCCATTTCAACTACATAATTTCCACAGGTATGTTCCACTAAAGATTTTGCCAATGTTGGGAAGTTGTCTTTGAAATGACTACAATTACCATGATGCCCTGTTTCTGTTTTGTCAAAAGAATATTGCTACGCCATATTGCTCATTCCATCTTGTCTAACAGATTTCAACATATGGTAAAGTGTCATGTAGTGATCAATCCCTATTCAATGCTCTCTTCTGGAAATGGTTTGATTTGTTTTCTGAATGTTGTACTGTTCTTCTCAACCAACTGAATTGATGTAATGACTTTCACAAATCAAACTGTGTTGACCCAAAAATTGTAAGGTATTAACTTTTCTATGTTGCATATAAGTGGTAATTGCACAAAATGACTCTGCACTGTTCATATGATGACTAATGCCAAACATCCATCCAAGTTGTGTCTAAATGTCTGTTTTGAAATCAGCTAGGTCTTAGAATTGTCAATTACACATTTCACCTCTCCACTGTTTTGGGTTGAATTGTTGGGAGATGTTAGGTATACTTCCTAATCACTTCATAATCATTTCAGGACATCTCATGACCTGCTGATTTGAAGTTGTACTGTTGGAAATTGCTAAAAGGTAGGGTAAAATGTTCAATACTACTGAAAGCTATCATCATAATAATCTCTACCTTTTTACTTCTAGGTATCTACATTGTTTGGCTCAAAAGATTTGGATGTATAATACACACTTTTACTAATAAAAATGTTCTCAATTTCTCAATAGGCCCAACTGCCAGACAACGTGGCCAGGAATCTGCCACTGAAGAGACCTCCTCTCCACCCCAGGATCAAGCCTTCAATGGGGAAAACACTCTGGTAATCCGGATGACAATGAGGATCCTGGTCCATTTGGTCAGCATGGGCAGACAGCTCCAGTGAGTCTCACTGGACCTACACCGACAACTCCCACCCCAGCTGTAACACCTCAGCTAACCGAAGCCTCCACTTCCTGTGCTCCTACCACTGTAACACCAATCGTGTGCACCCCAGTCCACCAGCTCCAGCTCACCCAGGATCCAGTCGGATGGGGCCCACTAGGCCAAGGGTACAGGGTAGTGGGGTTAGGGGTCATTGTAGGGATTTAGTGGGCCAGCATAGTGAGGTTACTTGGGTCACTTTCACCCAGACCACCATAGACCAAGTCTTGGGAGCATATCATCAGTCCCAAGACATCATGGGCCAGGTACTCATTGAGCTTTGGGAGATGAATTAGTTGCAGAGGGAGCTCAATTATCAGATGGAGGCTCATAACACCAATATGAGCTCCCTGACTAGGGTGCTTCAGGACATTTACACACATATGTGCAGGGCTTTCCCAGCACCATCTGACCCTTTCTTTGGTCCTACAACATCTGGCCCATCTACATCTGCCACAGCCAAACGAAGGGAGACCCTGCCACCGGAAAAACCACCTGCAGCCACCATGCCCTGCAAATGTGGATCCCCCATATAGAAGTGGTTTTTCAACTCACGCCAAAGACACCAGAAGAAAAGAGCGGGGTAGACCCTCAGGAGGACTAGCTGTATGGGTGAACATTGCGCTAGGGAGCAAAGTAACACCATTGCAGGTGGACTCAGAAGATATACTTGCTCTGGAGCTCAGCTTTAAAAATGGCACTAGAATAAGAATCTTCAACGTCTACAATAGGGTACAGAAGGGTATGGCAGAAATTAATACCTTGCGTATCCTTGATACTGCACTAACACAATACTCAAATAATTCCCAGTTATTGGTGTGTGGGGATTTTAATTGTACATTTGAACCACTGGCCCCAATCCCCCCTAACCTGACTGATGAATGGGATAGAGAATGGCAGGTCCCTCAATTAGACTTGCCCTTGGTGAGGTGGAGTGCGAGAGGAGCGCAGCTGCTGGCACTCACAATGCAACACGATTTAAGGGCGACCAACGGAAGGACCCCATCAGATCCTAATGGGGAACCCACCTTTAATAGGCTAGCCCAGGAAAGCAGAATCGATTATTGCCTAGTACCCCTAAACTATTGGCACCTAGTTATGGATATGGCAGTGGTCAAAAGGGTTGACAGCGATCACAACGCTCTTGCTCTCACCCTCACAAATCAGGCGCCTGTGGGGCTGGTCAATCTAGGTTTCCCAGACATTGTTTTTTTTATCAGCAGCTAATAATCAGAGGAGAATCAAATGGGACTGGGTGGAGGCCCATCCGGAGGCCTTAGGTGCAGTAAAGAGGAAGGTCTCCACGCTACTTGAGAAAGCTGCTAGTTCAACTGCTGAGTATGTCGATGAGATAATAGGTCCCAGTCATGAACTGCTTTACAAAGAAATAAGGGATCTACTAGGCCGCCACGGAAATCCACAAAAGACCAAAAGACCCAGCCCTCAACAGAGACAAGACCAGTTGGGCGCATGGTACACCAAGGCCTGCAGGCTCTCAAAGCAGGAACTACTAAGGGCTGTAAAGCAAAAATCTCGCACCGAAATAGTGATCTGTAGAGCTAAGTACAAACAAGTTACTGAATCTGCAAAGAGGGAGTGGGAGGGTTCCCTATGGTCATCCCTAAGGAGAGCATTGTTAGACAGAGACTCGAAAAATTTCTGGAGCATAGCAGTATATTGGTTAAAGGGGAACAAGAGAACCTTGGAGTTTACAGTACAGCCTGAGGACTGGGAAACTCACTTTGGCACCCTGTATGAAACTAGGGACAAGGCAGCTGCGGTGCAAGACGAAGGCCTGACCAAAGATGGTGTAGGGGGTGAACACCTCCATATTATGCTAGAAGAGACTAAAGCAGCAATTGCCTCTTGTATTTTGGCCCGTGCGCCTGGCCCTGACCGAATCCCTAATGACCTTTATAAGGAGGATGTGGCTCTCTGGGGCTCATATATAAATGTATTATCCAATTCGATCCTCAGAGGTAGCCCCATTCCCCCCTCGTGGACAAATGCCGAGATTGTCCCTATCTACAAAAAGAGGGACAGAGCGAAGCCATCTAGCTACAGGCGAATAAGTCTCATTGATTCCCTGCAAAAGATTTTTTGCAAGCAGATATTAGCCCGGTTGCAGGAATGGATTATAGAGTCAGAAGTCTTGAGAGACCTCCAGGCAGGCTTCCGAGCCAAAACCAGTATCTTGGATCAAACGTTTAGTTTGTTATGTATATACTGGAAGGAAGTACACATTAAAGGAGGAGAGCTTTATGTGGCTTTCGTAGACTTACGGTCTGCTTTAGATTTAGTTCCCCGTGCAAATCCCTGGAGGGTCCTCAAGAAGCAGGGTATGCCACAGAATCTTTTAGATGTTTTAATCAGACTTTATTCATCCAACACAGCACAGGTGAGATGGGGTGGGAACAACCAACTTACGGACACTTTTCCAGTCCAGTGTGGTGTAAGGCAGGGCTGTGTCCTTGCCCCCACCCTTTTCATTCTTTTTATCAATGATGTCATTAACTGTTTGGATAGGGATGAGTGCGATGCCCCGAAAGTCGGCAGTAAGAGAGTTCCTGCTCTTCTTTTTGCCGACGACACCCTCTTAATTGCAAAGACTCCACAGGGACTCCAGCAGCTCCTAAATGATTTCATTAAGTTTTGTGATGAGCGAGGCCTGGTGTTGAATGAAACCAAAACAAAATACATGATCTTTAGGAAGAGAAAGGCCAAATCTAACAAAAGACAAGTTCTAGCTGGCAGCAGCAAGCTAGAACGTGTCGACACCTTTGACTATTTGGGCAAACGCCTAACTCCAACAATTAAGTGGGAGCAACACATTGAAAAGGTGAAGTAGCTTCTTATCCACCAGACTGCAAACTTGGGCAAAATACACAGAAATACATTCTCAAGGCAGTTAGCACCCACCCTTGAAATCTATAATATAAAAATCTTAGGGGGTGCTCTCTATGGGGCCGAACTATGGGGCCCAGGCTCGATTAATTCCCTGTCATCAATTGAAAATCGCTTCCTTAGATCCTTGACAGATCTTCCAGCAAGTACCCGACTGGTGCCCCTCTGCCTTGATCTAGCACACAGGCAGCTGGCTCACAAAATTAGCTACAAGCTCCTGATGTTTTGGTACAGACTGTGGACCGTGGATGAACTCTGCCCCTATCGGGAGCCCCTCTTAGAGCTATTAAAGTTGCCTTCGATCACCTCAATCCCCTGGTTTAGCGCTCTAAAGGGGCTACTAGGGAGGCTTGGAATGTTGGGGTCCTGGTCTGACCCAGGAAATATGAATTTTGTATCGAGGCCCAAGTTGAAGGAAATGTTTTGGGAAACTATACTATTGCAAACTTCACTTAATGCTGAGGGCAGTTTGACCACTAATTTCCTCAATTTTAAATGTGCCCCTTGTTTCGAGGATACATTGGATGAAGTTGTCCCTCCTCTAGCTCGGAAGCTGTTCCTCCAATTTCGGTATAAAACACTACCTCTTAAAACCTTTTGCAAAAAATGGAGGAAGGATGCAGTGAATGATGACCAATGTCCCGCCTGTAATGCAAGCTCTGAGTCCATCGTCCACCTTTTATTTTTTTGCCCGAATTACAAATCTCTGACGGACAAGTGGATTTTTCCACTCTGCAAAATTGTTGGTCCCGGATATTACTTGGATGTCCTTAGAACCTTGAACACGGACACCAGCAGAGTTGTGGTCTTTGGATTGTCCAGATATTGGTATGGATTGTGGTTGAAAAGGTCTAAATGTATGCCACGATGGATGCTGAACAGTGATGGAATAAACTGACATGCACTCTAGATCAAATCCCAATCAAGCATCATATGATTATCTTATCTGGAATACATGACTGCCCTCTCTTTTAAATCTCTCTATTTGATCTGTACTTTTTATCTTTGTCTTTTATATTGACTCTTTTTACTGCAATATCCTTGTGCTGTGTGTACTTTTATGATCTTATGGTCGAAATAAAGTAATGATGATGATGGATCCCCCCCCTCACCCACAGGAAGGGACGTCCATCCAAATTATCGGTAGGTGAGGATAGCTTCTTCACATTTATTTCAATTAATTCACAGCTCAAAAACTCATAGACTGGTGTTGTATAGCTCAACTCTGTCACTGCATTTGCTTCCCTCCATCATAACTTTACAATGACAAAAATCAAAGTATAGTGTAAACATAGAGAACTAGCAAGTTGGTAATGTTTTTCTCATGATCTCAACCATGACTCCCCAAAAAATATACCATTAAATCATATACCACTATGTTTATTCCATTTGACCAACAACTGTCTGTCAGCATTTCCACTAATATAACAATCAATACATGACACTACTACTCAGTGGCAGTTTTCATATTTCCAGTTCATGATCTTACCAACTTGGAAGAAGTGGAAAAAGAATAAAATTGAGTAGGCAAATTGTCATTGACTCATGTCATCAGCTGGAGCCAGATCTTCTGACTCACATAATGAATCCCACATCAATAACACCAATAGACAAAACCATGGCAGTACTACATTGTGTAGATACAGGATCATTCCAATCCACTGTTCCAATATCTGGTGGAATTTCGCAACCAAGTTTCAGTGGTGTGGCACAAGAAGTATGTCTTACAATGATGAGACACATCAACAGCAAATACACTTTACACACAAGGAGCATTTTGCCATTGTGAAGGGAGATTAGCATGATTTGGCGCCATTACTACATGTGTGGTGAGCTAATGATTGCACACATATTGCCTTAGTGCCAACACACGACAGAGAACAAGCCCAATGTAATCTTCAATTCTTCCATTCAATCACAGTGCAAGTTACCTTGGTAGAAGATTTGTAGACCCAAAGTCTGTGTTTGTCTTTCCCAGGATAAACCCATGTTCCCTTTGTACTTTGAAACAGCACCATATGCCTGCAAATGTCACAACGCTGAAATGGCCAAGTAAAGATGACATGGTGAAAGAACCTAAGACGGATCAAAACAAAAGATTACCAATTAAACATAGCATAATAGACATATTACAAAGTCAGCTTTTGGAGGACACAGTTTCACAAAACAATCGAAGAAAAACAATGTAACTGAACACAGTAGTCAATGTGTCAAAACTTTGATCAACAAACACCTTTGGCCTGAATTTCCCTGAACTTACCCTTCCTAACAAATTAGCACCACATACTTCTATCATCATCATATCAATAGTTGGTGTAACAGTGAAATTGATAACGTCAAGATATACTTACACTCATGAGAAGACGTTGTCAATGACAGCTTGATGTAAGTCCACTCCTTCCTCTTCAGCACTATCATCTTCATTTGGTGTTTCAGGACCCTCACCGGGTGGCTTTTCTTGGTATCTATCCTCTGCGATGTAAGGGATGTTCCATCGCAGGGCGATGTTGTGGAGCATGCAACAGGCCACGATGATTTGGCACACCTTATCAGGTGAGTAGAGAAGGGCTCCAACAGTTTTGTCCAGACAACAAAATCTTGCCTTTAGGAGCCCGAAAGTCCACTCCACTGCCCGCTGTGATCTTCCATGGGCCTCATTGAAGCAGATTTACCCCTGGCGCTGTTGGATCTTCAGCAGTGCCAATAACCATGTTTGGTTGGGATAAGCTCAATCGCCTAGATGGAGGAAAGAAAAAGTGCCCAAAAATATAACATGATTTCAGATTAGTCAACTAGAAATCACCCAAAAAATATTATGAAAGATTGTACTGACCAACAAGCCAGGCCCTCTCAGGTCAAGGTTGTGACATCTGCAGGGGTATGGAGCTGTTCTGTAGTACAAAAGAATCATGGGCAGAGGAGGGGAAATACGCACAGACACTTGTGATGTACAAATCTGGTAAGCAGACAACTTGCAAAATGATTGAATGGAAGTGTTTTGATTCCAGTAGACCTGTTCTCTGGTGTGGGGTGGCACTAAAGCAATATGTGTGCCATCAATTGCTCCAACCACATGTGGTAGGTGACCCAAACCGTAAAAGTCCACCTTCACATTGGCTAAATCCTGCTGCTGTGGAGACTGGATGAAGCTGTTGATGTGTCTCGTCATTGAAGACATAAGTTCTTGTAGCACACCACTGAAAGGTGTTGTGACATTCCATCAGATTCTACCAAGGTGTATTGGAAGGATCCTGTGGCCACAAAATGAAGTACTGCCATGAGTTTGACAATTGGTGTAAAAGATTTGGGATTTCTGTTGTGAGGCTGAAGAAGATCGGGCTCCAGCTGATGACATAGATCCAGTATAGTTTGCCTCTTCAATCTGAACTTCTTGATTAAATGGTGGCAAGGTCTGGATAAGGGCGGTACACCTGAGTCTGTCGTCTCCTCACTCTCCCAGGGTTCATATGTCTGCATTGGTAAAATATTTTTCAAATTTTTCGCATTTTCCACAGCTACATATTTGATATTTAACACTAAAGTCATGTAGTTATACAGAATATATATGGTTTTACTACATATTTTAATAAAACATTTGCTTTTTGTCCTTTATTCTTCGCAAATTACATCTATAGCCTAGAAATAATAAAAGAAGGTGTAAATAATACATTTCAAATGTATTATTTTCCATTTCTTTTTTTTCCTCCAAAAATACCGCAAACGGAGGTGTAAACAATACCATGCTAATATCGCTTTTCTGCACAGTAGAGCACTAAATTTAAATGATTTTTTTTAAAGAATGAGTGTCCATCGAAGTTTGAATATGTAAATAAACAAGCCCCCATTTTGAGTGGTGGTGACGCACTTCACAGTCACAAACACACTATTTTGAACTTCTTTAATGGCGGGTGCCTGACCTCAACAATAGGACATTTGGAATCAGACGGGCGCAACAGAAGGTGACCGCGTAGTGGGCTGTAAACTCCACGACATACACAGCCATAGCTAACATTGGTGAAAGTTATCTATGAAGGCTAATGGCTGTGTCCGTCTATGCTCACAATCGCGTACGTTGCGTACATGTACGTGGCGGTTGGAAAAAAACCTAACTTCCTCCTAACAATGCTGCCATCAAGACCTCCTTCACTTTTGCTGCTGTTCGTCACCTCTGGGAGCAACAATGCCAGGTCAAGCAGGTGACAGCGCCCCTGTCTTCTCGCCAGAGGAGCTGAAGTTGGTGGCACAGGAGATCGTCTCCATGTATGGCCATCTCTATGGCTCACAAGTGGAACAGGTACATGTCTGAAATGTATATGAGAATCTGTCTAACTGTTCTTTTTCCATTAACACAGGCTATAATGTCCCTTTGAGTCCCTGAGTGAAGTGTACTTAGCGATGCAAAGTGTCATATATTTTGTTCCTTACAAAGGACAATGATGTTGGGGATTTCTAACCCCGTTACAATGTTAAAAAACAACAACATTAATATGTGTTGTGTTTTTAAAGCCCGAGATTCTAATTGGTGTGCATGTAGCGATATATCTATGTATATGATTGAATTACAGGTGCTACGTTGAAAAAGTACATCATGGAAATTAGAAAACAAATTATATACTCTATACAACTGTACATAAAAAGAAATTCTGTACAAAACAAATGAAAATGATGTTAGTTATGTGTATTGTACCACAAATCACTCAGGCTAGATCAGGGCTCTCCAAACAGTTGTATGGGAGCTACCAGTAGCTCCCAGACCCCTTCAGAGTAGCAAGCTGCCTTGAGGTAATTTATTAGATGGGCACAGGGTCATTTTTGCATGTAGATGTTAGGGGGAAGGCTGTGTTCATGTGACATCATAATAATCATGCTGCAGATAACAAGGCCTGAAAATGAGCAATGCTCAGACAGAATAAAGGGCCAGGCTGGGGCTGAGTGTACAGGAATAAACAACTAAAGCACTGAGGTACATCTGTCATAAACATATATCCTTGCCTGCTCAAATGTTGAGGTGTGCTTACAAATATGCTCCTAAACGCTTTTAAATGGACTACAGTTGAAAGGGAGAGTTGCCTAACGTCTTGAGCTAACATTTCCTTCAACTCCCATTTCAAATTGTGTTGTGTCCATACTGCATGCCCCTTCCTCGCAGTGGCCACTATTCACTGTGTCATAAGTATTATGTTTAGCCTTCAGAAGTTCAAAATCTTTTGCACTGATCAGAAGTAGGTCACATCACAGAATATGTAGATGCCCCCTGGTCAAGATGATGTCACAGGCCTGGATTGGTGAGTTTAGACCATGACATGGGATGAGGGTAACTACAAAAGGGAGCATTAATATATCGGTTTTGGTCAGCATATGAAAATACACATATTATATGCTAACTTATGAGTTATGCTAGTGATAAATGTAGAAAAGGTTTGTTACATCAATATAGACAAAAAGTTACAAAGCCATTGTTTTTTCTTTCATTTCTTGTATCCATACAGGTTACCACTCATCAGAAGCGGGACATGTAAAAGGCCTTCACCAGGAAGGTGCAGACCCTCGGGGTCTTCAAACAGCACAGCATCCATTGCCACAAGAGGTGGGAGGGTCTACGACGCTGTACCAGAAAGTCAACCGAAGTCAAGCTTGGGCAGTCTTCCCAACGTGGGAAGTGCGTGCACTGCACCCTGACCCCCCAATGGTCCGCATTCTTGCAGAGGCCCATTCGGAGCTTGATGGGCAGTTGAAGGCCCAACAGCAGCAACAAGGGAAATAGTTCTTATCAGAGGTTCACATGTTACATGACTAATTTTTGTAACAGCCAAGATTTTCTCATCAACGTTAAGGGTGACCCATGTCCAAAGCACAAGGACAATTCTTGAAGGCGTACATTTTGCACAATGTGTATGATGATGTGCTTTGTCTATTAATTTTTTGGAAAGGATCCCACCTGATTCCTGTTCATAACTACAGTACTGTTCTGAGCAGACACATGGCTTCTAAACACCGCACATATATCAGGGCAATTGATGTCATGAGGGACAGTTGTACCGAGCAGGCCACTAGTCTTTTGTTGTGTCAGGTGTGATGCTCCTTTACTGTTGTGGATGATGTAATGGTAGCCCTATTACATGTGACATAGCATACTAGGCGCTTATAATACAGTGTAAGTACCAAACGTCACATTGGTAAGTTAGGATTCCAAACAAACAAGAGTAAGCATGTGATCCAAAATGACTAGTGACATCAGAACTGATGGCTACATTTTGGAATCAAAACATATCCAAATTGTGTTTAGCACCAGAAATATTGTTTCATACATGTTAAAAGTGACAGAGTGGCATGATTTCTTACTCCTTCAGAAATATGTGTGTATGCCAGTGTGTTTTAGGAAACATAATTGTGATAGGCATACAATTGTTGATGAAACACAGACAGGAATGTGTATACATTGGTGACAGAGTAACACATACCCAAAACCATTTCTCAATGTCCTTTGTCATGTCCAGATGAAAAATCAATGATGGAGAAAAATGGGAAGCTTTAAGGGATTTTGGCAGATGGAATGTTCCATGACATATATGTAGGAGTATCCCATCAGGAAAACTCTGAATCAGGCCAAACTCATTAGGCAAATGGTGACATGCATCAAGGTGTAATATGTTGCATATTGTGATTTACACTTGAATCTTTGAAGTAATAATTATATATGGATCGTTGTATGTAATGATTACTGTGATTTT
Organism: Calotriton arnoldi; assembly: GCA_963921515.1. Lineage (NCBI taxonomy): Eukaryota > Metazoa > Chordata > Amphibia > Caudata > Salamandridae > Calotriton > Calotriton arnoldi. Next base: position 810,400 of record CAWUFW010007889.1, on the reverse strand, counting down.
CTGCAACTTTTTGATTACAGTGAAAACCAGCATATTTAGGTAAAAAAAATTCACAAAGATACAACAAACTTCAAATAACTAGAGGTATTTAGGAGTGAAATGTGAAAATGTTTTTGCTCTTTACTGAAGTGTATTAGTAATGTTTCAAGGGCTATGTATTTACATATGCTGTAGAAGTCATTTGTCAGTCCACCCCAATATTTGTTTCTGACTGTCTTCAACCGCATAGGTATCTACATAGTATGTGATACATTGCTAAGCTACTACAGTACAGAATTCATTTATAATTTTTGACAATTGACATAATGATAATAAATGTTTATTGTTTAGTTAGTTAAAACCTTAACAATTTGTCGCATGAGTAAAAGTAAGCAATAAAACATCTTCATTTTTCAAAACTTAAAAGCTTTACATTCTCAATTGTTATAATAAATGAAAGTCATTTGCTCCTAATGGGGTTTGTAGCGTGCAGTATGCACTTACTAAATCGTAAACTCTCAGTTGACATCTACTTCAGTGACTTGAAGTAAGTGTTACAATTGTGAAATGCCCAAACAAAGGTAACCTGCTTTCAGTGTATGCTAATATTGGTACAACATTGCAGTATTTGTTGACACACAATTATTCATATTTTACTTATTGAGAATGAAAAGTATGCAGATTTTAGGGCCTTGCGAACACACTGTACAAAGGTATTTTTGGTTGAAATCCTTTTTGGTGACATCAGTTCACTATTCTAAACTACAAAGGCCAAACATTCAGAGGTGTGAAACAGTTCCTGGAGAGACATGATAATAGATAAGAGACAGGATGATACATGATATAAGAGCTCTCATGGGGAATGACATTACTGTGACCAAATGTTTTCTGGGAATGTTGCATACATGCATGAGCTTATGCTTATGTAGAAGCAAAGTTTGAGAGGCTTGAAGCAGGTGAAATCTGAAAACTATTTTGTGATCAAAGGTCAAGATCAGTTCTGTTTACACAGATTCAATAAAACTATTGTATATGTAAATTCAGCATCATCCAGAGCAGGTGAAGGAGAAGGTGTTAACCTAAGCAGGGAAGCAGCTTGCCACTGTGGTTTGGTTGCAGACACCACTGACACCGAGGGACCCAGTGGCATGGAGGGTGAGGATAGTGCAACGGAGGCATCAAGCTCCTCAACATCTTCTTCAAAGGCTTCCTCCAGTGAACACTCTCTAGTGGTGGCGGGCCCGGCAGGTAGTCTACCAACTGCATCTTGTCCACTACCCAGAGTACGTCTCCACTCTCCCTCTTGCTCCTCCCCCAGTTGACCAAACCCGCCCCCCCCAAAACGGGTGGCGTCTCCTTCGCTCCAGGCACCTCACCCCCTGCCCCTGTCCCCCCAGCTGTGCTCAGTGAGAAGGCTACTGACCTCCTCAAGAACATCTCTGTAGGCCAAACTGCACTACCTAAGGCCATCCAGGGGCTTGGCTGCCAATTGTAATAAATGGTAGCCTACCTGGAAGTCATTCACACTGCTATGTCTGGGCTAGAGAAGTCTTTTCAAGGTCTAGCCTCCCAACTATCCCAACCTTGTGCCCTACCTCCCGACCCCTCCCCCTTCAAATTCCCTATTCCCAGACCTTTCCCAAGCACACTCACAGCCTTTGCATGCACGCACTCACACAGACACAAGCAGCACACCCATACAGAAACACAAAAACCACAAAAAACACAGGAGCACATACAAAATGACAGCCATCACCCCCACAACCAGCACAACCACAGACAATACAGACACCACCACATGCACCACCCCAGTACCAGCATATCCACAGACACCACAGCCACCATCACACAACATGCACCACACCCACACCCAGCACCTCCAGACACTGCATCTACCACCATAGCCACAAGCTCCACCCCCTCCACAGACACCGCAGCCACCACCACACCAACATGCACCACACCCACACCCAGCACCTCCAGACACTGCAGCCATCACCACACCCACACCCACACACACCACAACCACACCTATCACCTCCACTGCACACCCATCCACACCCACACACACATCAGAATTCACAGCCACAAAACGCAAACACCCACACTCATCTAAACAACAGACATCTATGATGCAAGACACACCCAAACATGCATGATATACACCAGACCCACAGGCACCTACACACTCAACCGACACAAGCACATCAGACACTGCCACTCCCTCTACATCCCAAACCCAACTTCCTCCCGAACACCCAAACCATTTTCCCTTTGAAGATGTCTTTTTTACCCTTGCCCTAACCCCTTCCAAACCCCAACCCACCCCTAGCAAACACCAATCTACCTCTTCCACACCCCAACCCACCCCTTCACATTTCAACCCACCCTTACTAAATGCCAATCTACCCCTTCCACACCCCAACCCACCCCTTCCACATCCCAAGTCACCCCTACCAAACACAATTCCACCCCTTCCACATCCCAACCCTGCCGAACGCAAAAGCACTCTTCCCAAAACCACACCCGTTACCAAATCCAAGGTCACCCTTCAAAAACTCAAGGGCACCCCTCTCAAAACCAACCCCCCACGAAAGATCTTGGAGGTGCCTGGTCTGCCCACTAGGTGCCCCTTCCTGAGGAGGTTCCCCTTGGCAGTGTATTTGGAGGCAAGCTTTGTGCCACTGCACAACAGTGCAGATGTTTCGCTTTATGGACTGCCATTTGGCCTAATTATTCTTTAGAGAGCCTTATCTCATTTTGTTGAATAAATACATACTTTCGATTTGACCAAATTAGTACTGACATTAATTTCCTTAGCAATTGTTTGATTCCTAACAATGTTTTAGAGAAAAATGTGAAGTACTTTTTTTTACCATGATGGCAGCTAATACAACAGATTTTTTTAACGTCTACTTTGTTAAGTTCATACACTGGTTAACATTGAATGTGATGGTCATTTGAATTTAGGTGCAGGCATTCATCATAGTAATGGCCACTTGCACCAACTAATTGATATTCAAAATCTTAATTGGATGTGTTACTACAGGCTTGTTTAATCTTGATTTCTGATCAGTATGAAATATTTTGTGACTATTAAAATTGGATACAGTACAGGACTTGCACTAGACGAGGGGAAATGTTACATGGATGTATATGTATACTTCTAATTTGTGACTGACATTTATTTTACAATTAATTTCTAAAGTAAAGGTTACACCTTGCCTAGTGCAATTTCTACATCATGTTACACTGCACTTATCCCTATGATGTGTGTTGCATATGTTTGTAATGTGGGAATTTTTAGGAATTTCTTTAAACACACATGTATGGTGACTTTTTGATGGATATTATTTTTTTGGTGCAAGTGTCCCTTTTTTGAAGTCAGCTTGCACCAAATTTATACATAAAATTTGATCGTACAGGTGTGTTTCTTTAAATTTCTTAAACGCCAACATTACAGACATATGCATTGTTTATTGATATGCTACTACTTGTAAGAGAGATTTATAAATGCACATGTCCTGTGCATATGTTAACAGACAACTCAACAGGTAACAAGTAAGAGTGTAGTTTAAAGTCAATTGTGTCCACGACAGTGTTGGTTTTGTTCGTCATCAAGCAGCAGAGGCAGGACTTTTAAGATCATATCTGTGTTGTAACAGGAAGTGTGCAAGTGAGAAAAGGTGAGTTTCTGTCTTAGATCCCTTCCATTCTGCCAACTCAGGTGTTGAAGTTTTACCGCCACAGTCACATTGGAGGGAAGGCACATCATGATTGGCCCAGCGTGGAAATTGGTGGACCTCCCTCCGACAGCCACTTTTGCCTATCCTTCAGTGGACGCGGTCGAGCTTTCCTGGTGATGCCGGTGGGACCGTGGTGTTCTTTCGTCTATGGACACCCTAACATCTAAGGGGCCGATTCCGATGTCGGACGGGCCGAAGTCCGTCCAACATTGGTCAGGAACTGGAACCAAACAACCTCTTGTCGTCGGTTCCAGACCTGCAAGTAGGATGCGACCGAACCCTGTTCGGTCGCATGCCTATAACTTTCAATGGGAGCATGCATTCCGAACGGAATGCATACTCTCATTGAAAGAGCAGAGGCGCAGTTCATCCCTGCACCCTGTGGCAGGCACCCAAAGATGCCTGCCACCATGTGCAGGGATTAACAGGGGGCCGCCATTGTGCGGCCTCGCACCCATGGTGGACCTGCTGGGGGCCCCCAAAGACAGTTTCCCACTGCCTTTCTGTGTCGGAAAGGCCAGCACAGAAAGGCAGTGGGAAACTGCCATCATACTCCCTCGGCCAGAAAGAGCCGGAGGGGGTTGTACTGAAGGGTTTCCAGATGGCGGACGGGCTCTACGAGCCCATCGTAAGCCATCCGAAAAACCAAGTCGGATTCCTTTCCGACTGAGCCCATCGGAATGGCTCGGCAGAAAGGAATCCGAATCAGTGACTCCGATGTAGTTAGGATGGCTGCGACCGAGGGTCAGAGCCATTCCTAACCACATCGGAATCGGCCCCCATTTAGGGTGTGCGGACCACTAAGATCACTGAAAAAGTCACGGCTGGGCTCGATCCGCCAAGATCTAAATCAGGGCCATAGTCCAAAGGTGTCTGCATGATGTCTAGCATAGGTTTTATACTGGAAGGGTATCCTTGCAGTACAAAATACTATGCCAAGACAAACTATAAAAATGTTCCCACTTTGGATGTGTTCTGTAGAAAGCAGTACACATGCAAAGTCAGAAACATTAGTAGAAATAAAAACATGTCTCTTTTTAACGCCTGCCTCGAAGATGCATAATTTTTGGTGAAAAGAGCTTTCTACCATGTTTAATAGAGAGAACTTTGTGTCAAAACCTATGGGTGGTTGCATGGGGATACCCAAGTACCATTCACAGGACACAAAGCTAGTGCTACTTCCTTTACTTATGGGTACTTTCCAATGCAAAAGAAGAGTTGCACTGGAAAGTAAATTACAAATCAACAATTTGCACCAGTTGCATCATTTTTGTGATGCAAAGGGGCGCAAATTGTTAGTAAATATGCCCTTAAATCTTAGCTATCTGTGCTAGATGTACTTTGTTATATATGTTTAGGTGCTTACGCAGGTTGGACTTGCCTGAATTGGTATTTGAACAAAATATCGAGTTGTAAATATCGGGGGACAGAAATATTGGAAAAACATATTGTGATATGAAAATATCATGATGCAAAAATAACGTTGTCAAGAAAATACATTTTTTCAGATAAGTAATCGTTGTTGAGAATATTGTGGTTGTTAATATTGTTTTCAATGTTATAGTTGTAAAGAATACCTTTTATTAATTAATTTATTGTGTTTAACTTTATATATACATGTTATGTGTTAGTACTGTTTGTATAATTGTTATTAATATTTTAAAATATAGTTTGTAATTTTAAGTTATTTAGATTATTTCATTTAATTGTTAATAGTAATTTATAGTGTTGTAGTGGGTTGTTGGGTTTGTAGAGGGTTAGAGTGTATAGTAAATATAGTAATGATGAGTTATCAATTAATTCATAATTTTTAAGCAAGTATGTGATTGATATTCATTATGTATGATTTAAACTATTGATTCATTTTACTTATATTTTAGGTGCGGGTTGCTACGTTGGTAGGGGCATAAGGTGGGAATTTAATTAGGTAATAATTAATTACCAATCAATTCATAATTTATTTTTAATTATTTAATTAATTATTAATTATGCAAATTGTGTAATAATCATATATTTTAATTATATTTTAGGTGTGAGCTCCTGGGTTTGTAGGGGTATACGGTGGGAAGTTGATTTAGTAATAAAAAATTAACAATTCATTAATAATGTATTATTAATTATTGAATTGATTATTACTTATGTACATTATGTAATACCAATTAATTTTGAGTTAGATTTTAGTTGTGGGTTGCTAGGTTTGTGGGAATATAGGGTGGGAAGTTAATTAAATGATAATGAAAAATAATTATTATTAATGTATAATTAGATATTTAAGTGATTAATAATTATGCAAATTGTGTAATAATTAAATATTTTTGCTATATTTTAGATGTGGGCTGCTGTATTTATTGTTTTGTAGGGTGGGAATTTAATTGAGTAATAATTAACTAAATATTAATAGTTAATTATGTGATGGATTATCAGTTATGTAAATTGAGCTCTACTTGTTTATATTCATTATATATTAGGTGTGGACTGCTTGGTTTGTAGGGTTATAGGGTGGAAAGTTAATTAAGTAATAATTAAATAACCATTATATTTAATTGAAAAATAATAATAACATTGTTAATGAATTTTGTAAATTGGATGATTGTTTATTGTTGAAATTTTTTTATATATTTTATGTTAAGTAATAATGTTTATATTTAGAGTTTTATGTTTTTTTCAAAACTAGTAGGGTTATCAAAAAAATGTAATGTGTTTGAATTTAAGTAGTTTACCTACTGTTGCTTAGACTGGAGTGGGAATAGTAAATGTAACCCTTCCGAAGTCTAAAGCTTTCCCTACTGTTGCACAGACTGGAGTGGGAATAGTAAATTTTAACCCTCCGAGGTCCAACGCTTTCCCTACTGTTCCACTGACTAGAGCGGGACTAGTAAATGTAACCCATTTGAAGTCCAATGTCTCCTTACTGTTGCACGGACTGGAGTGGGAATAGTAAATTGAACACCTCAGAAGCCCAAAGCTTTCTCTGCTGTTGCTCAGACTGGAGTGGGAATAGTAAATCTTACCCTTCCAAAGTTCTACACTTTTCCTACTGTTGCACAGACTGGAGTGGGAATAGTACATTTAACCCCTCCGAAGTCCAACACTTTCCCTACTGTTGCACAGACTGAAGTGAGAATAGTAGACGTAACCCTCCGAAGTCCAATGCTATCCCCACTGTTGCACAGATTGGAGTGGAAATAGTAAATCTTACCCGTCCGAAGTCCTACGCTTTCCCTACTGTTGCACAGACTGGAATGGGAATAGTAAATATAACACCTCTGAAGTCCAATGCTTTCCCTGCTGCTGAACAGACTGGAGAGGGGATAGTAAAGTTAACCGCTCCAAAGTCAAACACTTTCTCTACTGTTACACAGACTGAAGTGGGAATAGTCAATTTAACCCCTCTGAAGTCCTATGTTTTCCCTACTTTTGTGCTGTTTGGAGTGTTAATATTTTATTTACCCCCTCTGAAGTCCTATAATTTCTCTACTGTTGCATAAGCTGGAGTGGGAATGATATATCTACTATTCCCAGACCCCAATACATGTCCTAACATTGGTTTAATTTTTTTTAATTAATATTTGTTTGTCATTAAAATATGAAATGTGTTTCAAGTAAAGTAGTTTATCTACTGTTGCTTAGACTGGAGTGGGAATAGTAAATTTAACCCTTTCAAAGTTCAATGCTTTCCCTACTGCTGCACAGACTGGAAGGGGAATAGTAAATGTAACCCCTCCCAGGTCCAATGTTTCCCTATTGTTGCACAGACTGGAGTGTAAATAGTAGACGTAACCCTCCGAAGTCCAATGCTATCCCTACTGTTGCACAGACTGGAGTGGAAATAGTAAACCTTACCCTTCCGAAGTCCCACGCTTTCCCTACTGTTGCACAGACTGAAATGGGAATAGTAAATTTAACCCCTCCAAGGTCCAACACTTTCTCTACTGTTGCACTGAATGGAGTGGGAAAGGTAAATTTAACCCATCCAAAGTGCAACCTTTTCCCTAGTAAATGTAACCCCTCCCAGGTCCCGTGTTTCCCTACTGTTGCTTAGACTGGACTGGAAATAGTAAATGTAACTCCTCCACAGTCCAATGCTTTACTTACTGCTACCACTCCGAAGTCCAACACTTTTCCTACTGTTGCACAGACTGGAGTAAGAACAGTCAATTTAACCGCTCCGAAGTCCAATGCTTTCCCTACTTTTGGGCTGTTTGGAGTGGTAATAATATATTTAACCCCTTTGAAGTCCTACAATTTCTCTACTGTTGCATAAACTGGAGTGGGAATAGTATATTTCTTATTCCTAGACTCCCAATACATTTTTTAATATTTGTTAAATATATTTTTATGAATATTTTTTCATAATGTTAATTGTATACATATTGTTTATATTTGTTTATACATCTTTATAATATTTTTTCACATTTGTTACTAATTTTTTTATTTTATTTGTTTGGTAATTTATTTTATTTAATGTTTTGGAACTGAATTGTTTGTTTTCTGTTTGATGTAAAAACAACAACAAATATATATATACAATCTGCTTTTTATAGTAGTAAATGTAAAGAATTAAACAAAAAATTATAATGTAAAATATATATTTTTATGATTGTGTTACGTTATAAATATATATATAAATTCACTGAAAAAAACACAGGTTTCAGGGATGTTATAGTTAGAAATTTGCATTTTAAAAACTTGGATATTCACTGAAAAAAACACTGGTTTCAGAGATGTTATAGTTAGTCTGACATTTCACTCATACAAAACCAGAGAAATTCGGCCGTTATACTTAGCTGAGCTAACTATAACTCGCGCCCCCGCAATGCACTGCTGATGACGTCACATATTACATCACTCATGACATGGGTTTTTTTTAAATGCTAATTTCTAACTATAAGGTCCCTAAAACCGGTGGTTTTTTCAGTGAATTTCCAAGGTTTTTTATTGCTAATTTCTAAGTACACCTACATAGGTAAGACATGTGCAGAAAGAGGAAGAAAGGTGCAGAAAGAAGCAAGAGAAGTGCAGAAAGAGGAAGAGAGGTGCAGAAAGAGGCAAGAGAGGTACAGAAAGAAGAAAGTGAGGTGCAGAAAGAGGCAAGAGAGGTGCAGAAAGAGGCAAGAGAGGTGCAGAAAGAGGTAAGAGAGGTGCAGAAAGGAAGAAAGGCACAGAAAGAGGAAGAAAGGCGCAGAAAGAAGCAAGCGAAGTGCAGAAAGAGGAAGAGAGGTGCAGAAAGAGGAAGAGAGATGCAGAAAGAAGCAACAGAGGTGCAGAAAGAGGCAAGAGAGGTGCAGAAATAAGCAAGAGCGGGGGCAGAAAGAGGCAAGAGAGGCACAGAAAGAGGAAGAAAGGTGCATAAAGAGGCAAGAGAGGTACAGAAAGAGGAAGAGAGATGCAAAAAGAGGCCGGAGAAGTGCAGAAAGAGGCAAGAGATGCAGAAAGAGGCAAGAGAGGTGCAGAAAGAGGCAAGAGAAGTGCAGAAAGAGGCAAGAGAGGTGCAGAAAGAAGCAAGAGAGGTGCAAAAAGAGGCAAGAGAAGTACAGAAAGAAGCAAGAGAACTGTAGAAAGATGAAGAAAGGTGCAGAAAGAGGAAGAAAAGTGCAGAAAGAAGTAAGAGAAGTACAGAAAGAAGCAAGAGAGGTGCAGAAAAGAAGCAAGAGAGGTGCAGAAAGAAGAGTGTGAGGTGCAGAAAGAGGAAGAAAGGTGCAGAAATAGGCACGAGAGGTGCAGAAAGAGGCAAGACAGGTGCAGAAAGAGGAAGGAAGGTGCAGAAAGTGGCAAGAGAGGTGCAGAAAGAGGAAGAAAGGTGCAGAAAGAAGCAAGAAAAATGCAGAAAGAAGCAAGACAGGTGCAGGAAGAAGCAAGAGAGGTTCAGAAAGAAGAGAGTGTAGTGCAGAAAGAGGCATGAGAGGTGCAGAAAGAGGCAAGAGAGGTGCAGAAAGAGGCAAGAGAAGTGCAGAAAGAGGCATGAGAGGTACAGAAAGAGGCAAGACAGGTGCAGAAAGAGGAAGAAAGGTGCAGAAAGTGGCAAGAGAGGTGCAGAAAGAGGAAGAAAGGTGCAGAAAGAAGCAAGAGAAGTGCAGAAAGAAGCAAGAGAGTGAAGTGCAGGAAGAAGCAAGAGAGGTACAGAAAGAAGAGAGTGAAGTGCAGAAAGAAGAGAGTGAAGTGCAGAAAGAGGCATGAGAGGTGCAGAAAGAAGCAAGAGAGGTGCAGAAAGAGGCAAGAGAAGTGCAGAAAGAGGCACGAGAGGTACAGAAAGAGGAAAGAGAGGTGCAGAAAGAAGCAAGAGCGGTGCTGTCAGGTTTTGCCGAAGCGAGATTTTTTGGATAAAAAGCTGTCACGCGATACATTTGGTGACACATTAAAACAAATGATCGCTGCAGCTACCAATATCAATGGATTTCAGCTGCAAGTTGTGGCCACTTGAAATGGCATTCAGAGGGTATTAAACATATAACGCCTCACCCCCACTGTGATTTTCTACGCAACCAGGCATGTGCTCAGTGCTGCACATTCTATAAGAGGAAGAAAATTCACGTCTTGACATTGAAATGCACCTGTATCTATGATACACTGGGTACAGTGGTGTGTGAGTGCACGTGGGTGTGTGAAAGAGAGACATTTCGTATGCCACCGTGTGTGTGCTTGTTTTTTGGTGTGTCTGCTTGTTTGTGTGCATTTGGGTTAGAATGTGTTTTATGTGTCTGTGAGAGTAACTATGTGAATGTATGTATGCGTGTATTTGTGTGTGCGTGCATGTGCGCCCGTGTGCCTTTTAGCATATGGCTGTAATATACGTGGGTATGTTTGCTGATGTGTGTGTTTTGCTTCTGTGTCTTTTCATGCCAATGTAGGTGTTGTAGGTACAGCTGCATGGAATATGCGTGGAGCGGATATTTGTTCTGTGCTGTTTGTGTGTCTGTGTGCCTCGGTGTGTTTGTGTCTCTGTGCGGGTTTGTGTATCGATGAGTGCGCCTGTCTAATGGTGGCCATGTCTCTATATGCGTTTAGTGTGCTTTTGTCTGTTTTATGCTATATGACGTACGTGTGTGCGCTTGTATGTGGCTGGAAGTATCCAAGTCTCTGTCTGCTTGTTTGTGCTCATGTCTGTGTTGCGTTTCCATGTCTGTGTACATCTGTGTGTCTGACATTGTTCGCTTCTATAGGCGTGCCAATTTGTGTGCTGTCTTGTGAAAATGTAAATAGAGTTGCTTAATGGGAAGGCGCGACTTAATTTATTGTATTGCGATCAGCGCAGTTTCGCAGTTTGTGATCAGGTTGGTGGTGTTTTCTGTTGCCCCATAAAATGTCCTCCTGGCTCCCAGCGTGGCCTCCTTTCAGGGTGCGTAATGTGTCCTCTGACAGGAAAGTGGAACCCACTGCCTTATTGCCGACCTGACCCTCGGCAGTTAAGGCCTGCAGCTTTGTCTGGGGGACTCAGTGCCTGCAGCTTTAGCACCCAAATCTACCCTGGAAGCATCTCCCAAGCGAGGGAGGCATAAACCTTAATTTTATACTGCGAAGTTTGTACCATCAGTCTTGGTTCCGGAGTGTAGTGAGCCTGGCGTGCACCAGTGCCCGAGAACGCCACCTACCAGCCCCAAATCGAGGAGGAAATCACACTGAAGCAACAAGGCTGTCAAAGGGGTAAGGAGCGTGGCTAATTGTTCAGTACAAGGTTGTGTCAGTGAATCCTTGAGACCCTCGGAACACGTTGCCCTCCCCCAACCCCAAGCCATATATCCCATGGCACATCTGTAGGTACTGTCCCTGCAGTATTAGAAGAGCCATCCCTGCTGTCAAATGTGACATGCAAACATCAGCCGAGCACTTTCAACTACCACAACAGAGTCCTATCGGACACATATTTGCATTTATCGACACAGACCGATTGTTGATCACTGGGTTGTGAAGGGGGCACTGGGTCAAAAACGCTGATAGGCTGGCGCGTGCCAGAGGGGCAGCAAAGGCTCCATAAACTCCAAACGAGCGAGGAAAATTCCTTGTGATCGAACGTTTTGTTAGCAGAAAGATATAATTGGAGTGCAGCGGATCTCTCATATTCCATGGCCCTCAGTATCACTGCACCTGCTGCACTAATTGTTGCTGCACTTCTTACCTGTGCAGGGCTGTATACCCCAGGGCCCTTTCCTGGAATACAGCGAAGGTCTATGGTTCACTCTTCCCAGCCTCTATCCTGCATTACAATAAAGATCGGCACATCGGTCCCAACTACACCACCCCCAAATCCCTGATTGTGTGGAGTCAGTGTCCTTAACCCACCCAGAGGCACCCCGGGATCAGTGGATTACACTTCGGTACACTGGCCCCTTCAGGGACACCTATCCAGCATTAAGGCGATGGCAGGAGGCCTTTATCCGCCCAGCAGGGACAACACCCGGATCACTGCCAAAATGTGCACCTTGCTCCCCACCTATGGACCCTATGCCAGATTACAGCACGAATATGTTGACTGCCTTACGCCTAGGGCCACTATCCTGGATTATAGCAGACATGCGCTCAGTGTTCCCTTTCTAGGGCCCCTATCATGGATTATAGCAGACATGCGTTCAGTGTTCCCTTTCTAGGGACTCCTAATCCTGGATTGTAGCTGTTTATGTCCTCTGCCACCAGTTTGGGGCCCGATTCATAATCACTGAGCAGATGCGTGCCTTGCTTCCAAACTTTGGGTCCCTATCCAGGACTCTAGGCAGGAACTCTGCCCTGCTACCTATCCCGTGCCCCATTCCCGGTTTACAAACAGGATATGTGACCTCCCACACACCTTGTATACTCTGTCCCGGATTACAGGGGAATATGACATCTGTTCCCCTCCTAGAAACCCCTATCGCAGAATATAGCAAGGATAATTTCACTGCTGCCCTCTACTGGCCCTTATTTGGCCTCGGCTCCCTATACTGGCTCCAGCGCGGATGTGTGCCCTGCTTCCCACACAGAGTCCCAATCCATGATTACAGCGCATTTATGGGCCTTGTTTCCCACCTCAAACCCTTATACAGGACTTTAGTCAGGATCTCTGCACCTGCTACCTGCCCCGCGTCCCACTCCAGGTTTACAGCCAGGATACATGACCTGCTGCCCACCTTGTATGCTCTATTCTGGATTACAGGGGTATATGGTCACTAATCCACTCCCAGGAGCCCTATCCCGGGTTAAGACAAGGATATTATCACTTCTGCCCTCCGGAAGCCACCATCCAGGATTACAGAAAGTATATACTCACAACTCCGGTCCGAGGACCCCTATGCCGGCTGCAGCGCGGATGTTTGCCCTTCTCCCCACACAGAGTTCGTATCCATAATTACAGCGCATCTGTGTGCCTGTTTCCCTCCTTGAATGCCTATCCGGGATTACAGGCAAAGTCTATGCCCTGCTCCACATCCCTACACCGGATTACAGTGGGACATGTTAACTGATCACTTCACCGGAGCCCCCTCCGTGGCCCCTCATCCTGGAATACAGTGAAGAAGGGTGTCCTGCTCCCTAACCCGAATTCTGCTTTACAGCAGGGACACTGTTCACATCATCGAAGCCCCCCTCCAAGAGATTAAAGTGAGGAAAGGTGTCCTGCTCCCTAACCGAATTCCTCTTTACAGTGGGGACACTGTTCGCTTCATTGAAGTCCCCCCTCTACCTTTGCCCCCGTCCAAGATATTACAGTGAGGAAAGGTGTCCTGCTCCCTAACCAGAATTCTGCATTACAGCGGGGACACATTCACTGTTCGCTTCATCGAAGCCCCCCTCCACCTTTGCCCCCATCCAAGAGATTACAGCGAGGATATGTGCCCTGCTCCCTAACCCGTTTGCATATATTCACTGTTCCCCACCTCGGAGACCCTGTTCTGGCTCACATGCAGTGTCCTTGTGGGCAGGGGGGGGGTTCTGTGACCAGCAGATGGTCCAGCTGGAAGTGACATGTAATCTCTCAGGTTGCACTGCAGACCGGGCGAACCGGCCCCTCAGCAGTGCCAGCTCACCAGATCTTGTCCCAGGACGTGAGGTGCCGTGATGTAATCATTCATGGGGTGGGATCCGCTGCTGGGATTTAATGTCTTATTCTTATTACAGTACACCCCCCTCCTTTCCTCCACCTCACCGCATGCTTGCTAGAGCAAAGTTTGGGATTTGCATTTGCTCAGCAATATAGAATTTGTCTCAGGTGGTGGCCATCATAAGCCCAACACCATGGGCGGTTGGGCCGCTGTGAGAGAGAGAGCCCAGCGCTGCCCGCACTAATGAGTCCCCAGGGCACCGGCTTTTCTCTCAAACTTCCCGCTGCGCTCTAGCAGGAGGACGTGACAGCCCCCGCTTCATACTGTGGCATTGCCCCTGGGACCTGGCCCACCCGGGGGCTTAAAGAAATGAAGCACGGGAGACCGCGCTTCATTTAAAAAAAAAAAAAAATTTGCCTGATTCGTGGACCCTACGCGACTCCCGCCGATTTTTTATTTAAAAAATGCCCTAGTGGTCCCTGTCTGACCCCCTGAGCAGGCATAGGGGTCAGGGTGTTTCTACCCTGGCCCCTTTGGTATTTTTTATCTTTTTTTTACCTTTTTCCATGTGACTTGGTTCAACCGAGTCACAAGCTGGCTGCCAACACTTCCTGGTTAAAATTGTTGGCAGCCAATCAGATCTCACCATCGAGATCGGGAGGGTTCGCGGATCCCTCGCATCGATATATGGATATCTGTAAATATTTAAATTTCTCAGAAACTACTGAACGGATTTACACCATTTAACAAAAAGAATGCACTCCGGACCAAGAGCTACCTTTTTGCCAAATTTGGTGTAATTCCGTTCAGCAGTTCAGGCTGTAGCTGTGTCAACAGTTTCCTATGGAAATTAACATGGAGAAAATGCGTTTTGGGACCTCCCTTTTTTCTCAGCCCCCGCTTGACGAATCACCCCGAAACTTTCAACACAGCAGCTAAATTGAGGGGGCCATTGGTTTCGAAAATTTCACAAACATTCGTCAAACGGCACCAAAGATATTAGCAAAAGAAAAAATGCTTCTTGAAAAGAAACAAGGTCCTAACTATAACTACCTACTGGCAACCAGTAGGTAATATATATATATATATATATATATAATCTACTGGCGGTCGCCAGTAGATAGTTATAGTTAGGACCTAGTTTCCATAGGAAAAGCTTTTTTTCTTTTCCCAATAACTTTGGCGCCGGATGACGAATCTTCGCAAAATTTTCAAATCTAGTGGGGAGCTCCGGTCAGCTCCTGTCCTGAAAGTTTCGGGGTGATTCTTCAAGCGGGGGCCGAGAAAAAAGGGGGGTCCCAAAACGCGTTTTCCCCATGTTATTTCCCATATGAAATTTTAGACACGGCTACAGCCCGAACTGCTGAACGGAATTACACCAAATTTGGCAAAAAGGTAGCCCTTGGTTCAGAAAACGCCCTTTTTTTTAAATGGTGTAAATCCGTTCAGTAGTTTTCGAGATATTAAAGGAAAAAAATCTTTATATATCTGGGCGGGACCTAACTACACAAGCACGAGCTTGGCTCTAATTGGCTGCCAACACTTCAATCCAGGAAGTGTTGGCAGCCATCTTGGTGCAATGCTTTTTAGGTCTCGCCTAGCGACGCAGCACATGCGCTGCCCACTACACAAACACCACTGCACTAAACCCTAAAACACTACCCCAGCACGACCCCCTACACTGCAAGAACACCACTGCACTGCCCTAAACCCTAAAACACTACCCCAGCATGACCCCTACACTGCCTGAACACCACTGCACTGCCCTAAACCCTAAAACACTACCCCCAGCATGACACCCTACACTGCCCGAACAACACTGCACTGCCCTAAACCCTGAAACACCACCCCCAGCATGACCCCCTACACTGCCCGAACACCACTGCACTGCCCTAAACCCTGAAACACCACCCCCAGCACGACCCCCTACACTGCCCGAACACCACTGCACTGCCCTAAACCCTGAAACACCACCCCCAGCACGACCCCCTACACTGCCCGAACACCACTGCACTGCCCTAAACCCTGAAACACTACCCCCAGCAGGACCCCTACCCTGCCTGAACACCACTGCACTGCCCTAAACCCTGAAACACCACCCCCTGCATGACCCCCTACACTGCCCGAACACCACTGCACTGCCCTAAACCCTGAAACACCACCCCCAGCACGACCCCATACACTGCCCGGACACCACTGCACTGCCCTAAACCCTGAAATACTACCCCCAGCAAGACCCCCTACACTGCCCGAACACCACTGCACTGCCCTAAACCCTGAAACACCACCCCCAGCAAGACCCCTACACTGCCCGAACACAACTGCCCTAAACCCTGAAACACCACCCCCAGCAAGACCCCCTACACTGCCCGAACACCACTGCACTGCCCTAAACCCTGAAACACCACCCCCAGCACGAACCCCTACACTGCCCGAACACCACTGCTCTGCCCAAAACCCTGAAACACCAGCCCCAGCACGAACCCCTACACTGCCCGAACCCCACTGCCCTAAACCCTGAAACACCAGCCCCAGCACGACCCCCTACACTGCCCGAACACCACTGCACTGCCCTATACCCTGAAACACCAGCCCCAGCACGACCCCCTACACTGCCCGAACACCACTGCACTGCCCTAAACCCTGAAACACCAGCCCCAGCAAGACCCCCTACATTGCCCGAACACCACTGCACTGCCCTAAACCCTGAAACACCAGCCCCAGTACGACCCCCTACACTGCCCGAACACCACTGCACTGCCCTAAACCCTGAAACACAAGCCCCAGCATGACCCCCCTACACTGCCCGAACACCACTGCACTGCCCTAAACCCTGGCACACCAGCCCCAGCATGACCCCCTACACTGCCCGAACACCACTGCACTGCCCTAAACCCTGAAACACCACCCCCAGCAAGACCCCCTACACTGCCCGAACACCACTGCACTGCCCTAAACCCTGAAACACCACCCCCAGCAAGATCCCCTACACTGCCCGAACACCACTGCATTGCCCTAAACCCTGAAACACCAACCCCAGCAAGACCCCGTACACTGCCCGAACACCACTGCCCTAAACCCTGAAACACCACCCCCTGCAAGACCCCTACACTGCCCGAACACCACTGCACTGCCCTAAACCCTGAAACACCACCCCCTGCACGACCCCCTACACTGCCCGAACACCACTGCACTGCCCTAAACCCTGAAACACCACCCCCTGCACGACCCCCTACACTGCCCGAACACCACTGCATTGCCCTAAACCCTGAAACACCAGCCCCAGCACGACCTCCTACACTGCCCGAACACCACTGCACTGCCCTAAACCCTGAAACACCAGTCCCATCACGACCCCCTACACTGCCCGAACACCACTGCACTGCCCTAAACCCTGAAACACCAGCCCCAGCACAACCCCCTACATTGCCCAAACACCACTGCACTGCCCTAAACCCTGAAACACCACCACCTGCACGTCCCCCTACACTGCCCGAACACCACTGCACTGCCCCAAACCCTGAAATACTACCCCCAGCACGACCCCCTACACTGCCCGAACACCACTGCACTGCCCTAAACCCTGAAACACCAGCCCCAGCACGACCCCCTACACTGCCCGAACACCACTACACTGCCCTAAACCCTGAAACACCACCCCCAGCACGACCCCCTACACTGCCCGAACACCACTGCACTGCCCTAAACCCTGAAACACCACCCCCTGCACGACCCCCTACACTGCCCGAACACCACTGCACTGCCCTAAACCCTGAAACACCAGCCCCAGCACGACCCCCTACACTGCCCGAACACCACTGCACTGACCTAAACCCTGAAACACCACCCCCAGCACGACCCCCTACACTGCCTGAACACCACTGCACTGCCCTAAACCCTGAAACACCACCCCCTGCATGACCCCCTACACTGCCCGAACACCACTGCACTGCCCTAAACCCTGAAACACCACCCCCTGCACGACCCCCTACACTACCCAAACACCACTGCACTACCCTAAACCCTAAAACACTACCCCCAGCACGACCCCCTACACTACCCAAACACCACTGCACTACCCTAAACCCTAAAACACTACCCCCAGCAGTACCCCCTATACTACCCAAACACCACTGCACTACCCTAAACCCTAAAACACTACCCCCAGCAGTACCCCCTACACTACCCATACACCACTGCACTACCCTAAACCCTAAACCACTACCCCCAGCATGACCCCCTACACTACCCAAACACCACTGCACTACCCTAAACCCTAATACACTACCCCCAGCACGACCCCCTACACTACCCAAACACCACTGCACTACCCTAAACCCTAAACACTCCACCCAGCATGACTCCCTACACTACCCAAGCACCACTGCACTACCCTATACCCTAAATCTACTCCCAGCACATCCCGCTACACTACCCAAACACCACTGCACTACCCTAAACCCTAAATCTACCCCCAGCACAACCCCCTACACTACCCAAACACCACTGCACTACCCTAAACCCTAAACCTACCCTCAGCACGACCCCTACACTACCCAAACACCACTGCACTACCCTAAACCGTAAAACACTACCCCCAGCACGACCCCCTACACTACACCAACACCACTGCACTACCCTAAACCCTAAAACACTACCCCAGCACGACTCCCTACACTACCCAAACACCACTGCACTACCCTAAACCCTAAAACACTACCCCCAGCACGACCCCCTACACTACCCAAACACCACTGCACTACCCTAAACCCTAAAACACTACCCCCAGCACGACCCCCTATACTACACAAACACCACTGCACTGCCCTAAACACAAAAACACTACCCCAGCATGACCCCCTACACTACCCAAACACCACTGCACTACCCTAAACCCTAGAAAAGTAACCACCACCCCATGCCCAATCCCCCTTACCTCTCACTCCTCGTGGTTCCTCTCTCCTTGTGGTTCCTGCTTCATGTCGTCTCTGAGGGGCGGTGCATGTCGTTGTGAGGAAACGGAACAGCCTCTGTTTCCTTACAACGACGTGGATCGTCTACATTTTTTTAGACCTCATGGTCATTTACCATACATACCTTTACAACAAAATTTGTTGTAAAGGCATGCGTGGTAAATGACCATGCGTTCTAAAAAAATGCGTAGTAATGACTTCGCGATGTACAACGCATGCGTGGTAATGCATGCGTTTTAATGGTATCGCGAAGTAAAAAAGTCGTTGTAACGGCTGTTTACCGATCGAAGCTGGCCCCTGTTCTTCAGTGAGTCGTTTATTTGATAAATTAGGAGGAAGGAATGTGTTTTTTTTACCGTAAAGTGCATTTCCGGCTGTTGTATTGTGAAAGTGTCCGCGTAGCCTGGTTTCACTTCCGGTGAGAGAGTGGAAGAGTCTGTTTGGATCTAAAGGGGTTCTGCTGTTGGACGGGGCCGGCGCGACACGTCATCAGAAAACACAGCTAATGGAAAGCGTTGTCCCCGAAGTGTGGAGCAGTGCCATGAGAGGTCAACGAGTGTGCGTCCCACAGCAGTATGACTGTACCGCGTGACCCATGTGCCGCCTCCAACGTACGGAAGGCAGAAGCGGCATCCATCGCAGGTCCTCTTGAAGACCGTTGTAGCACTAATTCTACATTTTGGAACTAGGGCATTTTAACCTTGTTGTTCCTGCCAGATACAAAGAGAAGATCCTGTGTTATTCAGTGCCCTTGTTACCTTTTCTGTGGGTAGTGGTGCTTGTCACTTCGCTGCCCCGCCGGTGCACACGACTGGGCTCCCCACCTCGTGTGCCATCTGCAGGGCCTCTACCCTCGGATCACTGGTTTTGGTTTCTGGAGTGGCAACATAAACAGTTGCTCCCAAAGGACTAGCCTGAACACTTAGGTGAATATCCCCTGCGCCAGCATTCCGCGGAAATTCTTTCCTAGCTCTCCCACGTCGACGACTATTTCATAATAGCACGGCTCCGCTCGCGACACCGTATGACGTCATAGGAGCCATAAGAGGACCTCGTCGGCGTGCTGACGTCAGTTCCACCCATTTTTTCCGTGCCACCGAGGTAAACAGGTGGACCGACACATTTTCACATGTATATATAGTATACTAAATATATATATATATATACAAATGCATAACCAATAAAGGCATAAAGATATAGCAACAGATCAAGCATTTCTCACTATTAAAACATAAGCATGATTAAGACATATTAAAAACATTCATGCCAAACAGTAAAAGCATCTTTTTGGTATTAACAGGTGGACAACGGAGGGGTGGGTGGGACAGTGAGGAATCCACAGGCAGATACTGTATCCACCAGAAAAAGCGTTACCGAAGGTAAGTAACTTGCTCTTCTGATGGATACTTCTGCCTGTTGATTCCTCACCTTTTGAATAGAATCCTCAAGCCGTACCTGACCCGGAGGAGGGTGTCCACCTGACTAGACCAAAAAATCTTGCAAAACAGATCGAGCAAAATGGCCATCCCTCCTAACCTCCGAATCCAATAATAATCGAATAATTTTTAGTCGAAAATATATTGAAAATAATACTTTAAAAATACTTTTATTAATAAATGTAGACAAACACTTAAAGGAAAACTTTTATTTATAATTAATTTAAAGATATTTCATACTTTACAAATTACGCCGAAGTCGCGACCCAAGCGCGACCTTTCAAAATGGCTACCGGAATGCGCGCAGCCATCGTGTAGGGTGTGCGAAGGGTGCGCGACTTCTGTATAATATTTAAAAAAAAAAAAAGAATGAATATAGTTTTCCTAACTAAAAATTATTCACAATTTTTTAATATATATATATATGTATATATATATATATATATATATATATATAAAATAAAAAAAACATAGGATTGAGGTACATTAGACTTACAAATTTTCATTTAAAAAACCTTTGAAATTCACTGGAAAAACCATAGGTTTCAGGCACGTTATAGTTAGAATTTAGCATTTGAAAAATCATAGAAATTCACTGAAAAAACCATAGGTTTCAGGCACGTTATAGTTAGAAATTAGCATTTAAAAGACCATAGAAATTAACTGAAAAAACCATAGGTTTCAGGAACGTTATAGTTAGTTGGACATTTCACTCGTACAAAACCATAGAAATTCCGGCGTTATAGTTAGTTCAGCTAACTATAACTCGCGCCCCGCAATGCACTGCTGATGACGTCACATATTACATCATTCATGACATGGTCAGTGACATCACTGATGACATCACTGATGACATCATCCACGTGAAAATCTGATGCACCTCCTCACACCTGAATATAACCTTTGATACACCCACTCTAAAATACAGACTACCATTTTCGAAAAAATAGACACATCAATACCAGTTACTAAATACGCACTGACTGATTCCTAGGTCTACACACACATCCACTCATTCACCCATACAGTCACTCATACATGCAGTCACTCATCAATACAACACTATCATATGCACTCATACACCTATACAGACACTCACACACTGCCACATATCCAGAGTTACTCACACACTTAGTCAGTCATGCAAAGAATCAATCATACTTCCATTTACTCACCTATACAGTTATACAGACACAACCTCACTTATTCATACAGATACTATCACATAATTACTCTCTTATAGAATCACTGATACAAATACACACTCATCCATGCAGCCACTCTCACAATTACTGACTCTCACATAGTTATTTATATACACCATCACTCACATATACTGCCTTTTACATATGTAGTTACTTGCACATGTACCACTGAGACATCCATTTACTCACCAACACACCCATACACACACTCACCCACCCATACAGCTGTTTCCACATGCACTCTTGAACCCATACACCCAGTGAATCAACCACGCACACATCTATGCACAAAGTCACACACCTCCCACCCACCCACACACACACTCAGGCAGCCATACAAATACTCAGGCAAGCAATCAATAACTAATATAGACACTCATGCAGCTACTCACCAACCCATGCAGCAGCTTACACAACAACAGACAGACTGATACAGACTTTCACACAGTTTAGTCACTAACCCATGCATTCAGTAAGACACATTTAATCACTCACTTATACAGTCAGTCACGTACCTACTAAATCCTCCATACAGACACTTATACACCCACTCATTCCTCAATACAGCTTGGCATATATATAAAACAAAATTAAACTTTACAGAAACACACAGTCACTGGATGATGTCATCAGTGATGTCATCAGTGATGTCATTTGAGATGTCATCAGTGATGTCATCAGTGATGTCACTGACCATGTCATGAATGATGTAATATGTGACGTCATCAGCAGTGCATTGCGGGGGCGCGAGTTATAGTTAGCTGAACTAACTATAACGCCGGAAATTCTATGGTTTTGTACGAGTGAAATGTCCAACTAACTATAACGTTCCTGAAACCTATGGTTTTTTCAATGCTAATTTCTAACTATAACGTGCCTGAAACCTATGGTTTTTTCAGTGAATATATATATATATATATATATATATATATATATTATAGATAGATATGGATATAGATATATAGATATATAAATATATATATATATGTTGCCTACTGGCTACCATGGTCTGTTGGGAGCAACAAGAATAAATAGCCAACAGTAAACATTTACCGGGTCCGTGCTCTTTCTTCAGCCGACAAAGTGAGCAAGAAGGGAAGGAGTTGTTCTGCATATATATATATATATATATATATATATATATATATATATATATATATATTTTTTTTTTTTATATATATACACACACACATGAAGATGAAGGATCACAAGAAAACAACAGCCAGCCAGGGCAGAAATCTGGATCCCAAAGGATACGAGTCACAAAGAATTTATATATCCAAGAAAGAAGTGACTCAAACAGATGGATTCACCAAAGAACAAATATATATTTCCACTACAATGTTTCAGCTTCCGCCTTCCTCAGGTAGTACAAAATGGTTTGCTCAGTGGCTGCACAGATGACAGCTGAATTTTCAAAAAGCATCATGAGTGAAGATTCCATTTGGAATGTGGAATCAATGCAGTCCTGAGAGCTCTTGAGATATGCAGTAATCATGTGGTATTGTCAGTAATGTTCAGTCCATCTGGATGCAGTGATTTTAAACGGTACATTCAGAAGTTTTCTCTGGAGTCCAATAGTTCTTCCTTTAAGACATGTTCCACAGGGAAAATCTTCAAATCTGATAGTAAATGATCCACAAGGTTAAAATGATTGGCTACAGGTTGGTCAATTTTCTTATTAATTATTGCTGATTTGTGGTTCCTGAATCGTGTACGGAGCTCATTCACTGTTTGGCCTACATATTGTCTTTTACAGCTTTGGCGCTGGCACTGAATCACATAAATGATGCATGTTGAATGGCATGTAAGATTCTGTCTTATTCCATAGGTCCTTCTCGTAACAGAACTAGTTACTGATGACGTTTGTAAAAGGTATTCACAGGTGATGAACCTTTTAGAGTCACAGCAATGAACCCCTGCATTAGTTACAACTTGCTTGAGTTCAGCTCTCACAATAAGAGAACATAAATTGGGAGCTCTGCGGTAAGCAATGACTGGCGGTTTTGGAAAAACCTTTTGCAATTTTGACTGTTCTGTACCACTACTATGTGAAGAGCATTTTTGTGATCCAGCATATGATGTACTTCAAATGTTACTTCTACCAAAGTTGAAGACAACTTGTTTCGTGTCTGAACAAGGACGGACGATAATATAAGAATTTTGCATGGATACTTAAGATGCAAAGAGTGTGTTTTTCTCAGTGCATAACCTAATATATACATATATATATATATATATATATATCAACATACACACACACATATGTGTCTTTATATAAGTATATATTTATATATAGTATTGAATATTAGTGAGATGTATTTAATTAACATTATATTAATGGTACATTTTAAGATTTTTAAGATTTACTACTTTAAACTATATATATATATATATTAAGAAACTATTATGTATGTTTTTAATGATATTAGTGTGAAACAATATCCTTTTTCAATATTTTTTAACTTAACATTATACAGATAGGAAATTGATATTTTTGTAAAGGATATTTTTGACTGAATATTTCTGTTACATGATATTGTTGGTTCCGATATTATGTCAATGATCCCCTCAATTGGTAGTGTAGAGTTCTACATGGGATAAAGTGTATGTTCTGCTGCGTGTGGCATATTGAGGCTTGGACAATCATTTACTAATGCTTGGGAAACGCGAAAAGTTAGACAAACGTACATTCACATATATGAAAGTTGAGTTACCAGAAAAGTCAATTAGACTATTGCGTTGGTGATGGTAGAAGTGGACTTTGGTTTATTTTCTGAAGTTAGGAAGCCTACTGTAATTCTCAGGAGAATCACTCCAAACTTTGTGGCACAGAAGGCGAAGGCATGGCTCCATGTTTTCTCTTTTCTAGCACTGGTGTTCTCCACTACCTTCCTCATCATACAATAGTTGAAAAGTGACAATCCATGAGGGAATCCTAGCAACAGTACGAAAATAAGAGGATGGGACAAATCATAATAGTAGCTGTTGTCTTTTTCTATTAAGGTCATCAGATATTCTGCCTCCTTCTCCTTTGTATATGGAGGCAGTATATTCTAGACATGTAGACAGGAAAAAACATATATTGCACCTGTTCTACTACTGTTTATTTAGAGGTCATTCATCACTGATGTCCCATGTGAATGTTGATTATGAGCTTGAGGTAAACTTTAAGGCTGTGGTTCACCTAGATAACTATCTGGCCAAAAATCTGTTGCATGAGCAATCATTAAACATTATTCTGAATCCGTGACTGTTCTGGCAACTAATGAAGTTTGAAGACCCTGAGAAATCAGTTGACTACTTGGTGTGCCGGTGGTAAACTGGGCTGCAGTATTCCAAAGAACTTAAAGTATCTGAAAATTCTTTTTACGGTGTGGGGGGCAGACATGAGGGCATTACAGTAATCAATTTGTTATACTGCAAAGGCCCTGCCAAAGGGTTTATGCTACAGGTGGTGTGGGAACAGCCATGGAAGGACTGCTTCTTGTCTTTGTTTACACCTATTTTGATCTGAGGGCTAAAACAGAGGCAAACATGGACATTCCCAAGGTTTCTACTTTTTCTTAAATTGGGTAAATTTCTGTGAAGTGGGGCATTATCTCTAACATGACAAACTGATTTCCATTGGTCATTTTGTCCCATATTTTCTTTGCTTGAACATGCCTTACAAAAAAAGGTTACAAATCAGATGATTAAGAGTTATATCACCAAATGCTCTTCGGCTGAACACTTAACCTTCAGACACTCAGAGATATATTTACAAGAATTGGTGCAAACCAATTTTTGCGGTAGTTAGCTGCAATTTTTTTAACGCAGTCTATCGCCGAAAACTATTGCCCTGTTACCAATGTATTTGCAATACGTCGCTACTTGGCGATAGTATCAGCTAGCCGCGCCGAAAACTGGCGCTAACACTAGCGTCAAGGCGATAAAAAAAATGACGTTAGCGAGAGAAAAGAGACAAAAGGCCAATTAGCGGCAAAAAAATTCACGTTAGTCAGCCCAACGTCACTTTTCAGCCTCCAGAGGCAAAAATAGCCTATAAATACACCTCTAATGAAAAAAATAAAATAAAGACAATGGGATGCAGAATGGAGCAGCCAGGGTCACGTTCAGCACAGTTCGACACCCCCTCCAAATCCCCCAACACCCAGGATGACCAGCCAGAGTCCCAGGGGAAGAGGAAATGCAGAATCAGGGCCTCATTTATGAAAAGTTGAGCATCGCTGGGGAAAACCAGTCATGCAGCACTTTTCATAGCGCCATCCTTGCAACACCATGTCAGCCGATGCCTGGAAGCGCAGACAGTCTCCGGGACCCGGATGCCTCGCTGGACCTGCTTCTGAGACCCGGAGTGGGAGGCGGTGGAGCAGTGGAGTCGCTGCGGCCTGACAGTGGAGGCGGGTCGTGTCGGGCCCAAGCCTGTGGGCCGTGGCAGTAGACATTGAGGCGTCAGCGATCGCCCTTACCTGGTGGCGAAGTCTGGCAGGTCGATTGGAGAAACATTGCTGACCTGTGTGAGAAACCGCCTGGCGCCCCTTGGAACTGTGATTGGTAGAGGCGCACGGATGAGATTGCCATTGTTGGGCTTCGCCTCTCTGCATCACAGGCTGGAGGATGTGTCTGCTGCTCGGACATTGTGGAGGGTGGGGCCACTGAGCTGCACTGAACTTGTGTGGCGGGAGCACTGTAACTTCACGCCTAAGGGGGCCCTGTTGCATCACCTGCATCGGGAGGTTCCCCAATGGACTTGGCGGCAACTGCTGTACCCAGGCCTGTGAAATCCCGCCTGGCTGAGGCTGCTGCTGGCTAAGTCACAGATTCGGAGAGAGAGCAACGGATTGCACTGCCTTTCCTTGCCTCCTAGTAGTGAGCTCCTAGGTGTATGGGGGTTTTCCATTGGTGCCGCCCGAACGTAGATTACTCCCTAGCATGCACCTGACTGGAGGAGAGGGGCCAGCTAGCCACACTGCACTGCACCCCATTTAATACATAGTACCTGGGCGTCTGGCACAACAATGGCCCGCTTGCAAATGGGGGCGTCATCGACATTTGGCCGCTCCTCCGTGTTGATGAACCAAGTGGCTGGGGATTGCTGGCCGCCGGGGCAGGTGACAGTGGACAGCCTAGACTCCAAACTAGACTCTGTACTCGCAGCGGGTATGTCCCTCAAACAAACGGGCACTTCCTTTGAGGGCCGCATAGACAAAGTCACAGTTGACTTCACCTGGAGCACGCAGATCATCACAAGCTGATTTACAAGGTACACGACATTGAGCAAGAACTGGACAAAGTCCCTCCGAGTACCCTGATTGCAGAGTTTGAGGTGTAGCAGCTAATGGCACATGTGAAGTCACAGGAAAGAACAGTGGAGAATGCTGAGGGCCACTCCCAGCATAACAACCTGAGGGTGTTGGGTCTGCCTGAGGGAGCAGAAGGGGCTGATGCAGTGGCATATACTAAAACATGGTTGCGTGACCTACTGTCAGCAGGTGCACTCTCCCCATTCCTTGTTGTGGAGCAGACCCATCGAGTGCCGGTGAGCCACATGCTGCCGGGGACAAGTCCTAGACCCTTTCTCTTCCACTTCCTACAGGGATCATGACACTGTCCTGAGGGAGGTACACAAGCTGGGGGAGATGAAAGTGGATAATGCCACAGTTATTTTTTTCTCCGACTACGTCACAGGGGTGCAGAGGCAGAGGGGCTCTTATCTAGTGGTTAAGCAATGCCTCCGAGAGTTGGGCATCAAATACTCCCTCCTCTACCTATAAAGACTGCGAGTGACCTCAGATGTTGGCACGCAAATCATTGACACTGCTGAACAGTGCTGGACCTGGGGGCAATCCACTGGTAGCCAGGTGCTGTGGACAGGGAGTGAAGGGTCTGTGCAACAAGCTGTCATTCGTGGAGCCAGTTGTACTGGGAGGCGTAGGAGGAGCAGCCATCCCTGCCACAACTACAAGCCACCCGCAATCTGCAGCAAGTTATACAAGAGAGGCAGAAAGAGCTGCATGCAACACCAACGATTCGCAATCGCACTCAGAGACAGGATCCCCGCACTACCCCTGAACGCTCCCCTAGCGACGTGGGCTCCACTGCAATGTGGTCATCTGGTGCTCTGGTGCAGAGTCCATGCAGCCCCCAGATGTGACTCCTCAGACAGCAAATAACCTAATTTAATGTTGACTGGTTGTGCATCTCTTCTTCTTCCACGGGTACAGACAGCTCTGGAGAGTCTCTGGCTTTCAGAGGTCCCTGATCTCCAGCTTCCTGTTGCTGAAGTTCAGGTCTACCGAGGTCAGCACTTAGAGGGGATCAGGTCCAGTCGTCACCCAAAGGGAACGGAGCAGTTGTCCAGGTGAGCGATGCATGTCAGGGGTGGTGGTGGTGGTCTCCTTTGTGCTCCTAGCTGCAATGGCATGAGGTCCACGGAGTGGACCTTGCCAAGGATGAATAGTGGGAGTTCTTCGATTATCCAAGGGCCTAATTTATGAGGCCCTAGCGGCACTCTTGGAACACTGTGACATCATATGTTTGACGTTCTGGTTGCGCAATGTGCCACGGCATGTTTACAAGGCCAAGCAAAGCCACTTTATGTGGCTTTTCATGGACTTGAAAAAATGTTCCCCTTCCACGCATTAAACAGTGTGAAAGGGGCATTCCATGCAGTGGCGACCAGCATGGCTCATGGGTGATGGGGCAAGGGCGGGCACGGTTGGTCGTGCGGGGGTCGCCTGGGGTTGCGGGGGGTCACGATTGCGGGAGGGTGTGTATTTTAAAAAACAAATTTTAAAAATATATAACTTACCTTGCCTCCGGGTCCCGCGTCTCTGCTCCTGCTCTCTCCGAGGAACAGGAAGCACAGCCAGGCCCCCACTGACCAATCACAACACTGCAATACAGCATTATGATTGGTTTTGAGTGTTCTGGTTCGACACTCAACCAGGGAATGGTGGCTTGGGCATGTTCTCCACACAGGCTGTAATGCAGCCTGCATGGAGAACGGAGAAAGTGCGCATGACTAGTTTTGGCGGCCCAAGAGGGCCGATCAAACAGTCATTGCTGCCCTAGGAGTGGGCAAACCACTCGTCCCCTGCCCTGCTCTGAGAGCAGAGCAGCCCCGCATGCCCGCAAAGCAGCACAAACATAAAATGATAATAACTGAAAGTTATTATCACGTTATGTTTCTACTCACACTGCTTGAGAGCAGTGGGCAAGGCTCCCCCGCCATAGCAGAGGAGCCGCCACTGGTTCAATGGGTGTTGCTGTGGGTGTTCGCACGCCAAACCAATGGAATCTGAAGCATTCCCAGGTTTACGAGAAACCGTAAACCTTCAG
The DNA here is from genome assembly GCA_963921515.1 of Calotriton arnoldi. Lineage (NCBI taxonomy): Eukaryota > Metazoa > Chordata > Amphibia > Caudata > Salamandridae > Calotriton > Calotriton arnoldi. Next base: position 781,710 of record CAWUFW010007889.1, on the reverse strand, counting down.
AATGCGTCAGAATCTAATGCCACCCCAAGGGTGACGTTTGGGAGGTGCTACGAGGATAAATGTTTTCATTTCTCCTCTTATTTTCACTTTTTCTATGTGTGCAGCATTCTGCAGCACACAGAGAAAGAGGAAATAACCTAGATAGATTGGTTTTCTGCAGGAAGGTGTCCCTTCCTGCACAACATCAATCAACTCTGCAACACAGTTACCCTTGCACCATGGCGCAAGGGTGCCTGTGTTGGCATATGGCAGCCATTGTCCATTAACGTAGGGGAAAAGTACAGGGGGGCTTATTCATGAGCCCCTTCCGACAGTTTAATACAGCTGGTGCGTCATTTTCTTGACATACTTGCAGCATGAATTTTGCGGCACATTCCACCATATTTACAAAGGGATGCATCTAGGCATATGCGTGCCCTTGTAAAGCCTAGTGCCACATTATACCTGCGTCAGGTATGATGTATGCAGGGTGTGCGTTGCCACGCAACAAAGCCTCGTAGGAGTGGCGCAGTGAAATCTATCAGATTTCACTGCAACAATTCTAGGACGCCACTGTGTTAAAAACTTACACCTGCCTCATGGCAGGAGTAAGGGTGATGCAGTGCCATAGGGTTAAGCTGGCCCCATTCATTGCTGGAGTTGCGTCATGCTTGCTCACGACTGTAGCAATGCGTGACTTTAGCGCTGACCGATAGGTAAGGATTCCAGGCATATTTGTCATTGATTGCGACATGGAGCGCTGTACAGCAAATACAGCGCAGCCATGGTGTCGCAAGGAGGGCGCAGTGAAAAGTGTCCAATCGTTGTTATATCGCAGTAATGCAACACTTTTCATGAATGGGGCTTAGGAATGCAACCTTATCTTATTGATAGGGTGCATTCCTGACCTTTTGTTTTGGCGCAGGGCAGCATAGCAATATTCCTTGCAGCGCCATCCAGCACCCAGACATCTTATATGTGGGCCCAAGTGCTTGCACTAATTTTAAGACCAGCTATTTTTTGATCTTAAAAAACTGCCTCTAATTTGTGTTAGGAGTTTTGGGGGGTTATCGACTTACTGGAATTTCCTTGTAAATGTCGCAAAGTGTGTTTAGAGGCAATTTATTCACGGGAATGCCTACATTGCATCTCATTTTCGTTAAGTCCTGCTAACAGAAGTGGTGATCTTGAAAATTCACGTTTACGCTGGAAAAGTGCTACTACTGCAGTTAGCGGCAACTTGTAAGTAAGGCGATAAAAAAAAGCTGCCGTAACATCCAAAAATGTACGCTACGGCAGCATTAAGTTCTTGTTAAAATGCCCCTCATTATATATACCAAATGTAATAACCTATTGGCATGTTGTTCAAAGACATGTGGCATAAGTAGAGAACATAAACCAGAATAACTACTTGTTATGATTAAGGATTGCACACCCACAACCAAGAGCTGCCTAACTCCGCCAAATCCTATCTCTGCAATATGGCATTTTATTCTAATGATTAACTCCACCAAACCATGTGCCCTCAATCATTTTTCCAAAGTCTAGTGTTCTACTTCACAAAGGTAGGTATGCACATGTATATAGTATACATTGAGCAAAGTACACCTGCTGATGTGGGTGCTTTACTATGGTTTAGGTAATAAAGTATATTCTTATCCAACACTCTGTTGGCCCTTCTCTCTGTGCCTCACTTTTGTTCCTTGCTTTGTTGCGCCGTGAAATAAGTTTCTCTTCTGATAACTGCAGTGCATTATAAATAAATAAATATACAAGTGCAGCCGAGACCTAAGCCTATTTTCCCTATCTCTTTGTACATACTGCATACATTACGAACATTGTCTATGCATAGTGTTGGAAAAATGTTAGGTCAATTTTTTCCCGTACTAACTTTTCCATCCCTTCCTACACATATTGTATAAAATTGGCAATGATTGGTGCACTTTCCCACACTTGCTGCATAATTCACAATTGGTCTGTGTGGTTGTAAGTTAGCTGCATGGATAAAAATGGGCAATGTATTCCTACATGTTTCAGAATACTCAGAAAGTTACTGGCTAGTAGGCTGTTACTAAAGTTGCATTACAATTCTATGGCCAAGCATCTGATAGACCCCTATGCACACTGACTCTTCTTTTCCAAGTCCACTTCTGCATATGTATAATGTACACAGCGTGCACAAGTAAATCTCGCTCATGTGCTTACATTCTTCCCCTTTTCTATTTCTTGCGTACATAAATGATGCCTTTCTACAAGCGTAAATGTGTTTTACTTTTCCAAAAATTATTTTGGATCGCTTCCTATATATACCCTTCACACATAACTTCCTGAATTACTATTTTAGTCTGTCGTTCAATAGGCCTTTTACCTAAATACTGACCCGCTGCACATTCATTACTCAGAAATATACTACAGAATTCCAGTATATCTTTAATTTTAAGAGCCTACGTGAAATATACGAGGCTCGCTTCAAAACGCAACTTTAATTCACGAACGTACCTTTTTATTTTTATTATTCATAAATTTGCTAAAGATGTAAATTATTTACAGATCGAAGGCATTTAGAATCTCGGTTCTCCAAATACAAAGTATTTATTCTGACATTCGCGGTCCGTGGTTTATTGCTTTGATTTTTGAAGCAGTTAAACACTATGCCTCTTCCAGTTTCATCAATAAAATATGACTGTTTAGTAACTTTGAAACATGCAAAAATATATCCACCACCTTATTTATCACACATGTACCCGCCTCTTTCTGGTTAGGGGGATTAAACAGTAAGTCCGTCATTACTTGTTTATATGTTTCCACTTCGTTTTAAATGTCATTTCTCTTTACAGCACATTTTGCCATCACAAATGAAACAGAGAATCTTATTTCTTTTAACAGTGGAAATTGCTGCAAGTGATTTAACTGTCATTTAATTTGATTCCTCTCCTCTGTCTGCGAAGAAATATGCTTAATGTACTGGAAATTATGTTAATAAGAAAAAACATTATCTCATTTAATGAAATAAATATACAAATATTTCAAGATAACATAAAGAGGCAATCTTCACCGGGAAAATGTCTCATATAGTTTGCATAAAATAAACAAATGAGAAAATTCATGAATTCGTAGTAATAGACTAACAAAAATTATGCCTGCACTGAAAGGCACAAACAACATTTGTCTGATGATTACATTGCATATCACCTAATCAAATGCTCTGCGTTAGAAAGTCTGGCTTACAATATATGAAATGCATCTTTGATAGGACGTTAAGCTTAAACTTTCCCTTTATATTAAGCGATAGAAATTCCCTGTTGTGCGCTTTTGTTTAACTTTTCCATAGTTTCTTCAATTTGAACAGATGTTGTGAAAATTCTTTTTTGGGTTTGGAACACTTTGAAACATGCTCATATTGGGTTTAAGCATCACACGGGTGTTTGATCCCGCACAGATATCCTGACCATGAAGAAACTCATTACCACCCACTGTCCTTTTAATTTCAAAATATCCTATGTCCGGGGAGGTTGCACAGAGACTACTGGTGACGTAAAACAACATTACTTGCCACAATTGCGCCATAAAAGCATGACCGTAACACCGAGGAACAAGCAATTAGCATTGTAATTGCAGCCATTTAGACGAAAGAACGATATCAATAAAGAAATATTGTGTGCTAAAACTGGCATGGATTTCCTTAGTTGCGGTTCTGAGGCTTAATGCTGCTTTACTGGCAATTCAGCAAAAACGGTCCGACCTCTTTGGCTGCAATCACCCAGAGTGCGCGTGCTTCCCGACTCGCACAGTCCATTATGGCTTTCTAAAGAATATAATTTTCAAGTAATTTTCAAGTAATTAACTTTTGTTGGTCAAAAAATCCATGTAAACACAGGAGGCAAAAGTATTTGCTTCAACCCTGGGCTACCGAGGTATCTATCTGCGTCTTTCCGTGCCAGGCACTGTCACATATTGGCATAGACCTTATAAAACTTTGCAGAGGCCCGACCCTTGGCATTTGTGGCCGTGGCGTGCAACATGGCATCTTGGGGACAGCAAAAGGTCATCGCTCTTTTTTAGGTCTGCCCTTTGGGAGATCTTTAGCTGTTTCGCCTATTACTTTTCCCAAAAATGCATACGTAATATCCGTACTTAGGTGTTTGGACAGATGGCTTCATCCATTGGTTTATTAAGTCATCAATTACATGTGGCTTCTGTCCGTGCAGCATGGAGGAAAGAGCAATGAGTCAGAAAACTTTAACCATTGGCTCCCTTCACTTTGAATGACTGCGCAAAGCCTGTGCACATTGTTTCCATACACCTAAAAATAGTTCCTTTAACTTCCGTAACAAAGTTGAATAGAACTGTTTTTTTTAGTTTATTTGTATGTTAACTGTCAATACCGGCTATTAATTTTGCCTGTATGTTGGGTGCCCAGTTAGATGGGGATTTGTCTTCCGACTCCTTTTCAAATTTATAAAGTGTGCAAGTAATATTGTGCTGACTACAAATTGAGTACTTGTTTATTTGGTGATTTATTTTTGTCTCCTTCACAAATAAAAATAATAATAGTAATAATAAAATGCATAGGTCAGCTGAAAGGCTTGGTATTTAAAAAATATCACTAATAAAATGACCACATCAATGAATGATTTTAAATATATATATATATTTTTTGCAAATATATGGCAGCCATTTTCAGGTTTTATTTTTTTTCTCTTTATGTGGCATGTGTTTGCCAATGCCAAGCCTATTTGCTTTCCTAATGCACAAAGTGTTGATCAATGAGGATTCTTGGACACAAACTCATTGCATCGTTATCTGTGCTACTCATTACTTTCTCCTTATATACTAAGGACTAGAACTCAGTGTAATAAATATTACAAGTAAGTAATTAGACTGTTCTCTGTGGCCTGTGATCACACCTTCTGGCATTATATTTGCAAGCATATCTGATGCATTTCTGCATCTATATATGTACGTACATATATGGTTGGATGGTTGGGTCTGAGGGTGGTGGATCCACCATGGTGATCAGATGGAGAAATTCCTACAATTAAAGGGAGATGCAAATTAAGTGATATCCACTTACCTAGGCTTCAAAACTGTTGTACTATAGACCAGCAAACAGCCTCATGCCAATGAATACGCCAGACTTGAATTACTCGGTTTAGCACAAGAATGCTCAAATCCAAAGATTTAGCAAGTGCCTAGGACCTTCGCTGCCTGGACTTACTTGGGCAAGTCCTCCAACCAGTCCAGGCCCTCGCAGACCTGGCACCTGGCTCCTGTGCCTGAGGCTCCTGCCTCTGCTCCAGCTCTCACTCTTGGTTCCACGCTGCAATATTTGCTTTCTTCTCGCACTCTCTTTCTTACGTTGCTGCGTTTTATAATATTAGCTAGTTTTTGCACTCCTTGCTCTTTTCTCTCACTCTGTGTTCTGTCTTTTTCACTTTGCTGCATTTTGTACTCTATTCGTTTCTCCACTCTTGTACCTTTGCCCGTTTTCTCACCCACTCTGGGCTCTTTTTCTCAGTCTGTACATTTTGAACTCTTTGCCCATTTCTGCACTTTTGTGCCTTTGCCAATTTCTGCACTCGTGCCTTTGCCCATTTTCTCACTCACACTGCTCTCTCTTTCTCAATCTCCTCGCTTTGCATCCTTTGCTCATTTGTACCCTTTTACTATTTTCTTCTAAGGCTCGGCTTTGTCCTCTGTGGCCATCTTTTGCCTCTTTTACCTTGTGCTTTGTGCCATCTTGCTCTTGGTGCCTGTTTTGCTGCCTCCCATGCCCCTTCCCCTTCCCCGCTCCTTATCTGCTTCTTCCTGTGCTGCTGCTCCTCTCCTGTGCTCCTGCTAAGCCTCACCTCCTGCGCATCTCCCCCACCCCCTCCCACGACCTACTTAATGGCAGCTGCAGCATGGACCAGGCATTAGGCAGGTAGGTAGACCCCGATCTCCCTGTACATACCTGACCAGTCCTCCAGCTGGCCAAGACCCTTGTGGACCTGGCTCCTGTGCCCGGGGCTTCTGCCTGCGCTCCAGCACTCAGTCTTGGTTCCACTCTGCACTCTTTCCTCTCTTCTCTCACTCTGTCTTTCTCACTTCACTGCATTTTATAATCTCTGCTTGTTTCTGCACTACTTGCTCTTTTCTCTCACTCTAGGCTATGTCTTTTTCATGTCACGTGGCCCATAGAGACATTGTCGTTTTTCACTAACTTAGCATGAGCACGTTGCAGCTTGCCTGCTGCTTTGCACACGTTACTACACGTCTTTATTTTTTGCAATAATTTCAAAGACTGCTTTCACATGAGAACTCATCGCTGTGTTCACTCTCTGCATGTTCCTGGGATTTTGACTGAACATCATGTGCAAGGTCGAACAACAATGCTCCTTGTTATTTTGTTCTGGCCAGTCCTTAGCCCTCAGACAAAACATACCGATGCAGCTGTTGTTTGGACAGCATACTTGGGTTTTTAGTGGGGTGCACGAATAGGTAACAGACACTTGGAGAGGGACCTTTTCAGGGAGAATAGCACCCATGATGTAGATCTACCATCTATAGGCTAAGGTATGGGGTCTGCTGACAAAGCCTAGAGATCTTCTATTATATAATAATACTTCTTCTTAGCAAATGGAGGGAGGTTAGGCACTATAGTCCTTTCTCCATTGTCTTTTTATGATGACATCTCCCTTCATGATTTATGGACTGACTGCTATGCTGACAATATTTGTACTATGCATTTTCCTGCTTGTTGTGGCACGTATACTGCATGTTAGGGCACGTTAGTTAAAATAAATATTTTAAACGGTGTCGTGTCTCTGTCAGATCCTATCGTGGACCAGTACAAGAGAGTGAGGGAAAGGGTGTGTTTTGTTACCGCGATTCCTGAGAGATCTGGGAGTGTTGTATTCTGGGATGTCTAATCATTTGTTTCTCTGTGATTGAGTAGGGGAGCAAGTGCGACACTATAGCTAGTCTGTCCTGGGTTCGTGGGTACTAAGGTGGTAGGAAGACTCAGTCCCTATAAACCAAGGTCCCATTTCCTGCATATAGTTCTGCATTTGTGCAGAATCCCTGCAACATGGCGCCACCAACGATTGGTCTGGTACTTATTCACGAGACCCCTGAGTAGTTCTTGTGCTTGTCCACAATCCCCTCACACCGGTTTCTGGAGACGTCCGTGGTGTGAGGGCTTAGCCTCCTATATTTGTGTTTTATATGTTCTTCAAACATGAGATTTAAAAGGTTTTGTTTCTCTTTCTGACCTGGTTTTGCGCTACTAGTCTACTGATTTATCCTTTTTAGGTGTTATTATGGTGGTCGCTATTGCAGCTCATAACCGCTTGGTGGTCACTGCGTATTTGACTCAACATGGTGTTCCTAATTGCGGGGGCTGATATTATCTTTGTTGTCGAGGCGGATGCAGCATATCGCTTCGAGGTTTTCTATTCTTGGGTAACATTTCCAGCAGTGGATGGGAATGATAACTTATTTCATGAATATACTGCAGCCGCGGTTCAGTGGAATTATTGGCCTTTATCGATTACTTGAAGTTCAGTTGACAGCCTGAGAGCATACCATCTGGTTTAATGGTGCCCTTCCTCACCCTGTTTCAGTGGTCCGTTTAGGACCTCCATCGGTTGATGGGGCCACTTGGCCCGTTTTGGCTGGTTTTACACCACATCCAAATTATCTTAATGTTCCTCTTGCAGAGCTACGTCAATCACATATGACGCTGATTCATATTCATAGAGCTGTCATACAGTTTATGTCACGTAATATTCAAGTGGCTCCGGCTGGAGCCGTTCCTCAGCCACCGGGACATGGTGGTGGTCTTGTCATTATCCCATCATGATTAATTCAGTGATTGGCAAGCGTCCTCTGAATAGTGATGATTTCCCTTACTGGCTTGCAGGAACATTTGAGCAACTCAACGCTTTTTTTCCCCATACTACACCTGTTGAGAAACACAGATCCTTACAATGAGTTTATCGAGTGGTATTGTTCCCACTTTAGCTGATTGCACCACCTGGGGGACGGTGTTTGCTGCAGTGTATACACTGTGCTTTGGCACTCCCTCCATGAGCGTTCTACCGAGCGTTCTAAAGAAGGTTCAAGGTGAACACGGGGCTGGTCCAGCCCTGGAATTGGGGATGAGATTAGTGGGCATGTTCCCTATTGTCTCTGATATGATTTTGGCCAATGTCAAGGGTGAAGCAGTTAGCTTACAGGTGCATCAATGCCTTTCGGCGGTGGCGGATGTGGATCGGCAATGGCAGTTACCGATCATTATTGCGGATGTATACACTTCATTGGGCCGCAATAGTTTGGGAGTAAGACCTTATACTCCGGTACAAAGTAAACCCCCTCCGGACAAGGAAGGTCATCCAGTCTTTCCTAAAAAGATATGGAATAAAAATCAGCGGCAGCAACAGCAGAAGCCTAGTTCTCGTGCTGGTTCACCAACACCGGACGCTTCTGACCGTAGATATGATTTGCGTGACCGCTCTAAAATTAAAACACCCGAGAGGTTTCAGGTTCCTGATCCTCGTTCCCCTCGTTCCTTTCAGGAATCATCGGAGCAACAGTTCGGCGAGGGGTGGACGTCAAGATCGCAGAGAAGGCGAGTCTGCGCAACCAAGATGTGACCCGCAGTTCCAGTTTGACATAAAATCTAAACCAGAGGGACCACCTCAATATCGTGCCCCATTTCAGAAGAAAAAAGTTGCCGCTTTGACTGCAAAGTATGCCTCAGACGGTGAGAACCCTGCTCCTCGATTGGAGATGGGCGGTAACACTCCTCAACAGCGCAGCGGAAGTTACCATAGTGCGGGAGGCACTTCACCAGGGTCCGAAGGCAAAAGCAACTGACACGTTCATTACAGTGGAAACAGCTGACACACGAGTTGCACCCCCTGATAGGCTTTATGAGATAGGCCTCCAAATTGAAGGTGATATTAAACGCACAATGAAGGCAGTCTTTTGGGACAACCTTACTTCTTCCTATGATATTTTGTTAGCGGAGGTTGATTGGCCTCCTCCATTTGTTCTAGCTTCTCCTAAAGGGGAGGATGTTATTCTCCCGAGTTTTTCGCATTATGCCTCGGAGGAGGCTAAACAAGCATACGCGTCGGAGTGGGCCCTGGCGCTTGCCCCGACTGTGTATCGTAATCAGGTGGGTTGGGATAAGGATGAAATTACTTTTCGATCCATGCCACAACCCCAACCACAATATTCAATCAAGCGAGACGCGAAAGCGTCCGTAAGTGAAATCTTGACCCAATTGGAATATCAGGGTGTAATTGAACCCTGTGTTTCATTAATGAATAATCCTCTTTTTCCGATATTGAAACCGGACGGTTCATATCGTATTGTTTTGGGTTACCGTCATTTGAACAGTCATGTTCGTACTTTCCCTGTACAGAACACCCACAGCTCTGCGTTAGTCAATACCATGGTTCGTAAAAATATAAAACGACTCTGGATATCTCCAATGGTTTTTACAGTCACAATTTGGCTCCTGAGAGCTGTGACCTAACAGCATTCAGCGCCCTCGGCCATCACAAAAGGTATACACGTTTGCCTATGGGATATAAGCATAGTCCCAGCGCTTTTGCAGCACGCATAGTGTCTGTTTTACATGAAATTGACCCTGATGCTTTCTCCTATGTCGATGACATTTATTTGACGGATGATGAATTGATACTGCATCTTGTGCATGTGGATCGCATTATGTCTTTTGCGGGCTTGGGATACAAATTCAACTTTGCCAAGTCGCATATTCCCTGTTTGGCAGTTCTTTTTCTGAGTTACGAACTCACCAATGAATGTAGGGGGTTGACCCCCCACTTTCTGGAGAAATGTGCTCAATTGCAACCTCCCTCTATTCTTAAAAAATTACAATCCGTGCTGGGTTTTTTTAATTTTGGGAGGACATACATTCCTAATTATGCCCAGTGTATCAACCCACTATATTCTTTGATACAACCTTCTTTCTCTGCTTCCTATTGGCTTCCGGAACATACCGCGATTCTTCGGTCTTTGCAGTCTGATCTGCTTGCGACCAACTTCTTGCTAACACGTGACAATTCTACAAATTTGGTCATAAGGATTATACCAGGGGTGTTCTGTTTCACATACTTGACGTTCAATGAAGGGGACCCAGTCCCCATTGCATATAAATCGCATTTGTACACTTCGTCTGAGATGCGTTTCTCTTCTATAGAAAATATTTGGCTGCCTTCCAGATGGCGATTCTGAAAGAACGCTCTCTGGCTCAGGGTAAAAGCATTTTCATGGTCTCGCCGGTACCTGCTTTAGAAGCAGTTACGGAGGCTAGTGTTCCGAACTCTAAAGCCTTGCATCCACGCTGGATACAATGGGCTAGTTCTGTGATGTCGGCTGATGTCAATTTTATCTTTGAACCGTCTTTGCAGACGCAGGAGTTTTTACAATATGAACATGTTCACCCGCCTCCTCTGTCGTTGCTTCCTCTTGATCAGTACAAATGCATTATTTACTCTGATGAATCTGCGCAGCCAGCCGTTGGTTCTAAACATGCTTATTCGGCAGTATGCGCAATAGTGGCAGGGAAAATTGTTGATGGGATCTAAATTCTCCTTTGTGCACACACAGTCTCTTGGTGACTGCACGGCTCAATTGGCAGAGCTACTTGCTTTGGTTTTGGCTCTTGAATTTGCTGATCCAGACGTTCCTACGCTTATAGTGTGCGATTCGTTTTACTGTGTATAATCCTTCAATTACAACTTATTCTTTTGGAAAAAAAATGATTTCCGTTATTCTAAAGGTAGCGCAATTAAGAATAAAATGCTTTGGGTTCGAGTGTCCGCTCTTAAGAAACGTTTGCCACTCACACATGTTATCCATCAACGTGTGGGAGCACACGCTGTTGGTAATTCCCTGGCTGATGAGGCAGCCAAATCTGCAGTAGCCACTTGTTCTGTTGCAGCAGTCACAAGGTCCATGACTAAAATTGATGATGACATTTTGGCAGCTATTGCTGCAACAAAGAAGGGAACAGAATTTCCCCAAGGTTTTCCTTCACGTTATACATACCAGTTGTTGTCTAATAAAATTCCATTTGCTACTATTCCATCCGTTGGGGATCGGCTGATTCCCAATGAGGACCGCAGACTTTCTTTGATCATTGCAGCTCATGAAGGTGTGGCTTCTGCCCATGCCGGAGTAATTGCGTCGGTTTCCCTTTTGCAGCAACATTTTTGGTGGCGTGGTTTATACCAACAGGCACGTAAATATGTTCTTTCTTGTGACATTTGTCAACAAATTAAGCCATCTACTGTTGCACGCCCACCATATACTCAGCTTTACATCTCTAATCAGCCATTTGGATGTATCTATCTTGATCACTGCAGTCCTTTGACATCTGACACTGCATTTAAACACATCTTAGTTGCAGTGGATTCGTGCACTAGATTCCTTTGGGTTTGGCCTCAACGTAGTGCTGACGCTCGAACTGTCATTAAAGATTTGCGTGTCTTTGTCGGGACATTTGCTTTTGGCACCTTCCATTTGGACCAAGGTCCTGCGTTTGCCTCTAGGGCTTACCGGGATGCGATGAAGTCTCTGGGGGTGCAGGTGCAATATTCCTCTCCATACCAGCCCGAGGGCAATTCAGTTGTGGAGCTGATGAACCGTGACTTAAAACAATTTTTGACGGCTAGAGTCTTAGGTACTGGCAGCGGTTGGCTGACTCAGTTGTACGGAGTCCAACGTGCACTAAATAATCTCCCTAGAAGATCTCTGGGTGGGCGAGCCCCATACGAAGTGCTCTTTGGCATTACAATGTTTGTGCCAGATCTTGATGGTCTTGACATTGTGGCGGCTGCCGCAACTTTTGACGTAGATAACCATTGTGATATGTTACAGGATCTACGAAAAGCTTGGGATTCATAAGCAAGAGCCCAGTTGCCTTCTTCCGCGGATCCAGCGGTGCTGATTCCCGTTTCTGGTTGGCTTCCTAAAGTTGGAGATCTGGTCCGTGAAAAGGTGGAGAACAAAAAATAATTTAGTCCATCCTACCGTGCACCTGTCAGAGTCCTTGGTTTAAAAGGCACCCGCAGTGTGATCCTGCCTTCATTACCTGGTCGTAAGGAGAGTCGTTACATTTCAATCAAACATGTCAAGTTACACCATATGGCTGATACTGAACAGTATGCCTCAGAGCATTACTCGTCGAGAACTTTCACTGAACCTGATGGCTTCTGTTTCTTCGGCTACTCCCCAGCAATTACAAGGGGAGGTGGAAACTTCAATTGATTTATTACCATGTTTTTCCTTCTACATCCACATCTGCAGATATTGAGTATGATTCTCCTCCAGTTGAAGTCATAATTGACATTCCTAAGAGTACCATACCTGAAACATCTGATGCAGCACATTCCCTGTTGTTTCAGCTGGGGTCCAGTAGTTATTATATGGATCGTAATAGCTTTTCCTCTTGCACGTCTTCCTCGTCATCTACTGTGCAAGAGACACGTTCCTGTACCAGTGTTTTCGTCTCCTGGTTCAAAAAGACTTACTTGGTCCCACCCTGGACATATATCTGGATGGTGCTTACAATGATATTCCTCTTCATGTGGATCGGATTTGTGACTGTGTTTTTCCTACTCATTAATGGCCATTATTTACCTGAACGCTCTGCTGTGAACTTTGTTGATGGAGTTCTGGCCCCTCACACGTCGTCCCATAAAATGAAGAGACCAAGCCCTTGTCAATATATCAGCGTTCCCTGTTGTTGATGGTATCGTCTAGGATAAAATTGCATACAATATCCATGGCCCGACGGAAATTTTGAACATTCCATACATCTTCCGCATTTCCTTGGGAGATGTGGTTTTGCCCGACATCCATTCTGATGACTTGGATGTTCATGCGGTTCATTTATTATTCTCTGATTTAAAATATTATGCTGCATTTGACACTGAAGATTTGTATTTAAATTTGGCTAATTACGCAGATTTATTTTGCTATCAACATTATGCCCATCATTTCTTACACGAGACAAAAACACAGAGACCGTTTTTTAATTATACCCAATGGGAGCATTGCCCAACACCATTACAGGGAAGTTCGAAGACACAACAAAGTAAATTTGTATATTTTTCTGGTTACAATCTGTCTGACCCACAGTCCTATTTTTATAAATTGAAGATGCTGCGCCAAACTAAATTTATGTTAACACAAACTAAACTAGTTTACTCCATGTCCTTCAGGAATGATTGGTCCGTGATGGGTTATGAACATTGGAAGGACACAATTGATTTAAAATCCATTTGGGGTACTAAAGATTGGCAAGTGCAAGGCACGGAAGCTTTGCATTGTGCATGTCTGATACCATCTCAAATCTTATTTTCAAATGACACGGTACAACAGACTACTTGTTTTGGTTTAGCCACAGCCAAAAATCTAAATATTCCCTCCATTCCATTATTAACGCCATACACTACATGGCAAACACACACTACACGACTGAAGACTTAGCTGTCTTATTTCAAAATGGAAAAACAACAGTTGATGGACAGAATGCAGAACAATGTCATACATTCACCCTAGTACAGAGATCTGGGCCTAAATCCATCGTTTTTTTGCTCACCATGCCATTCCAGTTTGAACCCAGCCATATACAAATCAGTCTTGACCCTGTGCCTCATGGGAACAGTCCAGCCCGAACTGCCAAGCCAGATCCTCCCTGGACTGGAAACAAGCATCCTAGGACCGGTTTCGGGGTTTCACCCCTCTTCAGCCAGGATAGCTTGATTCCAGTGGCATGGAGAGCACGGGACCCACGTCTGGGCATACCCATCCCACTCGGGGTGACAAATGCAAAAACAACAGTTGATGGACAGAATGCAGAACAATGTCATACATTCACCCCAGTACAGAGATCTGGGCCTAAATCCATCGTTTTTTGCTCACCATGCCATTCCAGTTTGAACCCAGCCATATGCAAATCAGTCTTGACCCTGTGCCTCATGGGAACAGTCCAGCCCGAACTGCCAAGCCAGGTCTTTCCTGGACTGGAAACAAGCATCCTAGGACCGGTTTCAGGGTTTCACCCCTCTTCAGCAAGGATAGCTTGATTCCAGTGGCATGGAGAGCACGGGACCCACGTCTGGGCATACCCATCCCACTCGGGGTGACAAATGCAAAAACAACAGTTGATGGACAGAATGTTGAACAATGTCATACATTCACCCCAGTACAGAGATCTGGGCCTAAATCCATCGTTTTTGCTCACCATGCCATTCCAGTTTGAACCCAGCCATATGCAAATCAGTCTTGACCCTGTGCCTCATGGGAACAGTCCAGCCCGAACTGCCAAGCCAGGTCCTCCCTGGACTGGAAACAAGCATCCTAGGACCGGTTTCGGGGTTTCCCCCCTCTTCAGCCAGGATAGCTTGATTCCAGTGGCATGGAGAGCACGGGACCCACGTCTGGGCATACCCATCCCACTCGGGGCGACAAATGCAAAAACAACAGTTGATGGACAGAATGCAGAACAATGTCATACATTCACCCCAGTACAGAGATCTGGGCCTAAATCCATCGTTTTTTGCTCACCATGCCATTCCAGTTTGAACCCAGCCATATGCAAATCAGTCTTGACCCTGTGCCTCATGGGAACAGTCCAGCCCGAACTGACAAGCCAGGTCCTCCCTGGACTGGAAACAAGCATCCTAGGACCGGTTTCGGGTTTCACCCTCTTCAGCCAGGATAGCTTGATTCCAGTGGCATGGAGAGCACGGGACCCACGTCTGGGCATACCCATCCCACTCGGGCGACAAATGCAAAAACAACAGTTGATGGACAGAATGCAGAACAATGTCATACATTCACCCCAGTACAGAGATCTGGGCCTAAATCCATCGTTTTTTGCTCACCATGCCATTCCAGTTTGAACCCAGCCATATGAAAATCAGTCTTGACCCTGGATGCTTGTTTCCGGTCCAGGGAAGACATGGCTTGGCAGTTCGGGCTGGACTGTTCTCATGAGGCACAGGGTCAGACTGATTTGCATATGGCCATGTCTGAACTGGGGTGGTGGAGTGAGCTAAAGAATGATGATGGATTAAACCCAGATCAGTTGACTGGGGGTGAGTGTTTGATTTGCTCAAACGCTCCGTCCATCATCCCCTTTGGTATCGTTTTGTTCGCCCTAAGTTGGCAGGGTATGCCCAGACGTGGGTCCCTTGCTCACTTTGCCACTGGATTCAAGCTAACCTGGCTGATGACGGCTGATTAGCCAGAAACCGGTCCCAGGATGCTTGTTTCCGGTCCAGGGAAGACATGGCTTGGCAGTTCGGGCTGGACTGTTCTCATGAGGCACAGGGTCAGACTGATTTGCATATGGCCATGTCTGAACTGGGGTGGTGGAGTGAGCTAAAGAATGATGATGGATTAAACCCAGATCAGTTGACTGGGGGTGAGTGTTTGATTTGCTCAAACGCTCCGTCCATCATCCCCTTTGGTATCGTTTTGTTCGCCCTAAGTTGGCAGGGTATGCCCAGACATGGGTCCCTTGCTCACTTTGCCACTGGATTCAAGATAGCCTGGCTGATGACGGCTGATTAGCCAGAAACCGGTCCCAGGATGCTTGTTTCCGGTCCAGGGAAGACATGGCTTGGCAGTTCGGGCTGGACTGTTCTCTTGAGGCACAGGGTCAGACTGATTTGCATATGGCCATGTCTGAACTGGGGTGGTGGAGTGAGCTAAAGAATGATGATGGATTAAACCCAGATCAGTTGACTGTGGGTGAGTGTTTGATTTGCTCAAACGCTCCGTCCATCATCCCCTTTGGTATCGTTTTGTTCGCCCTAAGTTGGCAGGGTATGCCCAGACGTGGGTCCCTTGCTCACTTTGCCACTGGATTCAAGCTAGCCTGGCTGATGACTGCTGATTAGCCAGAAACCGGTCCCAGGATGCTTGTTTCCGGTCCAGGGAAGACATGGCTTGGCAGTTCGGGCTGGACTGTTCTCATGAGGCACAGGGTCAGACTGATTTGCATATGGCCATGTCTTAACTGGGGTGGTGGAGTGAGCTAAAGAATGATGATGGATTAAACCCAGATCAGTTGACTGGGGGTGAGTGTTTGATTTGCTCAAACGCTCCGTCCATCATCCCCTTTGGTATCGTTTTATTTCAAAATGGCACACTTAACTCATCCAATATTGACCCTTAAGGATGGTTAGTGTGGCCGACATCTTCAAATGCATGTCAATTACGTTTTCTAAATACTACAAAAGGTTTTACACAAAGTAGACCTGATCTCCGTTTCCCAAATTCGCATACAGTTACCACATACTCTGTGGGTAAATTATGTCAGCAGTGGTTGGAACATTCCACACTGTCATCTGTGAAACAACATCTCTCTCCTTTGTCTGGTGACATTGATTTGGCTGATTTTCTTTTAGGTCCAAAGTCCCCTCAAACAAAACATTTTATTTATTCCGCATATAAGGAATTTTGGAAACTGTCGCAGATGGAAGCTGCGTTGCGTCTCCGCCAAATTGACCAAGCTAATTTAGAGAAAGTCCTTGCAGTAGTAAATAATAGCATTAACACACTGTCTTCCCGTATATATACTTTAGATAATATTGTATCTTCTGTCATTGACATTGTACAACATGAAGTGTCTGTTATGTATCATGGTCAAAATCAGTTACATTCTGTGATGCAGTTTGCTTGGATGTTGCAAACCCTCAAAAATGGAAAAGTACCATGGGATTATTTGAATGCTTCTGCACTGTTTTTGCCCTTTAATTTAAGTGATAAACAGAAATTAATGTCCATGAAAGATGCCACATACACATTGTTACATATTGAACAATTAGAACAATTACTGTTTTCGGTAGCTGAGACCGATTCAGCTGTGTGGTTAATACATGGGGGTATTTAACTGCCTATCTCACTTTTTCAGTTCACAGCATGTATGAAACATCATCCTGTTGGGAGATATGAGCCATCAGCAATAATTTTATTCACGAATTATGGTCATTACCTTTCGCTTACAGATGTCAACACGCAGAAAGGGAAGTTTCCTTCCAGGGAGGACTGTGATTCCACAGTAGGACATTCCCTAGTCTGTAAACAAGTTAAGCTTCACGGAGCCTGTAACGTTACGGCCCTTAATCTGGCTTGTTTTTTGAAAGGTACCCCTGTCCCGGCTATTATTCCCGTATTAACCTTGCTTTCTAACGGTAGTTATCTTATTTTGAATAACCACAATTGCTGCACCTTGAGAGCTGGCATCCCGTATATAGTAATGGTTTCTCAACGCGTTACTTGTTGCAGCAATGTCCTGTTTCCACCCCCACATGGGATTGTAGATAGTTCACTTTGGCCTTCCATTCCAACTTTGAAAACAGATTTCAATAAACTAAGCAGACTCAAAGCGCTATTGTTTCAACAAGAAGTGGCTCTCACATCGGCGCGAGAAACCTTTGAATTGCAGGTGGCAAGAACCACAAGCGAGAAACACTTGCTGGTAAACACGAATCTCCCACTCTATTTTGGAGAATTAATACACCAAACATTTAATGCATCTGATATGGAGGGCCTTGCTCACTGTTTTAAAACTTGTGGGATCCGGCCTTGTTTCTTCCTTTCAGACTATTTTTGGAGTAATTCTGGCATTTATTCCTTCTATTTTTTCCAGCGCCTTTGGAGGGTTTCCCCTGGTGCTCCTGTTGGTTTGCGGTGTGCTGGTTCTCCTATTATGGCTTCGCAATGGATGCTCGATCTGTGGAGCTGCCAAACCCGGTACAGTTGCAGCTGTACCGTGATCGAATGCGGCAGCTCTTTGGTTCTATGCCAGTGGAGTCCGTTGCCATCGACTACTGGCTGACCTTCCATTATGCCTTCTTCACCTGCGTGCAGCCTGTGTTTCACTGCCTCCGTTGCCCTTTTCAATGGGCCATGGATGTCTACTTGTCCAATACCACACACGCTGCCCTGGATTACGATCTGTTAATGGGTCCGTTAAAGGCCCATGAACAGGTGTGTGCCAGGGGTAGGTGTTTGGTGTGCAATCCTCTACTCGGACCAACGGCAGACTTGAGTACCTGTGCTCTTGCGCAGCGCCTCATAGACCGCAGTTTTACTGAGGTTAACACAGGTTGCCCGTTACTTGGCTGCCAAGCTATGGAATTCTTTGCCTCCTCAGACCCGCAGCCTGGATCGCATGCTGGACGTTAGGAAAGCAATCAAAACTTTCCTCTTTCCCTCTGCTTAGTCCTTCTTGTCCTTTTGCATATTCCTTACGCCTACCTGTTCTGTTCTTAGCCCTGTTCCTTCTGACGCTGGCAGCGCCGGGACGCCTCTTTGCTGGGGCAGCTGTGCACTATATAAACTCAGATAACATAACATAACATAACATAACATAACAGATGCTCCTAACGGCTTCTGGATATGAGGAGCATGTGTGCTCATTCGACCTACTAAACTGGATGGCATACCTTTTTACAATGGAAGTAACAGACAACATTCTGGAGTTCATGGCATTCCGCTTTTCCCGCAACATTTTTGACTTTGAAGACCAACTATGACTGGTTAGCAATTTTTGAGCGTCCAATTGGCAAAAGTTTGGAACATTATAACCTGGCAGCACAAAAAAAAAATTGGGGCTTCTAAATTACAGGATTTGGCCTTCGACAAAGACGCTTTGCCTCTGCTTACCTATGATTTATGTTTTTTGCATAAGGCTAACGCCCTGGCCAAGGGGAGGGTGTCACGTGGCCCATAGGGAAACTGTCGTTTTTCACTAACTTAGCATGAGCACGTTGCAGGTTGCCTGCTACTTTGCATACGTTACTACACGTCTTTATTTTTTGCAATTATTTCAAAGACTGCTTTAACATGAGAACTCATTGCTGTGTTCACTTTCTGCATGTTCCTGGAATTTTGACTGAACATTATGTGCAAGGTCCAACAACAATGCCCCTTGTTATTTTGTTCTGGCCAGTCCTTAGCCCTTAAACAAAACATTCAGATGCAGCTGTTGTTTGGCCAGCGTACTTGGGTTTTTAGTGGGGTGCACGAATAGGTAACAGACACTTGGAGAGGGACCTTTCAAGGGAGAAGAGCATACATAATGTAGATCTACCCTCTATAGGCTAAGGTATGGGGTCGGCTGACAAAGCCCAGAGATCTTCTATTATATAATAATACTCCTTCTTAGCAAGGGGAGGGAGGTTAGGCACTATAGTTCTTTCTCCATTGTCTTTTTATGATGAAATCTCCCTTCGTGATTTATGGACTGACTGCTATGCTGACAATATTTGTACTATGCATTTTCCTGCTTGTTGTGGCACGTATACTGCATGTTAGGGCACGTTAGTTATAATAAGTATTTTAAACTGTGTCGTGTCTCTGTCAGATCTTATTGTGGACCAGTACAAGAGAGTGAGCTAAAGGGTGTGTTTTGTTACCGCGATTCCTGAGAGATCTGGGAGTGTTGTGTTCTGGGGTGTCTAATCATTTGTTTCTCTGTGAGTGAGTATAGTAGCAAGTGTGACACTATAGCTAGTCGGTCCTAGGTTCATGGGTGCTAAGGCAGTAGGAAGACTCAGCCCCTATACACCAAGGTCCCATTTCCTGCACATAGTTCTGTATTTGTGCAGAATCCCTGCAACATTCACTTTGATGCATTTTGTACTCTTTGCCTGTTTCTGCATTTTTGTGCCTTTGCCCGTTTTCTCACCCACTCTGCTCTCTCTTTCTCAGTCTGCTCGCTTTGTACTCTTTGCCAGATTCTGTACTCTTGTACCCTTGACCGTTTCTACACTCTTGTGCTTTTGCGTGTTTTCTCACTCACTCTGCTCTCTCTCAGTCAACTTGCTTTGTACCCTTTGCTCGTTTGTGCACTTTTCCTTTTTTCTTCTACGGCTCTATATTCTCCTCTGTGGCCTTCTTTTGTCGCTTTTACCTTGTGCCCTCTTGCTCTTGGTGTCTGTGTTCCCGCCTCCCATCTCCAGCACCCTCTCCCTTCTCTCTCTTATTTCTTGCCTGCTTTTTCCAGTGCTGCTGCTTCTCTCCCGTGCTCCTGCTATGTCCTGCCCACTGCCCCCTAGTAGTATTCCCCCCTCCCAGGACTAAATGGTGGCCATAGCACAGATGCATTGCTGGTGTGCCAGAGGCATGCCAAAGGCAGGCCAGTTTATGCCTATCTGCATCTGGACCACGCCCATCACCACAAATCCTAGTACTTCCAACTCCCTATACTACCTAGTGGTGTTCCTCTGGTCACTCAAACTGGGGTGCCCTTCCACTCACTGCTGCCACACTGCACCACACTACACAGAGGGAGCATTATCTTGCAACCACTGCCGCTTCCTGTGCAACACCAACCACTTACAGCACACCCCCTGCACCCACAAACACATCCCAGGACAACATTTTATGCATCCTCCTCAACACCCAATCACTAAGCAAACATGGCACAGAAATCTGGGGCATCTTAGACAAGAATGCCCCGGACCTCCTCTTCCTTACGGAAACCTGGTTGACCACCGAGCCAGCATCTGATATCGCCAAGGCCATCCCATCAGGATACAAGATCATACATCAGGACCACGAACACAGACTAGAAGGAGAAATCACAATAATAAACAAAGAATACCTCAACTGCACTACAGCCACTGAGAACGCTACCCTGTTGCTGGGATTCTGTTTGGAAACTGAACTATGCCTGGAATCACACGATGTGAGAATATAGGGACTGAGTCACCATACCACATCAGTACCTACGGGCCCAAATCTGACTAGCTCCTTACCTGCCCTCTCAACCTTTCTAGAGAACCAGGTAAATTGGCAACCCAGAACACAACTCTCTAGTTCCCAGGGGACCCATGGAAACAGATCATCACTGTTAGACCTGGCCCTTGTGACAGGTTTATTCCCAAACGTTTTTCCCTTTGCCTCCTATTTTTCTGACCCTGTTTTTGTTGTCTATAGGATTCAGGGCACTTTACCACTGCTGATCAGTGCTAAAGTGCATATGCTCTCTGTATAAATTGTGATTTGATTGGTTATCCATGATTGGCATATTTGATTTACTGATAAGTCCATAGTAAAGCACACTGAGTGTGCCAGGGCCTGTAAATCAAATGCTACTAGCGGGCCTGCAGCACTGGTTGTGCCACCCACATGAGTAGCCATGTAAATGTGTCTCAGACCTGCCACTGTAGTGTCTGCACGCGCAGTTGTTAACTGCCAAGTGACCTGGCAAGTGCACCCACTTGCTAGACCAAAACCTTCCCTTTTTCTTACATGTAAGGCACCCCTCAGGTAGGCCCACGCTACCCCCAAGGGAAGGGTGGAGTGTATGTGAAAGGTAGGACATGTACTGGTGTGTGTGACATGTCCTGAAAGTGAAATACGGTGTATTTCGTGTTTCACTATTGAAAGGCTATCTGTCCGATAGGCTATCATGGGAGTTACTTTGTAACATTTTACAAGTATAACTTTCCATAGGAACAAGATAGAAAAATAGAGTTTAAGCTCTCTGAACTCAGAATTTACTAACGCACCTTTTGGTAAAGGTGATTTTTAAATTCTGTGTTTGAAAATGCCACTTTAAGGCAGTGGCCATTTTCTTAATTTACCATCCTGTGTGCCTCTGACTGTTTGTGTATTCAGCGTCTGGTGTTGGAGTGACAGGAGCTGGGGATGGGCATTCTCTCTAGACAGTCACTGGGGGGGTTGAGGTGTGCCCTGCCTTGCCTGGGTGACTCATCACTGGCCTGAATAGGCCTGGTCTGCATTTAGAGTGGTGAGAGGAGTTTTGCTTGCACCTGAATAGGCTGTGTCTCCTTGGCACAATGCTGTCTCTGCCCCCTGTGGTCATGCTGCACCAGGAGCACAGGACTGGTTTGGACTGGGGACAGAGACCCTTTCCACGAAGAGAACAATGACAATGTGGGCTATCAGTATTA
This sequence comes from Calotriton arnoldi, assembly GCA_963921515.1. Classification (NCBI taxonomy): domain Eukaryota; kingdom Metazoa; phylum Chordata; class Amphibia; order Caudata; family Salamandridae; genus Calotriton; species Calotriton arnoldi. Next base: position 759,772 of record CAWUFW010007889.1, on the reverse strand, counting down.
GACCTAAAACCCCAGGACTTTAGATTACTTCAAGGAACAAGAGGACCCTGCCAAGAAGAAGAGCGGAAGGACTGTGTGAGGAGCACTGCCTTTTCTGTGTGAGGGGAGGGTTGGCCTGCAGTTGCTGCTTCTGTCTGTGGTGGAGGAAAAGGACTGACTCTTTTTGCCCTGCTGGGGTATCCTGCTTATGAAGAATCTCCAAGGGCTTGTGTGTGCTTGCCTCCTGTTGGAAGTCTCACGGATGCAAAAGACTTCAGGAAAGATCCTACTTGATCTAAAGGAAACCTGTCTAAGAGGAGCGCTGAAGAGCTGTGTGAGGAGTGCTGCCACTGGTGTGTGAGGGGTGGGTTAGCCTGCAGTTGCTGCTCCTGCAGGAGAAGGACTAAACTGTTCGTCCTTTCTTTAATTTTGAAGGTAAAGCTCATGAGGAGTGCTTTTGGTTTGCATTCCAGCATGTGGGGAGCGCTGTTCAGACATCCCTGGGCTAGTGCGTGCAGCGCTGCCCTTGGCTCATGTGTTCAAGCAAAGGGAGGGGAGAGCTGAGATGCAGGAAGTGCTCTCCCCCTCCTTGCAGCCGGTATATGGTCCCATAGTGATTTACAGCCAGGGTCCTGCTCCTTGGCCCTGTGCTGTACAAGACTATAGAGAAATCACATTGCGAGCACCACAGCGCTGGGTGTCTGTCCTTCAGGCAGCGTGGCCCTGAGAGCTGGGAGTGGAGAGGAAACGGGCAGCGAGGCCAGAGGAGTCCCCAGCATTTCCTGGTAACTGACGCACCACCTGGAAGCTCCAGGCATCGCCCAGCAATCACCCAGGAAACCAAAGTAAGGACAACGTTGTCAGCAGCTGGCCCATCACAATAAGAGTTAGACCGCAGTGCCCAGAGGAATACCCAGTGCGAGGTGGTACAGGGCGCTCCCTGTGTTGCCAGAGAGGAGCCTCACCCAAATCGCACTGGCCACACCGAGGGCCTCAGGCCGTCCGAGGTTGGGGTGGAGTCACCCTACTGGCATCAGCTGTGCCGCACGCTCACGGGCAGCCAGCCCTTGCCAAGGGGAGGTCTCCCCGCCAATGTGAGCAGTGCGGGTACCTCCCCTCCTTGTTGCACACTCAACTTTGGGGGCATTCTTTTTTGTATTCCGCCGCATTTAAATTTGGCAGCTGCAGCACGGGTCTGCGGGCAGCTGCCTCTGCCATTTACCTGGCAGAAGGGACTGTGTGAAGTCTCCCCGCCATTGGGGGGAAGGATGTGTGCCCTCCCCCCTATGTTGCATGCACATACCTGGTGGCACAACACGTCAGAGTGAATTCTCCAAGGAGGAGTCGGCCGGGAGTGGATTTCAGGGAAACCACTCTGAATACTGTATTAACTGTAATAGGTGTGCAGATGCACTGTGGCCTGGAAGTTTATAAGGACATGTGGTGAGTTAGGTTCGACAGTGAATTATGGTGAAGCCTGGTGATCTGTGTTTCCCTCCCTAATCAAACTGCTGCATCTGCATGCCCTAATATTATGAGGGAAGTCACTGTGACATTTGTAAGAGACCAGCTAATAATTATGATGTTCAGAAACTGTAAGATATATACAAAAATTGTGTTTTCTTTATGATGTTAGTATAACCGGTGCAACCCATGAGTATCTACCTTATTGCACTAAATGTATTGCCATGACAATTGCCTAGTTGGCAAAAATGATTTAGGATCTGTGCATGGTTATGACAATTGCCTAGTGGCAAAGTGAATTATGTGATTGTGGTCTATGTATTTTATGTATAATACAAAGGATATTTTTTATATAACCTTGTGTGGATTCTCTTTTGTGGTGTGCCTAGTGTGTCACTAGTGTTTGTGTGTGTTGCGCAAACACTTTACACATTGCCTCTGGGTTAAGCCTGACTGCTCTTCCAAGCTATCAAGGGGGTGAACAGGGGTTATCTTGCGTGTGTAACACTCTTACCCTCACTAGAGTGGTGGGTTCTGCCTAGCTTAGGTACATACCCTGGCCAACCAGAATCCCCATTTTGAACAATCACCTTTCATTTTCTCACTCATGCATGTCCATAATAAACAAAAGAAAGCCACAAGGAAAGTTTACAAAATTTATTGAAACTATTGTGCTCTATCATGAAGCAACTGTGCTGCAATTAGAAAACATATACAACTGAGAGAAGTAATCAGCATTATGAGCAAACTGTATACAATGAAAAGCTCTACCATGGAGAATGATATATCTGCCTAAGCCTTTCCTCACTACGTAAGCACAGTGATATATCAGTGATCTCTGGGATTAGAACCAGACCCCATACCTGGCCTTTGTAGTTAGGTGGTCTGCATCTCAGATTGCACCAGGTTGGACATTTCCCTCTGCTACAAATCCTCCTATTTGTTTTCAAAAAGGCAAGTCTTTGTTTATATGATAAGAAGTGTCATGTTGGAAAACATCAGGAACACCTTTGTGTTTTGTCTAAATGTTAGAATATCTTGCTGACCGACCACAGAAAAATAGGGCACGATGTTGATCGACCTTGTATGAAATGTTCAGGCTGAATCCGTGGAAGAAGTACTGAATAATAAGAACATGTGGAGCGTATTTCTAAAATAATGTTGTGGCACAAAAAAAGTGTGTTATGTGTAACTGTGCAAAGCAAAGTGGCCTACAATGTGCAATTAGGCTAAAATAAGGGAGAACCAAGTGGGCCCAAAAGGGAACTTCCGACACTCCCTACATGGAGCACTACACGTCAAACTATGTATTACAGCATCCTACACCCTGAGCAGAACCCTTGTCTACCGACCACAGGGACCACAACCTACTTTCACAGACAACATTGCTTACTTTTTCACCCCTCACCATCAACTCTATTAACATTCAACCTGGCGGCTTTAACTTCCACCTGGAAGATAGCTTGACACCAACACCACTGTAATCCTTGAGAGCCTAGAGATCGTGGGACTGACACAATACGTCATCCAACCCCCACACTCCTCTGGACACACGCTCAACCCTGTCTTCACCACATTCAACTACACTGAAATCTCTGCAACACAGTCACTCGCCTGGACTGACCACACTATCATACAATTCCAAATCAGCATACCACACCAAACAAAACCTGCCACCACAAGTCTGACCAGACACATCTTAAGCAGTATCTCGGAATCCCTCTGGCTCGACACCCTGCACCAGAAACAACAAACCCTACTGACAACCCCAACAGTGACATCAAACATCTCAACTAATGGATTACATTTTGTGCAAACTCCCTGGCATCCCATAAACACAACACTCAGAGGAGGACACAAAAGCAGGCCAGTTGTTATACTGAGGAATGGCAAGCAACAAAACAACACTGTAAACAATTGGAAGAAAAATGGTGAACGAACCACTGTGAAAATGACAAAGAGACATACACAGCAGCCCTCAGAAGATACCACCAGCAAGTCAAAGAAACCAAGGAGAAGGACCTAGCAGAATGCATTTACAACAGCTCTAATAGCAGCAAAGAAATCTTCAGAATCAGCAAAGACTTCACCTCTCCTCCACCACAAACAGCATCACCCCACACAAGAACTATGTTGTGACAACCTAACAAACTTCTTCAGCAATGAAATTAATGCCATCTATAACAGCTTTCACACCCAGCCAAACCCCTGAGTCCTCACCACGAGCATATGCTTAAACATCCACAGAAAACCCTGACTGACTGGGAAACTTTCACAGTGGACGAAAAAGCCAACATAATGAGGACCATTCACTCCGGATATCCAATGGACCCCTGCCCCCATCACATATATAATATGGACACCTGCCCTATTAGTGAAGTCCTCACCCATATCCTGAATAACTCCATCATGTACGAGACGTTCTTGGGTGCCTAGAAACAAGTAGTGGTCAATGCACTGCTAAAGAAACCTTGGGCAGACCTCACTCAACTAGCAAACTATAGTTCCATCTCCCTTTTACCCTACCCAGCCAACGTCATGGAGAAAGCTATCAACAAGCAACTTGCTCTCTACCTCAATGCACACCAGCTCCTAGACACCACGCAATCCGGTTTCCATACGAACTACAGTACCAAGACAGCCCTTATCACAGATGACATCTGGCTGGTCCTCAACTGTGGAGATATAGAAGCCCTCAAACTGCTTGACCTCTCAGCTGCCTTCGTCACGGTATCTCACTCCACCCTGATCAGAAGACTACATGAAACATTCATCCAAGGGCTCGCCCTCAACTGAATCTGCTCCTTCCTCACAGGAAGAACCCAAAAAGTCTATGTGCAACCCTACACGTCGGAAGCCGAGAACTTCATAAGTGGAGACCCACAAGGATATTCCCTCCGCCTGATGCTTTTTAACATCTACATGACCCTGCTTGTGGACTTCATCAGATCACACAACGTCAACATACTCGCCTAAGCAGCCGACAACCAACTGATACTTTTCATTGGACAAGACCACCACAACAAAAAACAACTTCGCTAGCTGCACGAGCACGGTAGCCACTTGGATGAAATCCATCTGCCTCAAACTCAACACAGACAAAACAGAAATGCAGCATTTCAGATGAAAAGCCTCAGCCTGAGACTCCACCAGTGGCAGACAGACCCTCACGTACCCCCACCACCCACGCCAGAAATCCTGGAATCATCCAGAACAAGCTTGGCATGATGGCCCATGAAAATGCATTGACCTTCACATCCTGAGGATGCTGTGAAAGGTTTTCAAATGGCTACTGATTAACACCAGGATGATATTTACACATGCCCTGCTTACCAGCAGCTTTGCCTACGGCAATGCATTCTACATATGAATTTCTAAGAAGCTCCTGAACAAGCACCAAAACATCCAAAATGCCAATGCAAGGCTCATTCTTAACCGACTTCACTACAGGCATATCACCTCACATCTCAGAGAACTTCACTGGCTCCTCAAACACATACACACCCAGTTCAAACTTCTCACACACACATACAAAGAGCTACACAACATGGGCCCTGCCTACCTCAACAGCCTCATATACTTCCACCTACCTCCTAGCAGCTCTGCTCAGCAGGACTCTCACTAGCACATGTACCCTACATCCACAAGACGACAGCTGGAGGCTGAGCTTTCTCCTACACCGCCCCTAAGGTATGGAACAAACTCCTACACCACATCAGTGCCTCCTCTTCACTACTCGAGTTCTAGAGAAAGCTGAAGACCTGGCTTTCGAATAATCACTCCAAGGAGGCAGGTGCAGTGTTCACCTGAAAAGTGCCTGAATACCCTCATAGGTGATTAGTGCACTATACAAATATGCATAAAATAACATAACATGAAGTTGTAATCACAAATCATGTATAAATGTAGCAAAAAATCAGTTCCCTGATTCCCAAAGGAAATTTGAGCATTCTGGGAACACCATTTCTGGAGTGCAGGATTGCAAAGCTGTACGTTTTATGTGTTTTCAGGTTCATTTTCCTTCAGCAAGCAGGAAGAGTAGGCATGGTAGCGCTACCGGAAGCAGCAAGTCTACATCACAGTGACCAGAATCATATAGACAGTCCTGAACCAACCCACAAAGAATAATTAACCAGAATTATAGGAATTTATTTGTGGGATAAAAGAAAGATATTTATAGATATGGGGATGTACTATTGTTAAACATGTCTCCGTAGCCCACTTTTTTGTTATACAAAAAGTCACAAATCAGAAATTTATATATTTATAGATGTGTGTCTCAGGGTGTGCATTCCTAAATAATTGTTATGCTTACAGCTAGTTTGCATAGATTAAGAATTAGCATTAAGATTGCACTTCTATAACTTTGTTTTGGATTTGACTTGTGGAATTTTCCTCAGGGATTGCTCAAGTTTTTAGATCTAACAGGGATATTGGAGACTACTATCTTTTCAAAATCCTGCTTGATTTTCTGTAGACTGCTTTCAAGTAACTCCATCTACAGCCAAACCCACATGCTAGGAACGTGATATAATAGTAACAAATAACCAGGGCCCTCATTATGATGTCGGGCGGACCGCCACCCACAGGCTGTCGGTGGCGGTCCGCCGACATACATGGCAGTGGTCCAACCGCCAGATTACAATACCGACGGTTGGAGTGCAGTTGTCGGGGGAAAGACCGCTACCTCCAACAGGCTCAAGGAGCCCGTTGGGGCAGAGGTCGCACTGTAATCCCTACAATGAGGCTGGTGCCTGCGCAGGCACCACTCTAAGGATTACGATGTCCCTTTTCCTCAGCCTTTACATGGCGGTCCCACCGCCATATAAAGGCAGATGGAAAGGGACTTTGGGGGCCCCAAGCAGGGTCCCGACCCTGTGGGCCACTGCTCAGTGGCCAGGGGGCACATGTAGTGCCCCCCCAAACATCCATGCACCGTGTGCCAGGCACCACATGGTGCCTGGCGCACGGTGCATGGATGTTTGAAAAGTGCCTGTTTGCAATGCGGCTTGTGCAGTGGTCCTTTTCCTGGGCTGCAGCACAAGCTGCAGTACAAGAAAAGAGCCATTCCTACCACGTGCTGGTGGTCTTATCCTATTCGGGCAGGTGGGACCGCCGACTCAATGTCAGACGGACACCTGCCCGCAGCAATGGCGGTTGGATGCTTGTCCGACCACCATCGTAATGAGGGCCCAGGTTTTCAAAAAAGTAATAAATAGCCAGGTTTTCATATTAGCCACAATAACTAAGCAGTATTACTTAGTCATGCACTTTCACAGTGTCGAGAAAATACTTGTGCCAATGAGACTAAATCCCATGAGGGTGACTTCCTAATTTCCTCTCATGGCCTTTCTAGAGTGCTGATTAGGAATTCAGTAGTTCCCTTAACACACCTAGTTTGAAAGAAGCATGAAATATTAGGATCTTATCTGCCATTTATACATAATAAAAATCACTATTTGACAAAAGAGTTTCATAGAAACAGACTGTGGAAATACAATTTAGAATGGTTTAGTTTAATTTCACCTACAATCCCCCACATGGTACGTTTGTGCGAAATACTCGATTTGTGAGAAAATATTATGATGAGCACTCACATTTGCAATTTGCAGTATGCTAGACACAAATTGTATGTGCACTTCCAGTGTATGCAAGTACGGATTCAGAGTGGGAGCTGAATGGGGAGATGAGGGTCAAACCAGCAGCAGGAGTACTGCTCATCTTTTTCATGGCCAGCCCTTTGAGCAAAGTTTGCACCTACTGCTTTACTACTCTTTGGCCCAATGAGCCACAATGTTGGAAGATGAACTGCACTGCTGTGTGCAGGCTTTAAAGTCCATACAGTCAAATGCAAATTATTGCAATCCTCTCTCATATGAGGGGTAATATAATGTCATATAGCAGAGCTCATGGCTTGCATGAGTATTTGTGTTTGGAGCCTCTAAAGCAAAAAGGTCCCCGCTCTTTTCATTGGGCCTTGGCCTGCAGGAGTGGTTAACCAAGTCAGACCTCCCATAGGAAAGAGTAGGAGCAGCAGACCCTCAACACACACCTGTGTTCATTGTTACTTGAATGAGACATTAAAGAATGCACCTAACAGCTCCACCTGCCACAGCACCTGCGCCAATGGAAACGCACACATTTTGCACAGGAAGTAGCAGCTGGGATGAGCAATTTTCATCAGTGCCATCACATTTTCTACATATGCAAATTTGCTTCGGCAATAATGCTAAGTGAATTGGATCTTAAACCTTTTCCTTAGCTTTCTTCATGTATTGCCTATTAACAGTCACAACTCCCCTTATTTCTCCATCATTTAGTCTTTCAAGTGATAATCTGAGAAAGTCAACAGACAACTGTCAATCAGCATTCCATTCAATCGTGGGTGAATATATGAAGGATCTGTACAGGACCAGAAGCACCACCAAAACAATACATGGAGCCTTAAAGGAATGTACTCATTAAAAGACACGTTTTATGGCCTTTTTTAAGCCATGGTCATTGAATTATCTTAGTTGCAGGCCTGTGTGTTGCTTTGGAGAGGAGCCTTCAGAAGTGATAATGCATTGTTTCAGTGGCTGATGAACTGCTAAAAAAAGGTTCTAAAAGACGTTTTTATATATAGCCGCATGGATCACTAAACAGGGTTTCTGAGATTTGGTATTACATGCTGGAGTCCAAAAATGTTTACATTTTTATCTTAGGGCCCATCTTTTTTACTGTCTAGTGAGGATACTGTATTTTGGACCCTACTCACAGAAAATGTGCATGTATAATTTCAATGTATGCATGCACATGGCATGAATTACGAGTTAAAAATTCAAATATTGCATTCACAAATGTATATTTGCACTCGGACACCTGTCTACTCACATGCGATATTACACAGTATGGTGTAACAGGCGTTGGGAGTAAATCCCGTCCCAGGGGTGTGAAGTGAGTTTTCCAAGGCGTTAATGACCTTGACAGGTTGTGCACACTCCCAAACTCAGAGGTTTGCGGGTATTAGCAAAGATTTTCTCGACTCATTCGCACCCTGGAAATGCTGAGAGATTTACTATAATAAGCGTGGCTCTCATAAAGTGCCCTTAACGTGACTTCCAGATTCTGAATCGGGTTAGTCACTGTTTTGGCACTGTAATAGTGGAAAACTAAAATTGTTTCCCACTGTTGCTGAATCATGAAGAGAAGCACGCACTTGTCCTTTGTGCCCCCACCTCATCTGTACCTCCAAAGACGCGTGTTTGTGTAAGAAGTGGAACAATGTGACAGAAGTGGCAAAATGGCGATCAGTGGTCTCATGAACCTTCGTCTGCCTCTACTTGGTTCCACAGTACAGAGGGAGGTGGGAGAACCCCAGCAGCACTCCATCAGCAACCACAACTTTCTCAGTCAGCAGCAGGTCTTTTCTGACCCATGCTGAAAGGGAATAGAAAATTGCACTGACTCGGCTCTAAGATAGCCTGTCAGGACAGTACTGGTTCTCTTCTCTATGGAACAAAGATAGCACTGCTTCTGCTGAAACACAGATGGAACGCACAATGGGTGGTGGTTGCGAGAAGCATGAGCCCAAGTATTATTTTATTATACTTGTTTGGAGATGGCTTCTCCAAAGAAAGGGTCTTTTGAGTGCAATCTTTTTTTTATTTGGTTGCGGTATGGGTGTGGTACCATGCTTGCACATGTTCCCTAGTAGGCTTTTAAGGCTGTCACTTTGGGTGCAATGGCAGGACATACATTTTTTTATTTGGTTGTGGGATCGGTTGGTACCATGCCTCCACATGTTTCGCATTAGGCTGCTAAGGCTGCGACTTTGGGTGCATTGGCAGGACCTAAATTTTCTTATTTGGGAGTGGAATGGGTGTGGTACCATGCCTGCACATGTTCCCCATTAGGCTGCTAAGGATGCGACACCCCACTCCATTCAAGACATACATTGGTTAGTTGCCTATTGCACTGCTGACGCGCCACTGTAGGACACAAAAAACGCTACGCAGAATCAGAAATGACTATCCTACCCTCACCTTTTCTATCTGTCCTGAAATAAAATGACCTCTGGATGATGCATTAGTTGGTACGCATAAGGAACATACCCAGTGTTGGAAAATGGCCCTCTCCGAAGGGTCACCTCAAACGTTTTGCCTTCCTTCTCCTCTTTTTCTGACCTCGTTTTTGTTGGCTTTAGGACTCTGAGCACCTTACCACTGTCAGCCAGTACTAAAGTGCATGTGTTCTCTCCTCTAAACATGGTAACATTGACTTATCTAAAATTGGCATATTTAATTTATCCATAAGTTCCTAGGAGAGTGCACAACATGTACTCAGGGCCTGTAAATTAAATGCTATTAGTGGGCCTGCAGTACCAATTGTGCCACCCACACAAGTCGCACTTTAAACTTGTTTCAGGCCTGCCACTGTTGAGCATGTGTATGCAGTTTACACTGTCATGTCGACTTGGTAGTTAAAACATCTTGCCAAGCCATAAACTACCCTTTTATTACATATAGGTCACTAAGGAAGGCCATAGGTAGCCCATAGGGCAGGGTGCTATGCAATGAAAAGGTAGGACATGTACATTCACGTTTTGTATGTCCTTGTAGTCAAATACACCCAAATTTGGTTTTCATTACTGTGAGGCCTACCTCTCTCATAGGTTAACATTGGGAATTCCTTATTACACTTATCAGCTGTAATTCCTGATTGAGAAGGAGGAGATCTATCATGTTTCATATCATGATAAATCCTCTTTACTGGCGATGATAAATCCTCTTTACTGGTAAAGATGAATTTATCTCTACCCTTTTAAAAATGACACTTTTAGAAAGATGGCATTTTTCTGCTCTTAGCCCTGTGTGCCTGCAGCCTGTCTCCAATACACGTATAGGGTGAGTGACAGCTGGACTTTGTCCATTTCCTATAGACAGTCACACACAAAAGGAGCTTTGGTGTGACTGAGTAGCCTTCCACATCCTGATGGGTCATCCTGGGCAGGATGGGAGGGAGGAGCTGACACACCTGAATAGGCTATATCTTGACCCCCACACAAAGGGCTGCATATCCCCTGGAGTGAGTCTGGAGCCAGGGCTGGTAAAGGAGGATCTCTGTGCACTTCAAAGCCCCTCTTTGAAGTCTCTCCCACTTCAAAGGCCCCACTGGGTATAATAACTGGGCTTCTGACCCTTCCCCTTCAAGATACTACTGGACCTGTGAAGAAACTCTGCCAGTAGGAAGTATTGCTGTGCTGCTATAAGGAATGCCACTCTGCTGGACTGCTGCTCCGAAAGAACTGCTTTTCTGCTGTGCTGCCCTAGTGCCTGCTACCCTCCGCCCTGCTGAGGAAAGACTGGACCCATCTTACTTGAACCCAGAGTTCAATGGCATGCTGGCTTGCCCCCTGTTTTAAGTCTCAGGGACATCAAAGAATTTTCATCACCCTACAACAGCACCTGGACTTTGCTTACAGCAAGTCTAGCCCTGCCAAGTGGTGTGAACCCTGTCCTGGGCCCTTGCAAGAAGGTATAAAGTACTGTAACTGCTGAAATCCATGAATCAATGACATTGCGCCAATCGGAACCAGTGTATCTCCCTCGACACCGACACATCACTGCTACTGCACAGACCGCAGACCTCACACGGCCGACTGCGCAGTGCATCGACTCCAGGTCCCGACACATCCCTGGCTTTGTGTGACTTGGTGCTGACGCATTGCTTTGTGCAGTTCACATTGCCTACAACCCAGTGGTTCAATGACGAAGCATCGCTTCACTGCTCCTCACATTTCGACTCTCAATGCATTCTCAACATTGTGCAGCTCAGAACCGACGCATCACCTTCATCGAAAAGATCAATGACAACAAATCGCCTCCCCTGCTCCTTGCATGGTCTTAGGCGTTGACGTATCCAAGGTACTGTTTCAACAGGCCATTGTCGGTCCCTGTATTCGACCCACGCTCCATTGTGGTCAGCTGGATCTTCTGGCTTTACCCCGGTCAAGCGTGATCAGATGTCCCCGGTTAGCGCATTAAGTGTTTAAGCATTATATTTTCATTTATTCTTTTAAAAATCATAACTCCAGTTATATTTATTGTTTTATTTGTTGTTTTTGTCTTGTTTCGTTCATAAACATACAAGCTATTTGTCTAAATTGATGTGGAGTCTTTCTGTGGTGTTTCCACTGTGTTACTGTTCGAAGTGTCGCACAAATATTTTACGCATTGCCTCTTAAGTTAAGCCTGACTGCTCTGTACCTAGCTACCAGAGGGTGAGCACAGGTTAATTTATGGTGTGTATCTGACTTACTCTGACTAGGACTGTGGTTCTTGCTTGGACAGGGTGCATACCTCTGCCAACCAGAAACCCAATTTCTAACACCCAGCTATACATTTCATTGCATGGTGGGAATGCGCCGGGAATTAACCATTAATTGGTGGGAAGGGAAGTGGTTTCTCCACATGAAAACAATGTTCCTCATGGAGAAGGACAAAGACAAAAACTAAAACAGCAACTGTACTAAAGGGAAAACAATTTTACATTAATGCACTGTGCACAAGTAGGCTTGCAGAATGGCCTTCTCATGGACAATATTGCAAAGTTACATAGTTTTCGAAGACTACTCCTGGAAACCAGTGACTGTCACAGTTTCAAGGAGCTCTCTTAGAAACCTTTATGAATTTTAAAAGTTCACAAATCTGCAACCCATGTGGTAGTATGCCTATGGGTTCTGAATTACACTTTTATTTTAAGAATAGGGCCCAAAGTCTTTGAACATATTCTTTACACAATAGAAGTGTCTAATCTGACTCAAAGACAACAAACGAAAACTTCAAGTGCCATACCATGCGATGATCATGCCAGCGACTCACACATGACAAAATATTATGAGAAACCTCTATGGAATTACAAGAAACTGTAAGTTATTTAGCACTTCAGCCATCAATACAGTCATTATAAAAATGTTCTACTTATAATTATTAAGACAACATTCAATAAAGTTCAAAATTGTGCCCCGCCCATTCTTTCTGTTTGTCATGAATTTCGCTCACAGACAATACCAAGTTGCTGATAGAGCATAAAAGATAAATACCCCTCCACACATATGAGAGGGCTGTAAATGTAAAAGTTTTTATTACGTCTATATGGCAATTATCAGCGTTGACCTTCTTCATATATTTTTTTTACGATGTAAGCATACTTTTAACTAATGCATTTTTTTCTTTGTCCACGTCAAATATGGAGAACAAGTTTTATGGATTTCACTTTTCCTCCCTAAACGCCATCAGTTTAAAAAATGTATTTATTTGTTTTAGGAATCTCACATTACATCAAGAAGGGGATAATTACATTTTATGAATGCTATGATTTTTTAATTTGGGTATTTAAGCTCTATATACTCGAGCCACAGGCTTTATGATGCTGAGAAACAAGAAGAATCTAGTGGGGTAGTGTTAGAAATGGGATCTCTGGTTGGCTAAGGCTTGCGCCAACGCCAGGCAGAGACCACCACTCTAGTCAGGGCGAGGGAGTTACATGCCAAAGATAACCCCTGCTCACCCCCTTGGTAGCTTGGCACGAGCAGTCAGGCATATCCTGGAGGCAATGTGAAAAGCGTTTGCGCAACACGCACACAGCAAAAACACACCAAGCACACCACAAAAGGAACTCCACACAAGGTTATATCAAAAATAGCCTTTGTATTCTCATAACACATTAGAATAGTACTCACATCATATACATGGTGCCACCTGGCACTAGGTAATATCTACAAGGGATTATGTACACCTGACAGGGCCCACTGGACCACTGTCAGAACCATCACAAAGTGAACTTAGTAAAAGGAAGACATATCATAAACGTACAACCAGTAGTCACTGGTAACCACTGTACTCAGCATCATCCTGTAACATAAACCACATTATGCACAGTATCACATTAGGCGCCAAACACAATGTACGCCAACCTCATCAGTCTAACATATTAGACCCTAACCTCCTAAGTATCACTCATATTAGGGGTATACTCACAGTAGGAAATAATCTCACTGGCATAAACACATTACGCACATAATCTCATCCCTAAACGCATTTAGAGGCATGAATCATAGTAAAGCATCACATTTCCTAATATCATGTAAATCACTGACCCCCTGGCCAACTGGCCTTCTCACAGGGGCTCAAATGCCCTGCGTCCAGAATGTCAGGGCCGCTGCCAATGCAGCATAGTTCACACATGCGCAATTGCGCTGGGGCAGAGGAGTGCATCTCACTCCACTCTCTCAAAACCTACCCCCCAAGAACTGTGGCCTAAACGTGGCAGCTGGCACTAAGTGCTGCGCAGCTGTAATATACACAAGGCCTGGCACCACTGTGCCTCTTCTGTCCCCCTCAGGGACTTCTGCTATCATCTCATAATGGGGCCCTGGCACCTCTGTGCCCTCGGGGCCCCCACTGGAGCGCGTCAGACAAATGTGCCCCGACGTTGGAGCCACACGGGCTCTGGATACAAAACAGGCACAACAACGTGAGAGCGGCCCACCCTCTGGCGGGGCCGCTCAGGCACCAACTCGGTGCCTTGAGGAAACAACAATGGGGCAGGCACCGATAGCGTGCCTCGATATACACCCCCTCCCCTCCAGCTCAGGGCTCTCTCCTTACTTGTGGCCTTGCTTTTCTCGGGCAGCGCGGGGCTTCCCTCCTCTCATGGGAGCCCCCGCCGATCGGCCGCCACACTTCTCATCTGCGGCGCGGGGCTCTCCCAGCTCACGGGAGCCCCGCCTGGCTGCAGACATCTATTCGGTCGCCTCGCTATACTTCGCCCGGGCCAGCAAAACTCACCGGACTTCCTGGATGACGCATCTCGCTGCAGGACCGGCGCTCGGCTCTCCTTCCTCGCTGGGGGACCGGCGATCGGCTCTCCGCATTCCTCACTTCACCCGGGCCCCTTCCTGGGACCCGGGACTTCTCTGGCATACGCAGGGCTTCCCTTAGCTCATGGGAGCCCCGCACGACCGCAGGCTTCTTTTTTTTTCGACGCGGGGCAGGGCATCCCTCGCATATGCGGAAGTCCCGCCCCACGTCAGGCGCCACGTTTGCCTGACTTCCTGCTCGGGCCGGCGGCGGTGATTTCTCTCTTGGCAAACGCGGGGTGGGCACCCGCAAGGAACATAGAAACAAGCGGGGTGGGCACCCGCGAGTCCGACTTGAAAATAAGCGGGGTGGGCACCCGCCAACAAAAGCACCATAAAGCGGGGTAGGCTCCTGCTATTTTAAATAATCAAGAAGCGGGGGAATTCCCTCGCCGGGATTCCCTCGAACAGCAGCTCTGCGCTGCGAAGCCCACGCTCTCCCTCTCCTTTGGGGAAAATGCGAAATCGAGCGCTCACAGGGCGCAAGGGTAACAAAATGTCCTGAAGGTCCTGGAAGATGCTAATAAAAGAAAAGCAAAAAGGGTCCCAACAGTCCTTTAGGCATCATGGGGGCAATGCAGGGCCCAGGGAGGCAAGCCCTCATGGCAGCCCTCCCCTGGGCCCCAGCGGCAGCACGCCCTGCAGGATTCAGGAACAAACACAGAGCTGAACATTTTCATGGGGTCACAGCCCCTACTTTTATACACCAATTTCCTTTGTCTTAGGTGCAGATACAATTGGTTCAGGAGCACTTTATTTTCCAAGCTCCTCTTCCCCTTTGTCAGGTGGGGGCTAGGTACTCAGACACACCACAAGGGGCGGAGCCAGCATTGTACAGGGAAGGCACACTCCTATTCAGGGTCAGGGGATTACTCCTCCCACTACCCTTAGCCCAGGTGTCCTATTCAGCCCAGCGCTGACTCACCCTGCCCCTCCTGGAGCCACACACACCTCCCAGCCCTTGTCACTCACAAAGCCAGACATGCAATTCACATCAGGCAGGCAGACACATAGCACACAGAAATGCCAACTTCTAAAAGTGGCATTTCTAAAATAACCACAATAAATCTGCGCACACATTGCGCAGCATTTATTCACACAATTTCATACATACCAGACTTGACCACACTGCTCCTCTCATCACAGGAATTACCACTGACACACACTGATCAGGGAATCCCCATGCATTCCTATGGGAGGGCAGGCCAAGCTCACCAATGTAACACAGAGAGCGCACGCACTTTCCACTGGACCACAGTGCAAAAGTGCCCAGAGGCCTAAAATCACCAACACCAGGTTCCAGACAAGGCAAAAAGTTTAGGGGTGAACCTGCCAAAAAGGGCCAAGTCCAACAGGTAGCAAGGGGGGCGATCTGTCCCAGGCGGCGCGATTTTTTGGCAGCAGCCTCCCTCCCCCCGCTCTTACCTGCGGCATCGCCAGCACCCCCTGCTCTACACGGCCGTGGGGTGGCCGCCACAGGTATCACCAGTACGGCCCCCCGCTCTTACATACTGCCATGGGGCGGCTGCCGCAGAGACCATCACGGGTGGCAACTAGTCTAGCTACACCACTGGAAGAACCACTACCAATAGTTTTCAAGCCCAGAATTATAACCTGCACTGCCCAGGAGCTTTAAAGTAAATTCCGGTCAGCAAATGTTAGTCTTTTATAAGTTCCTTATTGAGTCAATAATTGAGTACATTTCTTCAGCTAGTAGCATCCTTTTAACTTCCCTCATTCCCCCACCCACTCCTTCTGGTAGCTCCTTAAAAAGATCCTATTACTCACATATCCTCGTGGTAAATTCAATGCAGCCCTACAGACGAAGCTGCAGACACCAAAGATAGAGAGGGTGAAACCATGCCTTGGACGAGGAACCGGGATCAAAGTAGTGGATTTGGAAGTAAGCAATCTACTCATTGCCTCCTCGTACCCCTTCCTCTGTCCTCTCCTTACTCATGAGAATACTGCCAAGATGTTAAGCAGCTCTACACAGTACCCAAGTTCAGATTTAAAGAGAACTGCTCCAATAAGATATTCAAGAAAAACACAACACATCAGTGCCAAATGATAACTGGCCCTGAGAACCCATATGAAGCTGATAATGAGACCCATATTTGTAGGGATAAGCTCACATAGATGACCTGCAACTGTCCACAAGAGAGACACCTATAGATTCAGCCCACGAAGTCACCATGTTCCACGTACAATAACCATGCTCATGAGCAGGAAGAGCCCCGCCAGAAACCACATAGGCCAACGAGATTATTGACTACAGACTTCCACAACTGCTCAAAGCACACAAAGTAAGACACCTACATCTGACTGTTTCTGGTCTTCAATATTATGCTGACTAAATAGACTATACAGCTCCTACTTATTATCACCCTTAATCTTGCAACCTGCACTTACCGAAATCTAATGAAACGTAACTAAAGTGTTTATGTATTGCAACTGTTCATAAGTAAAGTGCTCTAACACCCATCAGTTCTAGTTTTCACTATATAAGAGGTCCAAGAAATTCACATAAAAAACATTGCCTGAACAGAAGAGTACACTTTCTGTGGATTGAAACAGCTCAACCCTCATACAGGAAATGCAAGCCAACCTCTTCAGGGGATATAAGATTGGGGTAGAATTCTGTTAACACAAAATCTGAGACCTGATGGAACCTCAAAGATACATTGGGTATAAACCTCGGGCACGATCCAATAACCAACCGCTCTTTAAAGACGTGAAGGCAAGGAGCCTGAAACACCGAGGAAACCAACTATCCCTGTATCCTGGCAGAGGTAATTGCCACCAAAATAAATTGTTTTTAGAAATAGGATTCACAAAGATACTTGGCCGAAGGGTCAAAGGAAGTTGACTAAAGCATGGAGAAGAACAAAGGTAAGTCCAAAGAAGGAACCCCTGTTCACATAGAGGGTCAAGTCTAACCATGGAAAAACATTTCAGAAGATGGAAGGGAAATTCACAGATACCTTATAGACCCCTCACCTCCAAATATGTCCCAGAAGGCATTGGTGGTAGACCACTGCACCCTCCACGTGGCAGGAGACAAACCTATGGCAAAACCATCCAGTAGAAACCTAAGAATGAAAACAGAATCACATTCCAAGAGAATAACCCCTTCATCACTGCACTATATTTGGAACAAAGCCCAATTATTATAGCACGTCCTCTGAGTGGAGGATCTGTGAGAAGCCTAAAACACACAAGACACCTTTCCCAGGAGATCTCGGCACTCAAGCCGTAGGTATTCAACCACCAGGCCAATAGGGCCATTATGTGTGAGGACATGTTAGTGATATGCACAGACCTTAGAGGAGATGGAAAGATAGTATTATTGAATATCAACATCAACAATATTGTGGGACAAGAATATTGATGACAGGATATCGAGGGGCAAATATTAAAAGGCAAGTGCATATATTTAATATAGATTTTCTTTTCATGAGAGGACATCTACGTACCATGAAGATACATGTACCGCGCAGCTACATGGAGTTAAGTACAGAAAACCTGTCAATATTTTATTTTAGATATTCTGTCCTCGATATTGGGACCCGACGATATGCTATGGTCCATTCTGGGGCTAATGCCATCTGTCAGAGAACAAGCAGCCAAGATGTCAACCCAAAAAAGAACCACCAGAACCACACTCTGCCTCTCCAGTAGCAGCTAAGACAGGGATAACAGAAATAACAGAAAAATGAGACAGGCAAACAGTGGTCCCTTCAAACACTGGCAGGTCAATTCATCCATATCCCAAGTCCCCTCCAAGAGAAACCATCAGCAAGATCATAGAATTAGTACAGTCTCCTTGATCACAAACAGGTCTACTACTGGTACACTGTACCTGTTGCAACCCTCCCAGAGTACTTCCTGGGGCAGGCAGAAGTCTTGCAAATATCAGAAAAACCTGCTTAAGGATTCTTACTCCCAGATGTGCACTGATGAAAGAGACAGGGTATGATTGTCTACTCAGAATACTGTCCTGAAATTCACCTCCATTAGAACCTTTAATTGGTGGCCTCTCATGTTTCACATAAGTTTTAGTGGTCTTGCTGTGTGTTTTTAGCAACACTGGTCTCCCTTCGATGTATTCCACAAACATCTGGAGGGAACAAACATCACCAGTGAGAAGGCCATTTCTTTCACCCATCTGACCCCAGGTTCCAGCATACAAGAGAAATTAGAGTCATCATCATAATCTAGAGAAGGCCATGCGGAGGGAGATGCAATAGAAAAATCCAAAATATCCCTTCTCCCAGTTTTCTTTCTAGCCATCAAGTCTTATAAGGTTTCTGTCATACCTACCATATTATGAGCCTCAGAAAACCCTGCAAAAACCTGGATAAAAGGTAGCTGTTGGTTCAGAAAGCGTCCTTTTTGTAAATTGGTGTAAATCGTTCAGTAATAGCACAGTAAGCTAAAGAAATTTCCAATCGTATAGCTAGGGACGCAGAGAATCTGTGACCCCTCCTGATCTCATGCTGAGATCTGTTTGTCTGCCAACACTTCAAACCAGGAAGTTTTGGCAATCATCTTGGGACTCGGCTTGAGCAGAGTCCCAAAAACAACATTACAAAATAAGAAAAGGGAGCAGGGTAGAAATACCCTGACCCCCTAGGCCTTTTGGGGGGGTCCCACAGGGAACACGCAGGTCCAAAAAAGCATTTTTGTTTTAAAGTTTTTGTCAGGATCTGTGAATCCCACTGAATGTTTTTAAAAAACAAAGCACGGGCTCCCGTGCACCATTAATTATCATCCCCAGGGTGGGCCAGGTCCCGGGGGAATTTTTTTAGGGCCCCCCTCCTATGGTTTAATATTGCCCCGGGGACCACCACCTCCCGGAGCTTCTATACAAATGAATGCGGTGAAGGACCGTAAGGCCTCACCCGCTGCCCCGGGACCACCAGTCCCTGGGGCTTATTTATTTAAAATATAAATGAAGGGCCTATCGGACCCCCCCAGCCACCTCCCTGGGGATTTTTCTTAAAACAATGCAGGAGTGCCGTGCAGACTCCCCAGCAGCCATCGGGCCACCACCTCCCCAGAGCTTTAAGTATAATGAAGTGGGGGGCGCACTGAACCACCCCGCAGCACCATGGACCTCCACCTCCCCAGACATTTTCTTACATTGACTGCAGGGGCTGAGTGACTGCCCCCAGCCCCGGGGACCATTACCTCCCCGGGGCAAAATCTAAGAAAGGAGTTGGGCCGCATGACATACCCCTCGTGGAGCCATAGATGGCCCTGGGGACGGCCACCACCCAGGGCCGGCTCCTGCCATGTCCGGGGATGCCCACCCCAGGACATAGCTGTTGCTATGGCTTGGTGGGAGCTTTACCGCTCGTGCCAAGCCATAGCACACTGTGCTCCACTTCTAGTAAGCGAGAGCATAAAAAATGCTCTTGCTTGCTAGAAGCGGAGCAAAATTGCAATTATATGGAGGGAGCTGCATGTTCAGCAGCTTCCTATGTGGTAAAGCAATGCTGGCTCCCGTAGGAGGCGGTGAGCCGGCAGGAACCGCGGGGGCCTTTAGGCTCCCCACACCTGGTCCCCAACAGTTTAAGTGGGTGCCCTGCTTTTTAAAAAAGCCTGACCGGCAAGTCACTGGAGGCCCGCCCACTTCCAGCAGCACTCTGCATACGCACCTCCTGGTGCACAACTGGTTGGAGGATGAAGTCCCCTTGGCTGCAGAGGGTCCTTGGGGGCCAACAAGCCCCCCTGTTGCCTTCAGTAAGTCCCACAGAGGGGGATTGCTGAGAGGTGTTTGGAGGCCTGCCCCATTTCTCCACCACTCTGCAAACACGCCTCCTGGCATACAACTGGTCGAGGGGATGAAGTCCCCTTGGCTGCTGATGGTCCTTGGGGGCCAACTACCCCTCTTGTTACCTCCAGTAAGGCCCACACAATGGGATTGCTGAGAGGTCTTCGGAGCCCACACCTCCTTTATCCATCACTCTGCAAACAGACCTCAGGGTGCACTACTGGTTGGGGGATGAAGTCCTCTTGGATGCTGAGGGATCTTGGGGGCCAAGAAACTCTCCTGTTACCTCCGGTAAGTCCCATACAGTGGGATTCTTGAGAGCTGGTCAGAGGCCGGCCCCCTTTCTCCACCACTCTGCAAATGTCTACAACTAGTTAAAAAAACACAGAAATTCACTTAAAAAACCAAAGGTTACAGGGGAGTTATAGTTAGGAAATAGAATTTAAAAAATGTAGAAATTCACTGAAGAAAACAAAGGTTACAGGGACGTTATAGTTAGGCTCAGATTTTACTCATACAAAACGGGAAACAGCATTTACAACGCTGTCATTACATCGTGCTACTATTACAACGCGGTCGTTACAACGACTGCGTTGTTAGTACGCAATGCATTTACATCACAAGTCATTACAACGACTTGCACTAGGGGGCGCTGAGGTATTGGAAATGAATTCCAACACCTTCCCTACTGTTGCGCAAACTGGAATAGGAATAGTAATTAATACAATTCCTAAGTCCAGCGCGCCCCCTAGTGCAAGTCGTTGTAATGACTTGCGATGTAAATGCATCGCATACTAACAACGCGGTCGTAAAAGCACGCAATGTAATACATCGCGATGTAATGAGCCATATTCATACAAAACCAGTGAAATTCAGCAGTTATAGTTACCTGGGCTAACTATAACTCATACCCCCACAATGCACTGCTCATGACCTCACATATTACATCACTCATGACATGCTCAGTGACATCTTTTTTCAGTGAATATATTTAAGTAGGTATAGGTAGGCAGTTAAAGTTAAGACCTAGTTTCCAAGGGAAAAGCATTTTTTGACTTGCCTATAACTTTGGTGTTGTTCGACCAATTTTCATGAAAGATGTCAAAGTAGGTTCTGTGTGTCATGGAAAGTTTGGTTGTGATCTGTGCAGTGGGGATCCAGTAATAGAGCTGCCAAATAAGGGTGCGTTTGTAATGTTAATTCTCATAGGATTGAGTTGTCGAACTTGCAGCCCGAACCGCTAGACGGAATTACACCAAATTTGGCAGAAAGGTAGATGTTGTTACGCAGATTGTGCTTTTTGTGTTTTGGTGCAAATCTGTTCAGGAGTTTTTGTGAAATTAAACCTGAACAATATAGTGATATCTCTGGCCGTGGATATTTCGCAGCTATTTTGCGGCTGTCGTGGATATTTCACAATGATTTTGTGGTAAATCGTGGATGCATGCACCAGCGGGAATGCTCTGATTGGCTGGACGCAACTTAAACAGAAAGTTGCGACCACCATTTTATCGAACGGGAACAGTTCCCGGTGCTGAAAATTTCTGTGAAAGCTAAGATAAGGGGTCAGAGTGGAAGTACTCTGACCCCATGTTTGAGAAATGGGAATGTTAGTGACACAAGTTATGTGTCCAAAATGGATCTTTTTAAATCGCACACGATATTCACGATGACGACGCGACCACCACCGCGGCCCCCCATGTACCATCACAGGGATGTCGTGAATATCACGGCGTCTTCGTGAAAATTGGTGGAAATATAAAACAGAAAGTATTTTTATCTATATACACAACAACGCTAGTCACAGACTCATTTACCTACTCACATATCTACTCAGACACTCATACACCCACTCACATACCCACTCATACACTAATGAACCCACAAACAGACTCACTGAGATCTATGTGTGTACTCACATAAGCATTCAGAGGCTCATGCACCCACTCACAGATGTAGTCAGAGACTCATGTGCCCACTCCTATACATAGTCAGAGACTTTTATACCCAGTCACAGACCCACTC
Organism: Calotriton arnoldi; assembly: GCA_963921515.1. Classification (NCBI taxonomy): domain Eukaryota; kingdom Metazoa; phylum Chordata; class Amphibia; order Caudata; family Salamandridae; genus Calotriton; species Calotriton arnoldi. The sequence goes on along the minus strand of CAWUFW010007889.1, from coordinate 737,624 downwards.
AGAGACTCATACACCCACTCACAGATCAGCTCAGACACTCACGCACCCACTCACAGACCCACTGAAACTTATGCCTCCACTCACACACCAACTGATAGATTGATGCACCCGCTCACAGATCCACTCAGAGACTCATGCACCCAGGTACAGTCTCGGTCAAAGACTGAACACCCACTCACAGACCCACTCAGACACTTTTGCACCCACTCATAGATCCAGTCACAGGCTTATGTACCCATTCACATACCCACTCACTCATACACCCATTCACAGACCCATTCACTCATACACCCACTCACATACCCAGTGAGAGACTTGTACACCCACTCACAAACTCACTCAAAGCCTCATGCGCCCACTCACACACCCACTCAGAGACTTCTGCACCCACTTATAGACCCACTAAGGGACTCATGCAGCTAGTCACAGACCCACTTTGAGACTTATGCAACCATTCACATGAACCAGTGAATCATTAATACACACTGTAATAGAGATATTGAGATACAGATAAATGTTTTTATACAGTTATTTAGATAGTGATTTATATAGTGTGATGTTAGAATGAATTATATAATTATCATTTTTGAATGTGGTGGTGGCAATTGAATTCCTGCTTTTGCTTTGCGTGTTTGCGACATATCCGCAGTGATCGCGGGTACTGACGCCATTGCGACTCCCGGGTCACCATGAATATGGAAAATAGGTCTTAGAGATGGTTTTTATAGAAACTCACTCGAATAATATAACTTTAGACAATACAGTAATAAACCCCTAGTGCCGAAAATACTATAATATGCATGCATATATGTGTTGTGCAGTTTGCAAAAAAAGGTGCGATCGTCGCGGTACCCAACTTCATTACGACTCACAGTGTCCCCGCAAACCCGGATAATAGGTTTTTGAGATGGTTTTTATAGAAACTCACTATAAAAACATGAGTTTCTAGTTTAAAGTAATAAACCCCTAGTGCCAAAAATACTATAATATGTGTGTGCATATATATGTTTTTCAGTCTGTAAAAAAGAAGCGATTGTTGCGGGTACCAACATTGTCGTGACTCCGGGCACCCCCGCGAACACGGAAAATAGGTTTTAGAGATGGTTTTTATAGAAACTCAATAGAAATACATGACTTTAGACAATACAGTAATAAACCCCTAGTATGTAAAACACTGTAGTATGTGTGCATATATGTGTTTTACACTTTATGGAAAAGGCACAATTGTCATGATTAACAAAGTTGTCGCGACGCTCCAAATATCCGCGAAAACAGAAAATATTATTTAGAGATGGTTTTTAAAGAAAATTAGTACAAAACCATGAATTTAAACATGTTTTTGAAAGAAGCATGCATAAAGTAAATGTGTATTGCAATGTTTAGAATGTTTTTTTGTTATTATTTTTGCATGTGCTAGTGGCCATTGAATGTCTGCTTTTGTTATGCGATTTTGCAACTTATTTGTGACCATCACGACGTCATCGCGAAGATTCTCAAAAACAAAAAAAAAAGGGTCTTTATAAAAAAAATTAACAATATTTCGGGAAGTAGGGTGGCTCTGACAAGAGCCTTTGTGTTGATTCTGTGTATATGACAACTACACATACGACCGGATGCAGAGTTTCAGGTCGCTTAGAAACATCCTATTGCCTTCGTCTGTAAAGTGCACTCCATGATTTCTATAAATTCCACGCAATTCAAAACGTAGGTTGTTGTTGTAGATTGAACCCATGTTTTGGTCTCTGAGGAATGCAGAAACAGTTTTATTAACATGTTTCCTGGCTTTGCCAATCTATGGACAGAATTGATTTGACCACTTCCGTTTCTGTCTTTGGCATATATTAGAATACACAAAGACAGTGTGAGGGAAAAGCGACATCAGTTCTGCAAAGGTATCCTCAATTAGGATTTACAGCCCTACCGTAGTCAATGTGCCTAGGTCATTGCCACCACAGTGCACAATCATGAGGTGAGGAGCTTGGAAATCCACTATGGTTTTAACCAAAGCCAGAAACTGATGGAACTTTAACCCTCTCTGGCCAAAGCAAGTAATCTCCACATTTGCTAAACCAAAGTCCCTGTCAATACCTCTCTTTTTTTCCAGCCTCTTTAACTCAATAGACATAGCTGTGGCCAACAATCCACACTCTAAGCATTTTGAAGTGAAGGAGCAATAGCAGTAAAGAAAAGGCTGGAGCTGAATGAGGTATTTTCTTTAAAGGTGCATTCTTTTTATTTAAAATATATATATATTTCATTGGATGCTTTCAGCATGCAAGTTAATAAAATAAGGCAATGTGTTGGATGCATTAGCAAGATGTCCTATTATTGGCTGTTGTTTAAAAAAGAAATGTAATACAGACATAGATATGCTTTTGAATCTGTAGAGTAAACCACACCTGCTGTATCTCCTTTGAAAGTAGCATGTTACTTCTATGATGTGCTGTGAACTTGTGACATACTGGTTTCACTAGGTTGCTAGATACACTGAGCTAAGAGAGTTTTGGGGGAAGGGTGTTAAAGAGACAGAATTTCTTTTTTAAGTTGAGGAGTTATGACACAATTTAAGTAAAGATAAACTTTAATTTCCAACTCAGGCCTATGTAATAAACTGTTGTGCAGTATTTAAATGTAAAACAACTGAAGCTAAATATAGGTATGGACTCCCGCTTTTTTAGTCTCTCTCCGTGATGATCGTGAAAACATCACAAACACACGGAGACAGGAACCTCATTTTGAAAGAGAGGGAAAGGGTTAACAGATGCTAACCATTCACAAGTGGAGATAGAGTAGTCTAAAGTGAAAGACATGATTTGATTTGCTGCCTTTCTCATGATCACAGAGTGGAAAGTTGAAGAGGTTGCCATTTTTTAGTTGCTTTGTATGAGAGTGGTGCATCATTCTTGTGCTTAGTTTTTACAAATCTTAACAGTGTGAAAACTATCCAGAAAGAGCAAAAACAACAATATAATCTATGGACTCAATTCACTGGTATGTATATAACTTTTTAGTTATTTAAAAAATGTACATTAGAAATGAGGATGTACATGGGAGTTTGGTTAAAAAAAAAGTGTATCACAGTGATATGAAAAAATATATATCAGGTGAACTGTATCTGGCAAAGCGTATGTGTTTAAAATGTTAGTACTGTTGAAAGTTACCATGAGCAATGCCTTTAAAAATGGCAATGTTTTAAATGTATTAGCATCATGTGCAGAACAGACTGATCTATGTTATTTGCATTCTGGGAATCGCACTGGATCCGCAGCTCCCGTCAAAACAATTAAAAAAAATAAGCGATTCTCTACTAATTAGCTCCCAGGTGGGACAGGTCCTGTGGGCATTCGGCCTAAAACAAAATTAAAGGAGAGGGCGCATGGGGCAACCCTCCTTGGGCATTGTATGCCCCGGGGATCACCACCTCCTCAGGACTTATGATGATTGATGGGGGCCACACAGACACCCCGGGGACCGCCACCTACCCGGAGCTAATGATAAATAAATTGGTGGGGCCTCACAGACACCCCCAATCCCCGGGGACCACCACCTCCCCAGGGCTATTTTCTTTGTAGTGGGGGCCTCACAGACCCCCGTGGACCACCACCTCCCTGGGGACAGACCCCTCATGGACCCCCCACCTCCCCGGGGCAAATTCTATTTTTAAAATGGGTGGAGGGGGACGTGCGTCTCCTCTCCTGGGTCGTTCTCGGCCCCGGGGACCACCACGTCCCCAGGGCAGGCCCTACTAAATTAAAGGATGGGGCCACCCAGCTGTATAAGTGTATGGTGGGTTTCTGAGTGTGTGTATAGTGAGTGACTGACTATGTAAGGGGTTGTATGAGTGAGTGATTGACTGTGTGAGTATTTGTATGAGTGAGTAAGAGGGTGTATGAGTGGTTCTATGGGTGAGTGAGTGGGTGCATGACTAGGTGTATGGATGAGTTAATGTGTATGTGTGTAGATGCATGGGTCAGAGTGTGTGTGAGTGATTGAATGAGTTAGTAACTATGTTTGAGTAGTTGTATGAGTTAGTGACAGGGCGTGTAAGTGGCTGCATGAGTGAGAGAGTCTCTGAGTTGCTGTATCACTGTGAGTATCTATAAGGGTAAGTGAAAGGGTGCATGAGTGGCTTTATGAGTTAGTTCATTAGTGGTGCATGGGTGAGTGAGTGTGATTAAGTGGCTATGTGGGGGTGTGAATGGATGTGTCTGTAGCTGTATGGGTCAGTGACTGGGTGTGCCAGTGCTTACATTGCAGAGTGACTGGATGTGCCTTAAAAACATTTGTTTTTATTACTATACCTGGTACAATATTACTAATCATTTCCTCCTGTTCAATCTCATCATTTAACATTTGCAAATAGTTTGTGAAAAAGGAATGCTGTCTTTCACATTGTTGAAAAATTCTTTCTAGCAGTCATAGTCTCCAAGTACTTCTGGTTCAGCATGCTAAGACTTAAAGAGTTGCGGAATTGCCAAATTGAAAAATTCTCTTCTGTCTGGTGTTTGGCAACTATGTTTTCTGTGATTAATTAAATGTCCTTTTGCGTGTCTCACCAAACAACTGTCACATCCAACTACGGAATATTTCCCTTCTATGTTTTGTATTATATTCCTTTTGTATCTGTAGTTTTGAGGTACTTCATAAAGGCACATGTCTTCTAGATGTGGACTCCTTCTTGGATAGTATATGTCTAACATTTTTGATTTCACAATGTCTGTAGTTTCGTGGTCGAACTCTGCTAGATACTGAATTTCTGGGAAAGATTTTAACACTCTATTTCGTGTACTTGCTAGGTCTGGACTTACCCACAGACTTTGAGAACAAACTGGCCGAGCTCAACCTGTCACATCACTCATAGGATCCCATCTCTCTATGAGAAAGCATTTTCAAGCTGAAGGTGTACAATTATTGAGATAGAGTCTTTTCTGCAGAAATCTCCTCCCACATCTCCTGCAGCTCTGTCTATTTTGATTTTCTAATGTATGAACTGATGTACCGCACAACAGCGATGAAGTTGTCTGCAACAATTTATAGATCTGTATTTGCATTTCACATCCTGAGAATCACAGGGTTGAGTCATTAATATACTTGGAAGCCTCCGTCCTTTTCAGGCTGCATGTGTGTTTTGGTGATTTCTGTGTCAGTGTATGTCTGGCTGCAGACAAAAAGCTGTTCACTTTTCCTTGAGAGATGACAGGTCCTGGGAATCCAAATCGACATCTTGTGTAAAATGTTCCTTTACATCTGTATTTTTTATGACAGTACTTCCTACATCTATGAGTTTGAAAGCATAGAATATGTTGTCTCAAGCCCTTTTCACCACCGTCTTTTGGGATGGTGCATGTCACATACTGTTCTATGTAATACAAGATAGACTCTTCACTGTCTGTTCCAGATTTCGGTGCATCTTTTATCCATAACAGCATGTGAATAAGAGGAGCACCTCTTGCTTGGTACTCTTTTTGCCAAAAGAAATCAGTTACTTCGTCAAGAGGAGAATTTCTTTTGTTGCAGATGAAAGACATCATAGCTTGAAACCTGTGGTTGTAATATCTGCAAACGTTAGCTGGATCCAAGGAGCAAAGCTCTCCGGCTGTCTTCACTTTGATATCTTTAATGTTAGAGTTCGCTTCTCCCCAAAATTCAAGCAGGTCATCCCAGGCGTACTCAACACAACTAAGTGCCAGAATCCAAGTAGGTGCACCTAGATTTCTCAACATACATTTGAGTTCTCCATGACTGTGATACCAATACTCATTGGTGTCATGTTGGCACGCCATCAATTTAATTAAGCTGCATTTTAAGTTTTCATACTTTCCATGAACTTTGTCATTGAATTCCTTGCAAAGTAATTTTGAAGATTATCTCCCATTTTCAGTATGTGGTTAAAAGTGTATGAAATTCTAGACAAGTCACTCTCAAACAGAAGATGGAATATGTAGGGAATACACTGCTGAAATCTTGGATCTTCTGAGTATAATCTGGTTGATCGGTATTCGACTGCTGGTATCTGTCTAGGGCGGTCATCAAAGAAGCCACCTCCTCTATTGGGAAACAGGTGTGGGAAACAGCGAACTTCTAAACTTTTCTCCCACGCACTCATGGGAGCTCCTTTTGCTTGTTTCATTTGAAAGAGATCAATAGCAACTTTAATGACTTCTTTAGAATGCAGAGGATGGATGCTATAGTGTTCGTAAATCTCTTCTGATCTGTTTCGATCCACTTGATGGTAATGTTTCATCCTCTATATATGTCACATCTCGTAAATTATCAACATCTTTATAATAAATATTTTTTACCAGGTATAATGTGTTTTTTTTACTTTACTAACATAGACTAACTCTTGCCAGATGTTTTTATTCTTCGTTGGCACACCATTTACTTGCATAATAAGTGGCTCATATCTGTGTACACCAACAGTTGCAATATTCTGTTTAAAATCTAAAGGTAAGTACCCAATTCTTCCTTTAAGGCCTTTCTGAAGGTCAGTTGGTGGCAGCTTCCCTCTCTTTGGCTCCATACGAACTATAGCCTGAAATGTGTGTGCACATTGTATGATAACAGAGCAGCCTTACCGGGGAGGACTCCATATCCCGGCAGTAAACACGGCACGTGAGCCGCCAACGCGCTTGGTGTTTGGCGCCCGGAGTTGCATATAACGCTTCAGGGACTCCCGCAGCGCGGGACAACAGACTAGCCTTACTGGGGAGGACTTCATATCCTGGCAGTCAACGTGGCACGTGATCCGCCAACGCGCTTGGTGTTTGGTGCCCGGAGGCGCATATAACGCTTCAGGGACTTCCGCAGCGCGGGAGGCGCGCAGGCCGCGCTGGGGAAAGCCCGGGCCAAGGGCGGGCCCGTCCTTGCCCGTCCGTGCCAGGAAGAGGCAGGGCAGGGCCACCCACTTTGGATTTTGCTCAACTGGTCCATTAGATTGAAACATACATGAAATCATAAGGTACTGAAATATTTTTTCTTTTCTTTCAACGTGTCTGGATTGTAATTTATTCATTGGCCCGATTGACACTATTAGCTCTATGGATCTGGAAGCTGACCATTAGACTATCGAGTCAAACAATCAAGACATTGCAAGAATAATCAATATTTGCTCAATAACATTATCGGGTTGCAACTGGCGAGAAGGAGTATTGTGCTCTGGTCTGAGGGGGGCATGTAATCGCATTGCTTATTATTTTCCTTATTCCTTATTATTTTTCTTATTGGTTATGGGAAAGAGGAAGCTCCCCATCACTGGGAACAAGTCTCAGTCCCCCGGTAAATCACAGTAGTCGCTACTGAAATATATTACAGGAGCCAGGGGGGCAATAGATAGACAAATTACTTTGGTTGAAGAATCATTGCTGATTAGTGGGGAATCCACAACATCTTTGGCATCCTCGAATAAAGACATCTCCAACGACCCTAAGAGACCTAAAGTTAAGAATGATGAAAGGGTTGTGGAAGTAAGGGAGGGTGTAGGTGAAAACGGGTACATCCAATTTCCGTCAGAATCAATTTCATTATCGGAATCCAACTCACCACCTCCACCAAAAAGAGTGAGAAAACCCCTAAACCATCCTGCAGACACTGGTGCCATAAAAAAGTCCCTACAAAAAAAACAACCTACCATTCAAACAAAGCACCCATGGCAAACCGAAGAATGCTTTGGTTATGACTAATAATACGGACACTAATAAATCAATTATTAGTAAGCTGGAGGCCTTGGGGGAAACTCTTAAGCTCTTTGAGCAAAATTTTAATAATGCAGTGGGGGCGATACATACACGGTTGGCGAAAGTGGAAATTATATCTAACTCCTGTATGGACCTGTTGAACTCCCTAGCAAATGGAGAAACGTTAAAAGTTAAACAAACTATGAACGGCCAACCCTGCAAAGAGGCACTGAATAAGCCCACAACTAATATAAGCATTGCCAGTGATTCTAACTCAGACCCTTTAAGGTGCATAAGCAGTGGTCTAACAGCAACAAAGGCAGATTATGTGATGATCTGACTTTAGTCCAGGAAGTACCAGACACTAGGGCGACTGGAGACAGATGTCAGGGTCCTTTTGTAGTAACAACAAAGACAGATTATTCCTGTCCTGAAACTTTAGAACAGATTGATGATCAACTCAACCTCCCTCCTACGGCCACTCCATATGTGAAAGTCCTGGCTAACGTGGCACACCTACCTATAAATAGGACTGAAGCCTGGACTGCACTAAGAAATAAGTCCCTAAACTGGCTGGGCATAGGAACGGGATTAACCGACCAGATATTTAAAGACATCAAAATGGCGAGGAGGGTCAAATGGGTGGGTAAAGGCCAAAAAACTTTGCGTGGGGACTGTATAGCTTTGTCCTTTAAAACCCCACGGCTGGTGGATACCATGCTGACCAGGACCAGGCCCTCTAATATCTACCCAACTTCCATTCCATCTCTCCCATTGGGATTTTTCTACCAGCTAGAAAAACAGATTGAAAGGGACAGTTTGAGATGTATATCCACTCCAAGTAACACACAGAATTTCAACATTATGGTACCTGCCTATAATCGTTTCCAAAGCCTGTCAAACCTTGACGGGCAGGATTGACTGAATGGTGAGACCTACACAGCCAGGGAGGAAGATCAAATGATTACTCCTCATTCAGATAGAAAGGGATTTTTTGGCTAAGCAGGATAACTATAGACAAACCCCGAGTAGAACTACTCTAGTGGCTTTGGATAATAACAATAAGCATAGCTCCGAATCAGCATCTCCTGAACTCTTAGATTCAGTATTTTGGAATGTGGCAGGACTGCAGAGCAAGGGGCAAATTCCAGAATGGTTAGGTTTTGTAACTCGCTTTCATCTTATTTGTTTACAAGAAACCTGGCTAACGGAGCCCATCCACATGAATGGATATACAATATACTTTACCCCTGCTATTCCATCTGCACATGGTAGTCCAAAGGGTGGACTGTGCACGTATGCATCCAACAGCCTACAATTCACCAATATTTCTATGGTAAAAGACAACCCTTATTATCAGCTAATATTATGTGACTCGTCCGGTTCTGCTAGACTAGCGATAATTAATTTTTACAACAATGCCACTGCGCAAGCCATTATAGATATCCTACAGAAACTGAATTATGACTTGGAGCATATTTATACAAACAACAGCAAGTACACGATTATCTTATGGGGTGGAGATTTCAACTTACGTCTGTGTAATGCTCAGACACGTAAGGTATGCGGTATGATAAACACAGAAGATGCAGACCAAACCCACTTCAATCATAATGCCCCTGGGGGAAAGATTAATGAATTGCTACTTAAATTTGATTTGGCCTTCGCGAACGAGATGTCCTCCCCCTATGCCCCACGCAAAGGCACTTTTAACGGGAGAAATGCACATAGCATTATTGACCACATATTGCTATCTAATAGATGTGCTGACCAGGCATTTAATTTTCTTACTCACACGATCGTACTAAGCGACCATTATCAACTAAGTATTGATATATCATCAAATCTATTTTTTAAGCAGCGAAACAATAAAATTGTTCCAAAAGTAGATGGAATAGAATTGGCTAGCCTTAACGGGTATACACTACGATGGACGCATATTGTCCCGGAGGGGTTCCTTAAGCAACTTGTCGATAGCAAAAGCGAGGCTTTTAAGATCTGTTTAGATGATTCAGAAGCAACTAGTAATACCATTGAAGCCTTTTTGTCAAATGCACAGGGAGTGAGAGAGAAGTTGTGTGCTGTAAGTAAAAAAGCTAGACAGGAGAAGAAGGGCTGGTTTGACACTACATGTACTAGGGCCCACAAACGACTAAAAGAGGCACTCCACAAATCTTCTAGAAGAAATATTGAGGTCCAGATCTGCAGAAGAGATTATAAGAAAGCCTTGAAGTTGAGAAAATCACAGATTAGAGAGACGGTCTGGGAGTCTCTACACGAGGCAGCTGCCAAGAAGGATAGTAAAGACTTCTGGAGAATAATTAACTCCGCCCGCTGAAAGTAGAGGAGGCACCCAGGATAGAGCTGGCTATTACGGAAGAAGATTGGATACCGCGTTGTACCACCATTTACTCTCTACCCAAAGTGGCACCGCCACTAGATCAAGTTCTTAATCATATGACAACAATAGATACCTCACAGTCTACCTCCATGACCCCATTTAGTCTGGAAGAAGTCAATGAGGCAATCCTAGCCAGTAAAGGTGGCAAAGCCCCAGGTCCAGACGCAATTCCAGTCAATTTGTTCAAAGCAAACACTTCGCTATGGGGTCCTTTATTGACCCTGGTCTTTAGGGCATGCTGTACAACCGGATTTTTGCCAACATGGCCCGAATCTATTATTGTCCCTATTTATAAAAAGGGAGAGCGATCAAATCTGGCCTGTTATAGGCCAATTTCTCTACTTGATTCCCTGCTGAAGATCGCAGGACGTATTGTCCTGAACAGATTACAAGACTGGGTAGATACACACAACATCCTCTCAGATTTACAATATGGTTTCCGTACTGGGGTGAGAACAATAGAGCAGAGCCTCAATTTAAGCATGCTACTTGGGAAGTATGTTAAAATCAAAGAGGGGAACATGTATTTAGCTTTTGTTGATCCCTCCTCGGCCTTTGATTGTGTCATACATGCCAAACTGTGGTTAATTATGAAAGAGCTGGGGGTAGACACTTCAATCATCAACTTTCTGAGGGACTTATACTCGGGATGCAAAGTGAGGGTCAGATACGATATTAGAGGGGAATGTACTGAAGCATTCAGGGTAGAGAGCGGGGGGAGACAGGGCTGCGCCCTAGCACCCTTTCTGTTCTCTCTATATATAAATAGTGTGGGCGCAGTGCTGGCTACATCGTCTAAAGATCTACCGCAAGTTGGGACATGCCCTGTACCAGCCTTTCTTTACGTCGATGACGCTGACCTCATGGCATGTACCCCACTTGCTCTCCAGCATTTGCTGACAAACTTTGCTGCTTATATGGAGGACCTTGGGCTTCTAGTAAACCAAACAAAAACATTTGTGATGAAGTGCGGGAATAAATCCGCTAAGTGCCGAGACATAAAAATCCAGGGTAAATCTATATGCTTTACTCTTTGGGAATCTTATTTGATAAAGAGTACCTATGGAAAAAGGCAATCTCCAGTAGGAAACTACAGTTCAGTAAAGCCTGTATGGCACTTAGAGGGTTTGCCAGATGACTGGGTTCCAATCCACCTGAGTTGATGATGACAGTCTATAAAGCTAAATGTCTTAGTGTTGCACTTTATGGGGAGGGTTTGTGGGGACATAATAAATGCAGCGAAATACAACTGGTCGAGAACGAGTTCTTCAGGTACCTCCTTACCACCCCCAAAAGTGCCCCAGTATATGTTTGTCATGCTGAACTCGGAACCCCGTATATAACAGACCTGATTATGTTACAGCCTATGTTACTCTGGTATAAAGTATTGACTTCTGCACACATTGATTTAAATTGTGCCATAATAAAGGATTGCCTTAAATCTAGCTTATACCAGCGTATATCGTGGCTAGTTTACATCCAACGCTTCTGTAATGACCTGGGCCATCCGGACTATTTTGAGAAGCCAGAAACCCTAGCCCTCATTAGTAGAGTCACTTTAAAAAACAAAATTATGTTACATCTGGAGAATAACAGACTTACCTCTGAAATTTGTAAATCCAGCGTTCTGAAAAACCAATTGATTTTTACAACTCCCAATATGCAACCTTACCTAATAGCAGTTTTAAACCCAAGACATAGGTTTATTTTGATTCATTTAAGATTAGGCATTTTCCACAGATTGGTCAGCTTTCCACATACGAATGACTGGTCTACAATCCTACCTAGTTGCCCCTGTAGTGACGGTATGGCTCAGAACACCATGCATGTGGTGTTTTTCTGTAAGTTTTATAACCACCAGAGGAAGCGCTACATCATACCAATTTTGAGAGATGCACATTTTACGCAATGTCGACCTGCGTTTTTATATTTGCAATCCTTGCCTTCTCTGGCGATCTGTTATAGTATGGCATCCTTTATGTGGGCGGTCTTGTATGCTAGAAAGAAGATCATTTTAACATCTACACAGCAATGTTTTTACAGTGTTATCTCTATGGTGTTTCGCTGGGCGGCTATGTGGGCTTAATGTACACATGTAATAGGAAATCCGTGCTAACGCAGGTAAACAAGCTACCCAGGTACTTTTAATTAATAAGTGCTGTTCATCAAATCTATGTGCTAATATATTGTGGATCTGATATTAACTGAAAACCTCTTATTTGTTACAAGGTTTTATTATATATATAACTTGAGCTGATCGTATGAATTGTACTGTATCCTTTTAATGTTTTTTTATACTTATATTGTTTTATGTATCGCTTTTATGGATGGCTGATTGCCTCCGAATAAAGTTATTATTGATTGAATTGATCATAAACATTTAAATCTAGTAGTTCTTGTGGAATAGATACTAATTCTAACTTGTTATGTACTGCTCTAGCTGGCATTTTGTATTGTTCTACACTGTCATAGCAGCACTTACATTTAATTTACTGTGTGGACAACTGAAACCGTTACTCTACAAATAAATCAACATTCTTGCCACATATCTCTGTTCTCCTGTTCAGTTTTCAAAAATACAACTACATTGCAAGTTTGGCTTTTGTAGTGACTGCATCAACAACAAATAAAAATACAGTTTGGTTTCTCAGAAGAAACCGTATTAAGCTTCTTTATCTCTTCTGTAAAGTTATCAACACTAATACCTGTATTCTGTTCCTCTACACCTCCACATATCTATTCCTCATTTTCCCTAGACTCCTGTTCAGGACCACAGAAATGAAATTGAACATCTTCACATACTTTTTCTGCCTCTGCTACTGTACCATGCAAAAAAACTCAATTCATTTCTCCTAAACATAGGGCAGGGGTTTTAACATAGTAAAGACTCCTAATTAAATTTCGTATTTTAGAGTGGTGAACAGTTAACATTTTGAAGTGATGAAAGCTGATTTGGCAAACTCTCTTTGATAGACATGCTAGTGAATATCCCTGTAAATTTGTTTACTTCCTTACTTTGCATGGATCTAATCCTTTCAAAATCGCTATCTTCTGTTTCAGAATTTTGCATGGAAAGTTATGTAGGAAACTTCTCAATATATCAATAGATTCCTGCCGAACACTACAAATACTGCTACGGTTCCATTTGTATTTAGGGGCCTGTCTACGCCTTACCTGTACCTCTTCAGCTATCACTGCTTCAAAATTCATAGGTACCATCTCCTCTTTTTTAAATGGGTGTACCATTCTTCACCTCATAACATCGACCAGTTGTTTCAACTGCATGCACAAATGTGTTCTCTTGGTAGTAGCTTTCTTCATTAAAGAAAGGCTCAGTACCGGAAGTATGCTTTAATTTGTCATTGAAAATTTTGCTAAAGTTACTTCTATTTACAAGTCTTTTCTTAAGCTTCTTTTCCTCATAGACAACACTATTTTATCTAGTGTTGTCATTCTACTCAGAACCAAAATAAAAAGCTTCCTCGTCATGGCAAATGACTTATCAACTACAGCCTCAGCACGTTCCTTTTCTTTGACTGCTTCTCTTTTGATACTGTTTCATAGTTTGTATGAGATTCTGAGTTAGCCTACTATGGAACATTTTGACTTTAATTTCTGTAAACTGCCTCTGTCTCCTGTTTAAAGTATTTCCTTCTTATATGATTTATTACTTTTGCAGTCACTTCCTTTTTTCCTTTCTTAGCTGATTTGAGACTTCCCATTATATTAACTTGGTTTTGCTTATTTTACAATTTTCCACATACTATTTTAAGAAACTTCTTAGTTTTCTTACCAGCAGCTCTCTTGTCTTTCACCACATTGTCTGCAATTTGCACCTTTTGTTTCTCTGTTTCAAGGAGATCGTACCCTTTCTTCTATTTCTCTCTTGTTTCTGTTTTTTTCAGCATTGTAATTCTCTGCTTGGAAGTAGAAGTAGATGTCTGGAAAGAAAAATCAAATCAATATATTTAGCTTGTCATATTATACTATTAAATTACATATTTTAAGCATGTATACCTTTATAAACAGCTTAGTCGCTATGTTATAGCCACTCTACGTCTGTTACTTTTCATGTTTAAATACGTGTGTACCTGCATATGTCAGCATATGCATCAGTGTGTGACTGAGTGTATCACCATATGCATCGGTGTGTGCCTGGGTGTATCACCGTATGGATCAGTGTGTGCCTGGGTGTCTCAGCATATATGTCAGTGTGTGCCTGGGTGTGTCAGTGTATGCATAACTGTGTGTCTAGGTGTGATAGTGTATTGATTAATGTGTGAGTGGGTGTATCACTGAATGCATAGATGTGCCATTTGGTGTGTTAGTGTATGAGTAAGTGTGTCCCTGGATGTGTCAGTGTATACATCACTGTCTGCTTGGGTGTGTATGTGCATATATCAGTGTCTGCCTGTGTATACTACTATATACATCAAAGTGTATTTGGGTGAGTCAGCATCTCAATCACTGTTTACCTCGGTGTGTCAATATATGGATCAGTGTGTGCCTGGGTGTCTTAGTGTATGGGCCAATGTGTGCCTGGGTGTGTCAGAGTATGCATTAGTGTATGTGTGGCTGTGTCACTATATGCATCAGAAGCGCAAACCTCCCTGCCTATGGCCTACCTTCAGCCTATCGTGGGGTGACTTTCATGTAGAAAAAGGGGATTTTAAGGTTTGGAAGGAGTTTTAAATGGTAAGTTGACCTGACAGTAAAACTGCACACACAGGCTCTGCAGTAGCAGCCCAAGACATGTTTAAACAGCTACTTGTCTGGAAGGATGCCTTCTTTAAGTCAGTACTTGAGTACATATCTGAGTGAGTGTATCAGGACGTCTTTCAGTGTGTGACTGTATGTTTAAGTAAATATATCAGTATATGAGTATGTTTTATGCTGTTTAGAGACCTACGGTCAAAATAAACGTATTTCCAAACTGAACTGAAAGTATATGAGTAGCTCTATTAGTAACTCTATAGGTCTTGAAATCTGTATGCAAGTATCTGTACGGATAGCTTATTGGCTGTGTAAGTTAGTGTTGGGGTATATAACCGTGTGTACAAGTGGCTTTGTTAGTGCTAGATACGTAACTGCTTTATGTGTGAGTAAATGAGTATGTAAGTGCCTCTGTATCTGTATGATTGGGTATGTACTTGTGTGTACGCTTTTGTGAAAAGGTTTATGAGTTGTAGTATGGGTGGTAGACTGGATGTATAACAGGGCACATGGGTCTGTAAGTGCACATGTGAATCAGTGTATCTTAAATGTACATGTATTACCTTTTAAGCATATAAGGCCCTGCTCTATGCCCTACCTAAAGCCTACCTTAAGGGTGACTTATACGTAGTAGAAAAGCAGTTTAAGGTTCAGCAAAGAAATTTTAAACGCCAAGTTGGCCTAGCATTAAAACTACCCACAAAAGACTGTGTGAGGACGCCTGTTCTTTGCTCTCCTCCCCGCCGAGCCTACTGGATGTTTAACTACCCCTTAGCAGCCAGCTCTGGGGGATGAATGTAGGGATTGGTTTTGCTAGCATCCTGCTAGCCTGTTTTCAGCCAAAGGATTGACCCCGCTGTATCGTATTTTGAGGTGGTTGGCTTCCCGGCTAGTCTCTCGAGTAGCTCACTAGGCGTCTGCAAAATCAGGACACTGTGTAACAAAGAGGATAGCAATGCATTCAAAGGCCACAAGAGGGTTGAAGACTGCGAAGGAGCATTGATGAGAACTGAGCCAGGCCTGCGCCATTGAGATCAGCCTCCGGTGAAGAAGCCGGCTGATAGACAGAGCCCAGAGACAGGGGTTTGTGGGCCGGTGAGGCCAAAAGCATCTGCGGGCCCAGCACCCTCTATGGCAGATTTCTTTAAGAGGTTCATGCAGCCCACAATGCTCAGACACAGGAATGTGGTTGGATAGCCAAGCTCCAGCCTCAGTTTTTTCATTGTTCCCCACATCTCTGACTTTGAGCTCCGAAGTAAATGCTGCTGCACAGATCTCCCTGGGAGAGGGCACAGAGTCGCCCTCTGGTCAAGAAAAGACTCAGGCACCACAGGGGGTGCACCAACATTTGGGAAGGATTCCACTGTGTGGTGCCAGAAAGGACCAGCTGAGTCGACTATCAAAAAAGGTATGGCTGTCACAATTTCCGGCAAGTGGGGCAAATGTACATGACACTGGTTGGGGGGGCTATCCCTCAGAATCAGGCAACAGAATTAGACACAGCTGGTAGATTGAGGGAATAATTGAGGGAGCTCCACAACCTCAACAAATGTCCGTCAGCGTCCACTCTAAGACATACATGGATCCAGATTCAGGGGACCACTTCTTCCCCCTCTCAGATCACTCGGATTGGACAGATGAGGAGAACCAGGAGCTAGCTGGAGAGCGCTCTAGGGGAAACTCGCTGGGCAGCATGTTGAGAGATATAAGTAGCCTGGATAAGAGACGGGGATCCCCACCTCTTGAGGCAGGCACCAATGGTACTGGCACAGTCAAGAAGAAAAGGGCACCACAGAAAAAAAAGTGTAATGCAGAAGCAAAGGGACTACATTGGGATTATTCTATTCTGCCCCGCTTGGAGTGGGATGCCTCAGGAGGGGAGAACACCACTCAGGGGGCCTTGGAAGAGGCATTAATTGAGGCAATTTACCCGAGCATAATGGCGCATGGGATTATTCTATTCTGCCCCGCTTGGGGTGGGATGCCTCAGGAGGGGAGAACACCACTCAGGGGGCCTTGGAAGGTGCCTTAATTGAGGCAATTTACCCGAGTATAATGGCGCACCATGAGGAAACACGGACAGACAGCCGTAGAACTCAGTCCCCCTGCTGCAAATTACAAGGTGCCATTCGACCGGTCGCTAAGACCTGCTCTGAATTATCTGAAAGGATGAAGGTAGCCGAGAACAGGAATTTGAAGCTAGAGACTGAATCAGTGATGCATACGAAAGCAGCAGAATCCCTGGATGCACAAATGGTGGATACCCAGTGGGAACTGGAAGACTTCGAGAATAGACTCAAACGGAATAACCTTAGAGTTCTGGGCATCCCAGAAGGACTGGAGGGAGAAGACGTCCGAAAATACATTGTGGGGGTCTTTGGGGGAGCCTTCCTGGAAATCTCTGACTGGAATTGTGATATAGAGGTCCAGCGGGCCCATAGGTTCTCCGGCTGTGTCAGGCAATCTCAGACCCGATGTGCCCAGATCGAAAACGGTCGACTGAGGGGAGTACATTTTTTGTTAGGCCGGTCTTTTGCCACTTTACTGCTGAGAGGAGGTGGCGACTTCGTCAACTTATACAACCCTTCCAAGGTAAGGGAGCGTGGCTGTTAGACCTGGCATCATTGGCGTGGGTTTCCCCTGTATTTTTGCCTTTACCTCCTGTTATGTTGCTGTGTGTTGGACTTCATTTTTGCTGATCTAAATGCTTTGGGCACGTTGGCACTGCTGTACAGTGCCATAGTGCAAGTGCTCCCTGTAAAGTGTTGTTATGGATTGGTGATTCCATGATTGGCATAATTGATTTACTAGTCAGTCACTAGTACAGTGCACTATGGGTGCCCAGGGCCTGTATAATCAAATGCTGCTAATGGGCCTGCAGCACTGATTGTGTTACCCACATAAGCAGCCTGTAAATGTAACTCAGGCCTGCCATTGCCGTGCCTGTGTGCAGTCTAGTACTGCAATGTGGACCTGGCAAGTGCACCCACTTGCCAGGCCCTAACCTTCCCTTTTCTTACATGTGAATCACCCTTAAGGTAGGCCCAAGGTACTCCTGTGGGCAGGGCGCAGTGTATGTGAAAGGTAGGACATGCTGTGATGTGTGTGGCATGTCCTGATAGTGAAATACTGCCAATTTCGTTTTTCACTATTGTAAGGCTATCTGTCCCCATAGGATAGAATGGGGAGTTTGATCATAACATCTTATGAGTATTACTGCCCATGGGAACAAGATGGGAAAATAAAGTTTGATATGCCTGAACTCAGAATGTTAAGATGCATCTTTTAGTGAGGGCGATTTTTACATTCTGGGTTTAAAAATACCACTTTTAGAAAGTAGGTATTTTCTTTCCTAACCATCCAGTGTGCCTCTGCTAGGTTGTATATTGACTGTCTGGCTGTGGAGTGACAGGGGCTGGGGATGTGCATTCTGTTCAGACAGCCACTTGGGGGGTTAGGTGTGCCCTGCCTTTCTAGGGTGAGTCAGGGCTGGGCTGACTAGACCTGGGCTGCATTCAGAGTAGGGGGAGGAGATTTCTTTCACACCTGAATGGGCCTGGTCTGCCTTAGACAATGCTGTCTCCACCTCCTGCCAGGAAGCTGCACCAGAGAGGACAGAACTGGTTTTGGCTGGGCAAAGAGCTTCTCTGCCACAGAGAACAAAGGATTTTGTATTATAAAAAGAGGGGCCCAAACCCCAGACTTTTAGATCACTTCTGGGAATCAAGAGGAACGTTTGCCAAGGAGAAGAGCTGGAGAAACTAGGAGGAATATTGCCCCTGTGCAGTTTCCTGTCTGGGGTTGGCCTGTAGTGGCTACTTTCTGCCAAGGAAAGGAGAAGGACTTTGCTGTTTGCTGTGTCCCTTGCTTGAGGAAGAGCTCCAAGGGTTTGAAATAGAGCTTGCCTTCTGTTCTGAAGTCTCAGGGACACAAAGACTTCACACCCAGTCCTCCCCTGAACCCCTTTGCTGGGAGTTCTGACCTGCTAAGTTCTGGGCCTCTGGAGGTTGTTTTGGTACTGGAAACTACAAGAACTGTGAAAATCGACGCATCGCCTGTTCCAACACATCGCAGCGGTGCGAGAAGAATTTTCTGATGCATCGCTGCTGCCGAAGAATCGACGCAGCGCCTGCTCATTGCTGAAGTGTCTGCTGTGCAACGAATCCTGTGCACCGGTCTCCGACGTCAGAGATAACCGCACCGATTCTGATGCAGGCCCTGCTGTGGAAGAACCAACGCATCAAGGGGACGTGGCTGAAATCATCGCAGTGCATCTCGAGTCTTCACACATCGCATCGTACTGGATTGTCACGCATCACATCGAAGCGCCAAGTCTGTCGCATCGTTGGTGGACGCAGTACGAAACCGACGCATCACCTCCCCACACAGTAAGAAACCGACGCATCACCTCCTCTCTGGTAAGGAACCGACGCATCACCTCCCCTGCGCAGCAGTAAGAATCCGACACATCACCTCCCCCGGAGCAAGGAACCGACGCATCTCCTTCCCTGAGTTTAAGGAACCAACGCATCTTCCCTGCAACCCTTTATGCGTGCATTTTTCGACGCATCCAAGATACTTTGTGTAAAAGTGTTGCATCCAACGTTTTCTTGGAACAGAACTATTTGTACCTTTTATGAAATATATTTGTAGTACAGTATTGTGGATTTTTGTCGTTTTGGTCTCGTTTTGGTTTAAATAAAGATTACTTATTTTTCTAAACTGGTGTGGTGTCCATTTGTAGTGTTTTCACTGTATTACTGTATGTGTTCACAAATGCTTTACACACTGCCTCTGAGATAAGCCTGTCTGCTCATGCCAAGCTACCAAGGGGGTGAGCAGGGGTTATTTTAGAAGTGTATCCCTCTTACCCTGACTAGGAAGAAGGTTCCCTACTTGAACAACGGTGCAAACCATTGCAAACTAGAGACCCCCATTTCTAACATTGGTGGTCAGCAGTGAGGATCTGGACTTGCATTTGTGTCTTACATACAGTGATTGGTCTACACTACTAGTAGAGTGCTGACCATCACGCAACCACATACAATTGGTGGAACGTTTTCTGTGGGACTATTTTTTTTCTTGCAACTGAGAACTCACTCACCATGAGTAAACCAGCATCACTTGCATCTGTGGATATTGAGTTTGAAGAGGATAGGGTTGAAACCTACACTGTGCCAAAATTGAAAGCTATCAGCAAAAAGTTTAAAATCTCTGTAAGAGGCCTCTCCAGAAAGGAGGAATTCCAAAAGGCGCTGAGGGCCTGGTTGGCGTCAAGGGATGCCAGTGAGCATGACGACCAACCTATGGAGGAAGTGGAGAATTTAGATGGACAGCTGGATAGGCTATTGGGTCTGCCTGGGGGGAGGTTACCTTCCGGGGGGGGCAGCAGTGTCTCTTCAAAGGGGTGTCTCCAGCAGAAGAGCTGGAGGACAGGGAAAAAACCAGGATGCATGAATTGGAGCTCACGAAGCTCAGGCTGGGGAAAGAGTATAAGGAGTTGGCATTTCAGAGGGAGAAATTAGCCCTGGGAGAGAAAAAGATGCTCTTAGAGCATGAAAGAGGTTTGAGGGAACTAGATCTAAAAGCAAAAAGTATAGAATCCAATCCTCATGGTGGCAGCGCACCATCAGTGCCTGGAGAAGGAAAGGTATACATCCCCAAGGAGGTTATTAAGGATTTTGTGAAGCAGGAAGACATTGGTCAGTGGTTTAAGGCCTATGAGGTAGCGATGAGGTCCTACAGAGTCCCTGAGAGAGACTGGGGAGCGGGGTTGTGGAGCCGCTTTGCCACTGAGGGGAGGAATACGTTGCTAGCGTTACCTACTGAGGACCAGATGTCTTATGCCCCCATGAAGGAAGCCTTGATAAGGAGGTATGGGTTGACCCCAGAGCTATACAGGCAGAAGTTCAGGGCCTGTAGGAAGCCGGAGTCAAACACCTGGGTGGAGTATGCATCCTATTTCTGCAGAGCACTGGATGGATGGGTGAAGGGTAGCCAGGTAAATGATTTTCAGGGGCTCTATGATATGATTTGGTTTTATGGGAGCACTTTCAGATAATTGTTTTCCAGAGCTATGCCAGCACTTGATTGACAGTAAACTGACTGACCCAGGAAGCTTGCTGTGGAGGCGGACCGCTGGGTCAGTACCCGGGTCCAAAAATGTCATGTGGGAGATTCCGCCAAGGGTGGGCAGGGTCCCCAGCAGAAGAGTGGGGGGGGACAAGGTAAACAGAAGGAGTTCCAAAAAGGGCCCCAAAGTAATTCCCAAGGGAACCAAGGGAAAGGTTCCCAGCCTCCCACTGAAAAGAAGCCATGGGTCTCTGCAGGTAAGCAGGCCCAGAAGGGCCCCCGCGCATGTTATGCTTGTGGTCAGGTGGGTCATTTCCATGGGGACCCTAGGTGTCCCAAAAAGATTACCACTGCACCCACCGGGAGATGGCTAGTGTAACCTTGGGGGAGTCAGGTGTCCAAGAGGGGTGGGGTCCTGCAGAAATGACCCTGGTCTCTTTAGGAACAGTGAGATGGTCCCAAGGGCTCATCTGCCTGATAACACTAAAAATACAGGCAGTGGGTGACCATCAATGGCCATAGTGTGGAAGCTCTGAGAGACACTGGAGCCAGTGTGACAGCTGTCAGTTGTCGGCTAGTGTCTGAGGAGCAGGTGTTCCCCAACACATTCTACCCAGTAGTTGCAGCTGACAACTGTGAGTGCCTCTGCAACGTGGCACAGGTTCCCTTTGAGTGGGGGGGCTCAGGTACCTTGAAAGTAGCTGTGAGGGCAGCCATGCCTGTTGACTGTCTGCTAGGCAACTATTTGGAGAGTTCCCCTTGGGAGAAGGTGGAGCGTTAGTCTCATTTGGAGATGTTGGGTCTGCCTGAGTGGGCGTGTGTGACCACTCGGTCTATGGCAGCCGGTAAGGGGGATCAAGAGGACCTGGAGCCTGAAACAGTGGCCCAGGTGCCTGCCAGAAAGAGAAGAGGCAGGGGGAGCGGGAGCGGGAAACCGGCCCCGAGGTTCCCACAGTCCAGGAGGAAACAAACCTTTAGGGGGATGCCCTGAAGCCTACAGGGAGAGTGGCCAAACTGGGGGACCTGCTTGAGCTGACCCATTGGCACCAGGATTGGGGCCCCTCCAGGGAGGAATACTGCCAGGAGCAGCAGAAATGCTCTTCTCTTGTTGGTTTGCCACAACAGGCTGCAAACCAGGCTGCCCGTGATCAGTCTGGATCACATTGGATTTACTGGGAGAATGGTCTCCTGTATAGTGAGCCTAAGGTTGCTGAGCCTGGGTCAGCCCGTGTGCTGGTGGTACCCCAGCGCTTCAGAGCCTTCCTGCTGGGGCTGGCTCATGATGTGCCTTTGGCAGGGTATTTGGGGCAAGACAAGACCTTTTGAAGGCTTGTCACACACTTTTACTGGCCCCAAATGCAAAAGAACACTGACACACATTGTAGGTCTTGCCAGACTTGCCAGGCAAGTGGTAAAAGTGGGAGGAAGTCCAACCTTTCCCTGTAGTCAGCACCCCCTTTTAGAGGGTGGGTATTGACATTGTGGAGCCTCTGGATCCCAAGACAGCCATGGGCAACAGGTTCGTCCTGGTCTTGGTAGACCATGCCACCCGGTACACGGAAGCCATTTCTCTCCGGACTGTGACGGCCCCCATGATGGGTCGTGCATTGATGGGGATTTTCTCCAGTGTGGGGTTCCCCAAGAGAAGTGGTGTTTGACTGGGGTACCAACTTCATATCCAAGTATATGAAGTTCCTGTGGCAGGAGTGCTGTGTTACCTACAAGTTCACCACTCCTTACCACCCCCAAGGTAATGGGCTGGTTGAGAGATTCAACCGGACCCTGAAGGGCATGATTATGGGTCTTGGTGAACCCATGAGGTGTAAGTGGGACGTCCTCTTACCATGCCTGTTGTTTGCTTACAGGGAGGTACCGCAGAAGTCCTTAGGGTTCAGTCCCTTTGAGCTCCTGTATGGGCATCCTGAAAAAGGACCTCTAAGTCTGGTCAAAGAAGGCTGGGAGAAAGCTCCCAGTAAACCTCCCCAGGATGTATATAGCTACATGCTGGCGTTCAGGAACCAGACTAAATGCTTCAGGCAACTCGCTCAGGTGAATCTGGAAGCCAGCCAGGAAGAGATGAAACGGTGGTATGATCAGAATGCCACTCTGATCGAGTTTCAGCCTGATCAAAAAGTGTGGGTCATGGCCCCAGTAAAGGCTTGTGTTCTCCAAGATAATTGGACTGGGCCATTTGAGGTGGTGGAGCGCAAGAGAAAAGTCACCTCCCTGGTTGGCTTGTAGTTTCCAAGGAACCCTTTGCAGGTCCTACATGTGAACCACCTTAAGCCCCACTTGGAGAGGTCAGAAGTGGGCATGCTCCTAGCCATAGATGCTGGAATGGAGGAGGAGACTGAGCCACTTCCTGACCTGTCTGCTAAGGAACATGATGGGTTAGTGGACGGTGTAACCCTCTCCCCCGCCCTGACCCCTGAACAGCAGAGTGACTGCCACCAACTGTTGGGACAGTTTGCTGCTCTGTTCTCCCTGACCCCTGGTGTCACTCAGTGATGTGTCCATGATATGGACACTGGGGACAGTCCTCCTGTGAAGCACAAAATTTACAGAGTGACTGACAGGGTCAAGGCTTGCATCAAGGAAGAGGTCTCCAAGATGTTAGCGCTAGGGATGATTGAGTCCTCAAACATCCCTTGGGCCAGCCCAGTGGTCTTGGTCCCAAAGGCTGCTGCACCCAGTGCCACGCCAGAACTCCAGTTCTGTGTGGACTACCGAGGGCTCAATTCGGTCACCAGGACTGATGCACACCCCATCCCCAGAGCTGATAAGCTCATAGATCGGGTGGGAGCTGCCAAGTACCTCAGTATGTTTGACTTAACATCTGGGTACTGGCAGATTGCCTTAACCAATGCGGCCAAGGAGAAGTCTGCATTTTCAACCCCAGAGGGGCACTACCAATTCCGGGTGATGCCCTTTGTGTTGAAGAATGCCCCTGCCACCTTTCAGAGGTTGGTCAACCAGGTGTTGGCTGGATTGGAGGATTTCAGTGCCGCCTACATGGATGACATCGCAGTGTTCAGTGCCACTTGGGAGGAACGTCTGCACCACCGCTGGGAAGTGTTGAAGGCTCTGCAGAGGGCAGGCCTCACGATCAAGGCAAGTAAGTGCCAGATCTTGCAGGGTTCAGTGGTGTACTTAGGACACCAGGTAGGGTGTGGGCAGGGGGCACCCCTACAGCCTAAGATTGACACCATTCTGGCTTGGGAACCCTTCCAAGACCCAGAAAGAGGTGAGAGCCTTTTTAGGCCTCACCGGATATTACAGGAGACTTGTAAAGGGGTAAGGCACCAATGTTGCCCCCTTGACAGAGCTGACTTCCAAAAAGCAGCCCAGGAAGGTGAACTGGACTGACGCCTGCCAAAAAGCTTTTGATGCCCGGAAATATGCCATGTGCACGGCGCCCGTGCTCAAGGCACCCAACTTCTCACAGGAATTTGTGATGCAGACAGATGCTTCAGAGCATGGTGTGGGGGCTGTGCTCTCACAGCTAAATGAGGAGGGCCTAGACCAACCTGTAGCCTTCATTAGTAGGAGGTTACTTCCATGGGAACAGAGGTGGAGTGCGATTGAGCGTGAGGCTTTTCTTGTGGTTTGGGCGCTGAAGAAGCTCAGGCCCTACTTGTTTGAGACTCACTTCCGGGTTCAGACCGACTACAGGCCCCTCAGATGGTTCATGCAGATGAGGGGTGAGAACCCAAAGTTGTTGAGGTGGTCCATTTCTCTACACGGGATGGACTTCACGGTGGAACACTGCGATGGTACAGACACGCCAATGCTGATGGTCTGTCCAGATTTTTCAGCCTTAGGGAAGAGAACTCCCAAGAGGGTGGGTAGTTCTCTCCACATTTCAGCTGGAGGGGACACGTGTTAGACCTGGCATCATTGGCGTAGGTTTCCCCTGTATTTTTGCCTTTACCTCCTATTATGTTGCTGTGTGTTGGACTTCGTTTTTGCTGGTCTAGATGCTTTGGGCAAGTGCACCCTGTAAAGTGTTGTTATGGATTGGTGATTCCATGATTGGCATATTAGATTTACTAGTCAGTCCCTAGTACAGTGCACTATGGGTGCCCAGGGCCTGTAAATCAAATGCTGCTAGTGGGCCCGCAGCACTGATTGTGCCACAAACATAAGCAGCCTGTAAATGTAACTCAGGTCTGCCATTGCAGTGCCTGTGTGCAGTCTGGCACTGCCATGTCGACCTGGCAAGTGCACCCACTTGCCAGGCCCTAACCTTTTCTTTTCTTACATGTGAGTCACCCCTAAGGTATGCTCAAGGTACCCCTGTGCGCAGGGTGCAGTGTATGTGAAAGGTAGGGCATGCCCCGATGTGTGTGGCACGTCCTGATAGTGAAATACTGCCAATTCGTTTTTCACTATTGTAAGGCTATCTGTCCCCATAGAATAGAAAGGGGAGTTTGCTCATAACATCTTAAGAGTATTACTGCCCGTGGGAACAAGATAAGAAAATAAAGTTTGATATGGCTGAACTCAAAATGTTAAGATGTATCTTTTAGTGAGGTTGATTTTTACATTCTGGGTTTGAAAATACCACTTTTAGAAAGTAGGTATTTTCCTGCCTAACGATCCAGTGTGCCTCTGCTAGGTTGTGTATTGACTGTCTGGCTTGGGAGTGACAGGGGCTGAGGATGTGCATTCTGTTCAGACAGCGACTTGGGGGGGTTAGGTGTGTCCTGCCTTTCCAGGGTGAGTCAGGGCTGGGCTGAATAGACCTGGGCGGCATTCAGAATAGGGGGGGGAGATTTCTTTCACACCTGAATGGGCCTGGTCTGCATCAAACAATGCTTTCTCCACCTCCTGCCAGGAAGCTGCACAAGAGAGGACAGAACTGGTTTTGCTGGGCAAAGAGCTTCTCTGCCACAGAGAACAAAGGATTTTGTATTATAAAAAGAGGGGCCCGGACCCCAGACTTTTAGATCACTTCTGGGAATCAAGAGGAACCTTTGACAAGGAGAAGAGCTAAGAGCTGGAGAAACTGAGGAGGAATACTGCCCCAGTGCTGTTTGCTGTCTGTGGTTGGCCTGCAGTGAAAAGGAGAAGGACTTTGCTGCTTGCTGTGTCTCCTGCTTGAGGAAGTTCTCCAAGGGCTTGAAATAGAGCTTGCCTCCTGTTCTGAAGTCTCAGGGACACAAAAACGTCACCCCAGTGCCCCCCTGAACTCCTTTGCTGAGAGCTCTGACCTGCTGAGAGGTGCCTGCCAGTGTTCTGTGCCTCTGGAGGTTGTATTGGGACTGGAAACTACAAGAACTGTGAAAATCGACGCATCGCCTGTTTCCGATGCATCGCAGCGGTGCGAGAAGAATTTTCCAATGCATCGCCACTGCCGAAGAATCGAAGCAGTGCCTGCTCGCAGCTGAAGTGTCTGCTGTGCGACGAATCCTGTGCACTGGTCTCCAACGTCCGAGATCACCGCACCGATTCTGACTCAGGACCTGCTGTGGAAGAACCGACGCTTCGAGGAGACGTGGCTGAAATCATTGCAGCACACCCCGGATCTTCCTGCATCACATCATACCGGATTGTCACGCATCGCATTGAAGCGCCAAGTCTGTCGCATCGTTGGGGGACGCAGTAAGAAACCGAGGCATCACCTCCCCACGCAGTAAGAAACCAACGCATCACCTCCTCTCTGGTAAGGAACCAAAGCATCACCTCCCGTGCGCAGCAGTAAGGAACCGACGCATCACCTCCCTCAGAGCAAGGAACCGACACATCACCTTCCCTGAGTGTAAGGAACTGACACATCACCTTCCCTGCGACCCTTTTTGCTTGCATTTTTCGATGCATCCAAGGTACTTTGTGTAAAAGTGTTGCATCCAACGTTTTCTTGGAACAGAACTGTTTCTACCTTTTAAGAATCATATTTTTAGTACTGTATTGTGGATTTTTGTTGGTTTGGTCTTGTTTTGGTTTAGATAAAGATTACTTATTTTTCTAAACTGGTGTGTTCATTTGTAGTGTTTTCACTGTATTACTGTATGTGTTAACAAATGGTTTTCACACTGCCTCTGAGATAAGCCTTTCTGCTTGTACCAAGCTACCAAGGAGGTGAGCAGGGGTTATTTTAGAAGTGTATCCCCCTTACCCTGATTAGGAAGAAGGGTCCCTACTTGGACAATTGTGCAACCCTTTGCGGCATATTTAGTGGTGTGGCATGATAAGTTTAATTTTTTCATATCTGACGTGAAGGCAAAGGAATTTTTGCAGGACCTAAACCCAGGTTAGGACATTTCAGCCCGGCTCCAATGTACTAGGTATACTCTACTCTGATGGTTTCTCAGGCTGTTCTTTTGAAATCTTGAATTGAAGGATTATGGGGGTTGGGGGGGTCTAGATCTGCATTAGGACAATAGGGGCTCGTGTGGGAGGGCAATTTACCATCAACGGGCCTGGTTGGTCCAACTGTTTTCAGGAGGTGGCAGGGAAGGGGCGGGTGGGAGGCTAGAGGTGGGGAGGGGGATTGGAGCTGGGAGGGTGGGCTCTTTGGGGGGGCAGTGTTGATAAAAAGTGGGAATCTCATGGTTGAGCACCACAGCAGACAGGACCAACTAAAAAGCAAGGATTTGAGCTGCAATGATAAGGATAATGCTCTCTTAGGGTAGCAGCAGGAAGTAGGTGTATTGGCGCATCCCCCTTTTTTTGATTTTCCCTCTGATATCTCACCCTGTGGACCGTTTATATGGCTATAAGGGGGCTGATGATGGCCTGTTTGTTTTTGGGATGAGAAGATGGCTTGTGTAGAAAGCTGAATGGCAGGCTATAAGGTGCTGATCTGTACTATTAATATCTGTGGCCTTACTGATAGGGCCAAGGGGCGTAAGGTTGCTCTGGGTTTGAGGGTTATGAAGCTAGATCAGGTTTGTATACAGGAGACCCACATCCCATGGGATAAACGGGGGTGTTTGAAGGATATAGGTCTATCACTTTTGGCATGTACACAACAAGGGCTAACATCCAGGGGCTGGCAGTTCTAGCAAATAAATCTATTTGTACCGGTAATCGTGTAGAGGTAGACAAGTTAGGTCACTGGGCCATTGCTCAATGTAGTGTTGGTAATGGCCGATGTCCGGTGTGCTCATTATATGACTCTAATACTGACAAGCTTTCAAGACTGTTATTTTTGATTTTTTAATGTAGAATAGGCCTCGTGGCCACTTCCCCTTATTCTCTGTGGGGATTTAAAAATCTATTTGTTTATTTATTTGAAGAGTTTTATATAGCGCTGGCTAGACCCGGAGGTATCAGAGCGCTTTACATGAGGTTACACATTGTTACAAAGTTACATAAGTTACAAGTTACATCTGTTACTAGAACATTAAATAGCGTAGAAAAAAAGACCAATGAAGCATAGAGGGTAAGGGGGATAAAGTAAAAGGGGTATCGAATGCAGAACAGGACACGGCAGACCGGCCACCAAAAAGTCAGAGTCAAACAAACAGGTAGGGTTCCCGTAATCAACCATCTCCAGAGCCCAATTCCCTCACAGAGTCAGGTCACAGTAAGGGAAGGAACGGGTCCGAGGGAGGGGGCAAAAAGGGCGCCTCACCTTGATCTTGCAATCGGAGAGAGGGGTGAAGGTGACTCAAGAGGGGTCGATTAAGGGCGATGGTCAATAAGATGGTACAAGGCGCTGACCAGCGGCATGAATCATTTGGATATGTATGATGATTTAAGTGGGAGTCAACCATACTTAGGGAAGAAATCTGGAGTATACAGGGCTTTGCAGCGGTTGGTGAAGAATCATGGCCTTTTAGATCTGTGGGCTAAGTGTAAGGCCCCGGACCCAGGTTTTACATTCTATTCATCCCTGCATAATAAACTAGTTCAGCTAGACTATTTTTTTGTGCATGCCGTTCTGGCTAGCCAGGTCAGGATCGAGATGTTTCACAAAGCCCTTTCAGATCACAGCCCACTGGTACTGGAAGTACCAGTAATAGGCATAACTAGAACTCGGAGGTCATGGACCTTGGATAGGAAGCTTCTAGCAGATATAGCTTATCAGGATCATATCACAAACTGATTGGACAGTTTTTGGAAATTAATAGTGGAACAGGCCCGGTTGGCCTGGTGCGGGATGCTCTTAACTTAATGAAAAATAAATTTCTAGGCAACTTAATTCTATCAATATGATTTATGTATGTAATAATAATTAACTCAGTGTAACGACCAGAGTACAAAAAATATAAAGATTTAATATCAGTTATTCAATGCCCTATTGACATAATAACAATTCTAAATTAAAAACACAAATTTATTCACATTTAAAAAACATCATGATCTTAATTGTTTTATACACATGATTGACGTAAATAAAATCACAATTAAAAACCAAAAAGTGGCAGAATAATGAATCTTCGATGCGCGTTTCGGCGCAAAGTACGCCTTCGTCAGGAAATGCCACAAATAACCAGAAAATAATAAAAAATATACTAAGAAACAATTCACAATGAAAAATTACATGTATTAATTTTAAGTCATTTCTTACTCGAAGTTACACTGAGAAAAACATACTATATAACAATCTTTGTCTACAATGTTGACTGCCTTCGTTTAATCAACTAAATTCAAGGAAAATGAAAAGAGAAAGAATGGATACATGGAGTACGAGTTGAAATATAGGAGTTGATGCAGGCTAAACATCCCAATTCTATCTGTTTATCACCTAGGTGTTAAAAAATTCCTATTCAAAGGCTTACTTTATATGTTTTTCAACAACTGGCATGGGGATCGCTGAAAATAGAATTCCCCGTATTTTCCATTCAGTGAATAAAAACTGTAAAAGTACATTAGTGAAACTTCTAGCGACATCTGATTAAGGTTGCATGAAATTCAATCTTAGTTTTATTCGTAGATTCTACCTTTTGTTGTTCGTGACCGGTTTCTGGATGTGTCACCGTATTCACCACCTCTCAATATATATTGTCACTATCCGTTCAATATTTGAACGTGGACTTATGGGTAATCTACGAGGTAAAAAACTGTAATTTATTATGTTGACTACGCATAATCTAAGTAAAATGGTTAACCAATATATGTCTAAGATTAGTTTACCTGATATTTGGTTCGTTGCGTGTCACGTTAGAAATTAAATATGGTGGTCCGCGTTGATGGCGAACAGCCAGTTAGTGGGGATAACTTCATAAGTTAAAAAGAATTAGAACGAAACAAGTCAAACTAAAAAAGGTTTCTATCTATAAATTTCGTTAAAAACGTGTGTATTTAAAAAGAGGGCTATTCTAATATTCGGTGTAACTGCTTAGTATTCCATTATCTCTTAAATGATGTCTCGATGCGAGTGGTGTGCCGTGCCGACGAGCTACAGGCATCTTGACGGTCGCGTTTTTATTATCGGTCTGACCTGGATACTCTATGGTTTTAAATATTAGAGCGCCTAAACGAATGCCGGTCACGAGGTAGTGACGGTATGACGTCATCACGTAAAGTGTTACGGGTGACCAATCTAATTAGTTGTTGCAATTTCTGATGACAGAACAAGTAAAAACGACTAGACTACAAACCTCCCAATTACGTATGCCATAGTGCGTGCTTCCTGACAAAAATTCACGTGGTTTCAACATAACGACATGATTATGTTTCAAAATTGGGCTAATATTTACAATTGCCACTGTAGAGTTAAAAACAGTTTGTGCTGCAACTGTACTGGTTATTATAGAAAAACTCACATAAATTCTAATCGGCCATTATTTTAGACAGAGTTCCAGATTAATCATGTTTTATATTTAATTTATCAACCACTATTATCAACAGAATTCCAGAATAATCCTGTTTTACACTAAATTTCTCAGATAATAGCATTTTCCCATGGCAATTCGTTGTTTAACCCATTTTTGAATGTATTAAGTGAGAAGATCCAATAGACTTCTCGTTTCTTACGTACTTTGAGACCACCTTTATCATCTGGTAGGTTAATCTTTTCTAAGATTCGCCATCGAATTTCTTCTGGTTTGTGGTGCAGTTCTAAGAAGTGTTTTACTAGGGGTGCAGTTAACTTAGCTGTTCTAATGGCTGAACGATGTTCCGTGATTCTTGTTTGAATAGCTCTAGATGTTTCACCAACATAACCTAATTGGCAAGGACAAAGGATGAGATAAATCACGTTTTGTGTTTTGCAGTTCCACATATGGGTTGCTTGAATCGTGAACCCATTGTGGATCATAGTTTCTCCTTCTATAACTGTCTCGCAAGATTTGCAGGTGGTACATTTAATAGTTCCTTTAATGGGTGCACTGCCATTAATAGATTTCTGAATAAAGGGTTGACTCAGCAATTGGGAATCAAAACGTGAATGGACAATAATGTCTTTAAGATTTTTGTTTCTACGATATGCAAATAAGGGTTTCTCAAGTTTTCTCTTTTGTTCAGGATCACAATTCAAAATATGCCAATTGGAGTTAATAATGTGTTTAACTTTGGTATTAAGGGTGGAATGTTTAGTAACACATACTAACTGATTTGCTATAGGCTCCTTAGTTGATTTAAGAAGGTGATCTCTGTCGTAGAATCTTGCCCGTTTATAGGATTCTCTCACCAGCCGGTGGGGATATATTCTTTCTAAAAACTTTGCTTTCATTACAGCAGCTTGTTTATCAAAATCAAATATATTTGTGCAATTTCGTCTCACTCTTAAAAACTGAGAAAATGGAATACTTTGTTTCTGACTTCGTGGGTGATAACTTTTAAAGTGTAATAAATTATTTCTTGCAGTAGGCTTAATAAACAGATCCACTTCTAGAATACCTAGGTGATGTCTAATCAGGATGTCTAAAAATTCAACTTCTTTACTACTGCTATGTGCAGTGAATTTAAGATTTGGATCTGTAAGGTTCAGCCACTGAAGAAACTCTAATAGAGTCTCTTTCCCATTGGTCCAGATAAAGAAGATGTCATCAATATATCTGGACCAAGGGGAAACAGACTCAAAAAATGGGGCCACCTCATTGTAAATAAATTTTTTCTCAAAAAGGGCCATGTAGATGTTCGCAATGGACGGCGCTACTGAGGCCCCCATGCTTACACCTTTAATTTGGCGAAACAAATTGTGACCGAATTCAAAAAAAATTTCAGTTAAAACTATATGTAAGCATTCAATTATAAAAGATTTGGGACAGGGTATTTCAAACTCATTTATGAACCATTCTGTGGCTTCTAACGCTTCCTTTTGAGGAATGTTGCTGTATAGTGACTCTAAATCTAGAGTCACTAAAATATCAGTATTAGGATTGAATATCAAGTTCTCTACTTTGTTAATCATTTCCCTGGTGTCTTTGACATAAGACTGGATTTTAGGAATAAAAGGTCTTATTTGATTGTCAATGAATTTCGATAAAGGTTCAGTGACTGTACCAATAGTTGATACTATAGGTCTATAGGGGGGGTTTAGGGTGTCTTTATGTATTTTAGGAGTACCATAAATACATGCAGTTTTACCTTTTGAATTATTTAGATACTCATAATCCTTGGATGTGATCTGACCTGCATTTAATGCAAATTTAGTTAAAGTTAGAATTCTTTTGACTATTCTATGATTGGGATTTGATGTTATACTAGAATAAAAGGTCTGGTCATTTAACATAGATAACATCTTTTGTTCATAGTCTTCAGTATTCACAACCACAATACCTCCTCCTTTGTCACAACTTTTTATTGTTAGAAATTTGTTCTGGGTAATAGATTATAACAATAAAAATTCTTCTTTGTCTAAATTGTACATAGGCTTAGGTATAAATCTAAGGGATTGCTCCAGACGTTTAAGTACTACATGTTCAAATGTTGACACTTCTGGTCCTATTTGTTCTAATGATGGTATAAAAGTGGAAGGCAATGCTAATTCTTTGACTATGGATTCATCAATGTTAGTCTGTTCTTCTGATTCGAAAAATTTCTTTAATCTAATTTTTCGAAAAAAAGAGAATATGTTCTGATAAAGTTCAAACTTATTAACAAAAGAATGGGGTACATATGATAGGCCTTTGGTGAGAAGGGTCATGCTGGAAGGGTCTACATTTTTGGATGACAAATTAAAGATGGGAATTATATCCCGTGTTTCCAGTATTGCCTGTTTCTTGTCTCTAGTAGATGTTGAGGGTCTGGTTGATAGTGGTGGCTCTGATAGTTCCCTCTGGGTTGGGGTTGGGGTTGAAATCTGACTCTCTGTCGTCCCCTGCGTGTCCCTCGATGGCCTAAAAAAGATTGGTGTGTATTTGTATTAGAATTAAAGGAATTATATGGATCTTCAGATTCATAATGGTGTAGGGTTCCTTCACCTTCCGAATCGGAAGTGTCCGAAAAAGTGGTTACCCTCTGTGGTCTAGAGGTACTGTCATTGATATATTGGTTCTGTTTATAGAAATGTTCACCTAGATATGGATATGTTCTTTCTAATGTACAATATCTTTTGTCTTTGGTTAATTTATCTGATTTTCTCTTGTTTAAATAATCTGCAAAAGATGCTAATTCTCTATTTGATTCTTATAATATTAGCCCAATTTTGAAACATAATCATGTCATTATGTTGAAACCACGTGAATT
This sequence comes from Calotriton arnoldi, assembly GCA_963921515.1. NCBI lineage: Eukaryota > Metazoa > Chordata > Amphibia > Caudata > Salamandridae > Calotriton > Calotriton arnoldi. The sequence goes on along the minus strand of CAWUFW010007889.1, from coordinate 704,180 downwards.
TTTGTCAGGAAGCACGCACTATGGCATACGTAATTGGGAGGATTGTAGTCTAGTCGTTTTTACTTGTTCTGTCACCATTATGAATCTGAAGATCCATATAATTCCTTTAAATGTAATAAAAATACACACCAATCTTTTTTAGGCCATCGAGGGACACGCAGGGGACGCCAGAGAGTCAGATTTCAACCCCAACCCAGAGGGAACTATCAGAGCCACCACTATCAACCAGACCCTCAACATCTATTAGAGACAAGAAACAGGCAATATTGGAAACACAGGATATAATTCCCATCTTTAATTTGTCATCCCAAAATTTAGACCTTTCCAGCATGACCCTTCTCGCCAAAGGCCTATCATATGTACCCCATTCTTTTGTTAATAAGTTTGAACTTTATCAGGACATAGTCTCTTTTTTTCGAAAAATTAGATTAAAGAAATTTTTCGAATCAGAAGAACAGACTAACATTGATGAATCCATAGTCAAAGAATTAGCATTACCTTCCACTTTTATACCATCATTAGAACAAGTAGGACCAGAAGTGTCAACATTTGAACATGTAGTACTTAAACGTCTGGAGCAATCCTTTAGATTTATACCTAAGCCTATGTACAATTTAGACAAAGAAGAATTTTTATCGTTAAAATCTATTACCCAGAACAAATTTCTAACAATAAAAAGTTGTGACAAAGGAGGAGGTATTGTGGTTGTGAATACTGAAGACTATGAACAAAAGATGTTATCTATGTTAAATGACCAGACCTTTTATTCTAGTATAACATCAAATCCCAATCATAGAATAGTCAAAAGAATACTAACTTTAACTAAATTTGCATTAAATGCAGGTCAGATCACATCCAAGGAATATGAGTATCTAAATAATTCAAAAGGTAAAACTGCATGTATTTATGGTACTCCTAAAATACATAAAGACACCCTAAACCCCCTATAGACCTATAGTATCAACTATTGGTACAGTCACTGAACCTTTATCGAAATTCATTGACAATCAAATAAGACCTTTTATTCCTAAAATCCAGTCTTATGTCAAAGACACCAGGAAATGATTAACAAAGTAGAGAACTTGATATTCAATCCTAATACTGATATTTTAGTGACTCTAGATTTAGAGTCACTATACAGCAACATTCCTCAAAAGGAAGCGTTAGAAGCCACAGAATGGTTCATAAATGAGTTTGAAATACCCTGTCTCAAATCTTTTATAATTGAATGCTTACATATAGTTTTAACTGAAAATGTTTTTGAATTCGGTCACAATTTGTTTCGCCAAATTAAAGGTGTAAGCATGGGGGCCTCAGTAGCGCCGTCCATTGCGAACATCTACATGGCCCTTTATGAGAAAAATTTTATTTACAATGAGGTGGCCCCATTTTTTGAGTCTGTTTCCCATTGGTCCAGATATATTGTTGACATCTTCTTTATCTGGACCAATGGGAAAGAGACTCTATTAGAGTTTCTTCAGTGGCTGAACCTTACAGATCCACATCTTAAATTCACTGCACATAGCAGTAGTAAAGAAGTTGAATTTTTAGACATCCTGATTAGACATCACCTAGGTATTCTAGAAGTGGATCTGTTTATTAAGCCTACTGCAAGAAATAATTTATTACACTTTAAAAGTTATCACCCACGAAGTCAGAAACAAATTATTCCATTTTCTCAGTTTTTAAGAGTGAGACGAAATTGCACAAATATATATGATTTTGATAAACAAGCTGCTGTAATGAAAGCAAAGTTTTTAGAAAGAGGATATCCCCACCGGCTGGTGAGAGAATCCTATAAACGGGCAAGATTCTACGACAGAGATCACCTTCTTAAATCAACTAAGGAGCCTATAGCAAATCAGTTAGTATGTGTTACTAAACATTCCACCCTTAATACCAAAGTTAAACACATTATTAACTCCAATTGGCATATTTTGAATTGTGATCCTGAACAAAGGAGAAAACTTGAGAAACCCTTATTTGCATATCGTAGAAACAAAAATCTTAAAGACATTATTGTCCATTCACGTTTTGATTCCCAATTGCTGAGTCAACCCTTTATTCAGAAATCTATTAATGGCAGTGCACCCATTAAAGGAACTATTAAATATACCACCTGCAAATCTTGCGAGACAGTTATAGAAGGAGAAACTATGATCCACAATGGGTGCACGATTCAAGCAACCCATATGTGGAACTGCAAAACACAAAACGTGATTTATCTCATCCTTTGTCCTTGCCAATTAGGTTATGTTGCTGAAACATCTAGAGCTATTCAAACAAGAATCACGGAACATCGTTCAGCCATTAGAACAGCTAAGTTAACTGCACCCCTAGTAAAACACTTCTTAGAACTGCACCACAAACCAGAAGAAATTCGATGGCGAATCTTAGAAAAGATTAACCTACCAGATGATAAAGGTGGTCTCAAAGTACGTAAGAAACGAGAAGTCTATTGGATCTTCTCACTTTATACATTCAAAAATGGGTTAAACAACGAATTGCCATGGGAAAATGCTATTATCTGAGAAATTTAGTGTAAAACAGGATTATTCTGGAATTCTGTTGATAATAGTGGTTGATAAATTTAATATAAAACATGATTAATCTGGAACTCTGTCTAAAATAATGGCCGATTAGAATTTATGTGAGTTTTTCTATAATAACCAGTACAGTTGCAGCACAAACTGTTTTAAACTCTACAGTGGCAATTGTAAATATTAGCCCAATTTTGAAACATAATCATGTCGTTATGTTGAAACCACGTGAATTTTTGTCAGGAAGCACGCACTATGGCATACGTAATTGGGAGGTTTGTAGTCTAGTTGTTTTTACTTGTTCTGTCATCAGATATTGCAACAACTAATTAGATTGGTCACCCGTAACACTTTACATGATGACGTCATACCGTCACTACCTCGTGACCGGCATTCGTTTAGGCGCTCTAATATTTAAAACCATAGAGTATCCAGGTCAGACCGATAATAAAAACGCGACCGTCAAGACGCCTGTAGCTCGTCGGCACGGCACACCACTCGCATCGAAACATCATTTAAGAGGTAATGGAATACTAAGCTGTTACACCGAATATTAGAGTAGCCCTCTTTTTAAATACACACGTTTTTAACGAAATTTATAGATAGAAACCTTTTTAGTTTCACTTGTTTCTTCTCACTTTATACATTCAAAAATGGGTTAAACAACGAATTGCCATGGGAAAATGCTATTATCTGAGAAATTTAGTGTAAAACAGGATTATTCTGGAATTCTGTTGATAATAGTGGTTGATAAATTTAATATAAAACATGATTAATCTGGAACTCTGTCTAAAATAATGGCCGATTAGAATTTATGTGAGTTTTTCTATAATAACCAGTACAGTTGCATCACAAACTGTTTTAAACTCTACAGTGGCAATTGTAAATATTAGCCCAATTTTGAAACATAATCATGTCGTTATGTTGAAACCACGTGAATTTTTGTCAGGAAGCACGCACTATGGCATACGTAATTGGGAGGTTTGTAGTCTAGTTGTTTTTACTTGTTCTGTCATCAGATATTGCAACAACTAATTAGATTGGTCACCCGTAACACTTTACATGATGACGTCATACCGTCACTACCTCGTGACCGGCATTCGTTTAGGCGCTCTAATATTTAAAACCATAGAGTATCCAGGTCAGACCGATAATAAAAACGCGACCGTCAAGACGCCTGTAGCTCGTCGGCACGGCACACCACTCGCATTGAAACATCATTTAAGAGGTAATGGAATACTAAGCTGTTACACCGAATATTAGAGTAGCCCTCTTTTTAAATACACACGTTTTTAACGAAATTTATAGATAGAAACCTTTTTTAGTTTCACTTGTTTCGTTCTAATTCTTTTTAACTTAGGAAGTTATCCCCACTAACTGGCTGTTCACCATCAACGCGGACCACCATATTTAATTTCTAACGTGACACGCAACAAACCAAATATCAGGTAAACTAATCTTAGACATATATTGGTTAACCATTTTACTTAGATTATGCGTAGTCAACATAATAAATTACAGTCTTTTACCTCGTAGATTACCCATAAGTCCACGTTCAAATATTGAACAGATAGTGACAATATATATTGAGAGGTGGTGAATATGGTGACACATCCAGAAACTGGTCACAAACAACAAAAGGTAGAATCTACGAATAAAACTAAGATTGAATTTCATGCAACCTTAATCAGCTGTCGCTAGAAGTTTCACTAATGTACTTTTACAGTTTTTATTCACAGAATAGAAAATACGGGGAATTCTATTTTCAGCGATCCCCATGCCAGTTGTTGAAAAACATATAAAGTAAGCCTTTGAATAGGAATTTTTAACACCTAGGTGATAAACATATAGAATTGGGACATTTAGCCTGCATCAACTCCTATATTTCAACTCGTACTCCATGTATCCAATTCTTTCTCTTTTCATTTTCCTTGAATTTAGTTGATTAAACGAAGGCAGTCAACATTGTAGACGAAGATTGTTATATAGTATGTTTTTCTCAGTGTAACTTCGAGTATGAAATGACTTAAAATGAATACATGTAATTTATCAATGTGAATTGTTTCTTAGTATATTTTTTATTATTTTCAGATTATTTGTGGCATTTCCTTACGAAGGCGTACTTTGCGTCGAAACGCGAGTCGAAGATTCATTATTCTGCCACTTTTTGGTTTTTAATTGTGATTTTATTTACGTCAATCATGTACAAAACAATTAAGATCATGATGTTTTTTAAATGTGAATAAATTTGTGTTTTGAATTTAGAATTGTTATGTCAATAGGGCATTGAATAACTGATATTAAATCGTTATATTTTTTGTACTCTGGTCGTTACACTGAGTTCATTATTATTACATACATAAATCATATTGATAGAATTAAGTTGCCTAGGAATTTATTTTTCATTGTGTATTACCCTGTCCTAGGAATTGTACTAGCAATTTGTCAGGGGGCCCTTGTTACTCACGTGGGATGCTCTTAAGGAAGAGGTCAGGGGGGAGACCATCAGTTTTAGTTTATACCAACAAAAGCTAAGACAAGATGAAACTCAGGGCCTGTATAATCAGCTCTCTTTAGCCGAGGAGGAACTGACCCAGATGCCACCGAAGGGGTTGGATGTGCAGGAATCCCAGCAAAAGATATCAATATTCAAATCCAAGATCAACAGATGGGTATGAATATTTTTTTATGGGCTTAGATAGGGTTAAATTAAATAAGGAGGACCAAGCCACCTTGGATGCGCCAATAACTCTGGAAGAGATAGAGGAGGCAATAAAGTCCTTCATCACTGGGAAAGCCTCGGGACCCTATAACCTCCCACTTTTTTAGAGGATGTTTTGGAGAGCTTCAGCAGGATATGCTACAGACTTTTTTGCAAGCTCAAGAAGGAACTGTTCCACCAACCTGGGAGACTACTTATATATATATATTTTTTTTTTTAAGGCAAGCCGGCACTGCTTCCTGGCTCCTATAGGCCGATCTCCCTAATAAATTGTGATGAGAAGATATATGCCAAAGTATTGGCAAATAGGTTAGGGAGGGTCATTTCGCCATTAGTCTCATCTCTGCAACACGGCTTTATTCCTGGGTGCAGCACGACTGACCTCGTCAGATGTGTCATTACTCTGCTGGACATGGCCGAAGATTAGCCTTATTAAATGCCGAAAAAGGCTTTTGACCGTGAGTCATGGGGGTTTCTGTGGGTGGTAAAGCAACAGCTTTATCCAGGACATTAAGGCCCAGTATAAGTCCCCGAGGGGTACTGGGTGAATAATGGGGCAGGAGTCTGATACTATACGAATTTCAAGAGGCACTACTTAAAGATTTTTACCAGTCTTTATACAGACGACTCTGAGGTCAACGCTTCCGCTTGTGCGGATTATCTTGGAGACATCACACTCCCGTCCATCACGGATCAAGAAAAAGCTAGCCTGAGCTCTCCTTTTTCTCTGGAAGAGATAGACTTAGCAATTCGCTCGTTAAAAATTAACAAAGCCCCCAGCCCATATGGCTACACGGTCCATGTTTTCAAAACCTTTGCCCACATACTTAAACCAACTCTCTTGTCCCTTTTTCAACACTTTGCCGACTCTGGTGCCATATCCGGCACCACCAGTGAAGCTACTATTGTTGTAATCCCCAAGGAAGGGAAAGACCTGACACAAGTCAACAATTACAGACCGATCTCCCTAATTAATCTGGATGCAAAGATTTACGCTAAGATTCTCTGTAAGAGACTGGAGCCTCTTTTTCCTCGACTAATTGGGAATTCACAAGTGGGCTTCATGAAACATAGACTATCCAATGATAACATGCGGCTCCTCTGCCATATTATTGAAAAGGCTAAATTGCCCCCCTCTGAAACGGTAGCAGTTACCCTCAATGCTGAAAAAGCATTCAATAGGGTCTCCTGGACTTTTCTCCGTGAAGCTCTTAAGAAATTTAATTTAGGCGATACCTTCACCAAAATGATCATGGCCCTGTATAGTGGTCCATCAGCTGAGGTCAGGTCTGGTGGTTTACTTTCCTCTGCATTTAAGCTACAAAGAGGCATGAGGCAAGGGTGCCCCCTCTCCCCTTCATTATTCATCCTTAGCCTTGAACCCTTACTACACAAGATCAGATCTCATCCCCACATTCATGGTATCGCCTTCAATATTCTCAAGGTGAAAGTCACGGCATACGCATACTATATCCTAATAATGTCTGAAAGGGCTACCCAATCTATCCCTGCCCTTCTCCAAACCATTGATGAATACGCCCAAGTCTCTAACTACAAACTTAACAAAGATAAATCTGAAATCCTTGCTCTAAATATTCTCTGTTCCAGGGCCCTGTTCACCAACACAGGTCTTTCCTGGCAACCAAAATTTGCAAAATATTTGGGTTGGAGTTTAACTCTGATTTATTGGAATCCCTGAAACACAATGAGGCACTTACTTTAAGAAAGGTAGAATCCCTTCTCGAGAGCTGGAACCCTAAATTCCTGATGTGGTAGGGCCGAGTTGAGACCATCAAAATGTTGATCACCCCCATAGTCAATTACCTTGCAAACATGCTTCCGTTAACTCTATCAGAGGAATTACTACAAAAGATTGAGAAATTATTAAATACATTTCTTTGACAAAACAAAAGACCAAGAATCTTGACAAAAAAAACTACGCCTCCCAGTTCACCTCAGCGGTGTTAATCTAGCGGATTTCAAGAACTACCAAATCGCCTTCCTGGCCAGACAGGGCTCACTTTGGTTCACTCAATCTCCGGACTATACTCCCACGTGGTTAGTCGTAGAAAAGGAGCTTCTAGGAGAGTTCTCTCTTCTATCCAGCAACCCCAAAGCACCGTCTTCGGGTAAATATATTTTCTACAACAGCAAAAGGGCCCTATTGAAAATCGATAGAAACCTAGAAATCCCGATCTCTAACTCAAATACGACATCCCTTTGGAACAACTCTAAAATTAGAATCCAAGGCTCCCCAGCCTGCTGGTCTCACTGGGCATCAAAGGTCATTCACTTCCTGAAAGACCTAGGGCCCTCCCAAAATCGGCTATCTTTTAGAGAATTGACAAAAAACAGTTCAACCTGCAAAATTTAGATTTTTACGATTTTTTTAAGCTTAAGGTTGCTCTCTCTAAACTAAAGCTTTCAAACAACGACTCTTCCCTCATCAAGATCATCCTATCCTTTAATAAATCCAGCCACCAGGACTCCAAGCTGTAGTGTAGCTCCAATTTCCCTAATAGGCTCTGCGCATTGGAATAATATATCCTATAGGTTTGACATAGGACTAAGGTCAGTATGTCCCTATCGAGTATATTAAACTTAATTACTTGTGCCAGCTAGCTCAGAGGCCACTAGAAACTCCTTGACAACAAGAAGGGAGTAGTTTCTGGCAGCCGCAAAACATGACCACTGTGTTTCCCTTTAGAATCAGAACGTGTCCCAGAGTCGTGGAAACAATAGATAACTATTTCACTCAGCTCAATCGTGCATGCTTAGTTTTCCTCAAAGTTACACAGAAAGAATAGACGGGCGTTTCAATAAAAGGTTTATTGAACAGTCTTGTTTCTGGTGTAAGTAAAATGTGCTGTTACGATCACAAGACAGTATGCGAGATAAATAATGTTCAGTAGCTGGTTTTTCTGCCACTGTGAATGGTAACTTTTCCAGTTTTTCAATGCTCAGCACTGTATACTTTGCTCCTCTTTGTGCCAATTCGATCTGTTTATCAGTTAGATTGTATTCTGCAAACAGTGCTGACGTGTTGATAAAACGCCAAGGCACATAGCCCGCTCGCAAAGATTGCAGCGTCCAGCTTAATAACACAATAGAACGTAATTGAGACTGGCCTTGTTGTAACATTAATGAAAACGATAGTTATGTTGTTCCTTAGTGATAACAAGTCAGAGTCAGGGGGAACAATGACCAACTTGACCCGAAGTGGTTCAAAGTTGGGGATCCATATATTGGATTTTAATGCCCTCACACACCCTTTCAGGTGTCATGCTTCATCATCTGGGCTGCTCCTCGTTGAGTCGGCGGTGCAATACTCAACGGGCTCCCTATAATAGGGGCACTTTGTCAGAGATCTTTTATCCAATAGACGTATGGTGAAATGGGGGTGAGGGGCCAGAAGTGTGTAGATGTGGGAGTTTTAGGAAGTGATTTAAAATAGGGCTGGGAGTACCAGAACAGCCAAACTTTATTCTCGGGGTCTCCTACCCTAAGTAAAAACAACCAATGAGGTACTCTCCTAAGTAAAATGTCTTGGGGTTGAGCGTCCCTATTGATAAGTAAAGGTCAACATGTTTCTCGCTTGAAGTAAACTCTACCTGCGATTCTTCAGGACCAAAACAGTGAAACTATCTACACTTTAAAGAGTAGTGACATGGAATCAAATTCACATCAACCAACTATCTACCTTGTAGTGTACCTGTTTGACCTGGAACTACCCATTTCTGTAGACTAACCAGGCTTCAACAGTACCCGGTAGGTCACGCGAAAGACATTGCTTATATGTGAAGGTTTTGTGCGAATTCCGCGTTTTCCTTGACCTACCCACTCCTACCGGGTCCGACAAAGTGCCCCTATTATAGGGAGCCCGTTGAGTATTGCACCGCCGACTCAACGAGGAGCAGCCCAGATGATGAAGCATGACACCTGAAAGGGTGTGTGAGGGCATTAAAATCCAATATATGGATCCCCAACTTTGAACCACTTCGGGTCAAGTTGGTCATTGTTCCACCTGACTCTGACTTGTTATCACTAAGGAACAGCATAACTATCGTTTTCATTATTGCCTCTGGGGCACTCATGCTGGACCTCCCTCTCTTATAAGAGAGGAAAAAGCCCCCCCTGTCCCTTCTTTGTATGCTTGTTGTAACATTGCCAAATCTTGTTCTAGTATGTCGATAGCAGAGGATACAATGCCATCCAATGAATATATTCTGGACAAAGTTGTTAACCCATTGTCGACCACAGAGGGTGTTTTCTCTAAATTAATACGATCAAGTTCACGTATTCGTTCTGCAGCCTCCATCTGTGATACTTTCCATGCTTCATTATAGGCAGCATAAATGCCGGCATATATGAAACGTTTTTGACTCGGTTTTCTTGTTCCAAGCAAGAATTCCCTAAGGTCTGCGTCCTCTTTAAGTAAGGTTAAGTGTTGTTTCACATCCTGTAGTGTAGATTTATGCAGCCAATCGAGGCATCATTTTCCTACACTGTATGTTGTTACTACCCCCGGATGTTGTCTTTGGACGTATCTTGGGTCTGGCCTATGAATAGTAAAGCCCTGAGTTTTATTCAGGAATCTTTCCTGACAGTTATTCGTGTCTGTGGGCCAGATCAACCATTTTTTCCAATCAGGATTAGATCTGTTGAGTTGTAATATATTGTCAACTGTCACCACTGCCTGTGTATTATTATCACTTGCAGGTGTTGGTACAGAAGGTGTGTTCATTTCTTTAATCTTGGCTAGTCCAAGACAAGATGTTTGTTGGATGGTTTCATTCAATAACATTATTTGTTCAGGGATGATGCAGGCTCTAAATAAAGCTTCTATCCCCTGCACTTGCCAATTTTTAGTACCCCAGACAGTTTTTGTGTCTATAGTATCTTTCCAAAAGTCGAAACCCTATCTAGACAGTTGGGCATTAAATAACGCAGAGTAAATCTGTTTTGTATTTGTTAACATCATTTTCAGTCGTCTTGTTTACATTTTTATAGTAAAACATTTCTGGATTAGATGTGTTGTATCCTGAAAAATATGGAAACTTTTTAGCAAATGTTTTTGAACTACCGTATGGTGGTGTAGGACAATGCTCCCATTGGTTAAACATAAACACATTTCTTGGATATGCAGATTTATGCAAATAATGATGACCATAGTGGTTATAACAATACAGTTGTTCATAGTCTGATGAACCCTCTAAATATTCATTTTTAGAAAATGCAGCAGATTTTTCTAGGTCAAACATTATGTCATTAACAGTCTCAAAGTCCCAATCATCAGAATAGGTACTGGACGTAATTAGATCACTTAGTGAAATTTTAAACAAATGTGGAATGTTCAATTGTTCCGTCGGGCCGAAGATATCAAAATCTGTTTTGTCCCACACTATACCATCCTGTATAGGAACAGCTGTGATGTTCACTGATGACAAGTCTCTTGCTTCTCGATGTGAAGATTTATGAGGTTTCAAAAGTACGTTCACGTCCTTTCCTTCAGTGTTCACATGGATGTATCTGCCACTTATAAGCATGCTCACAGTTGTTACCAAAGCTAGCCAGAGCAGGAAAACAAAAAGTCCAGATGTAATCCAGAGTTCAATCCATGGAGAAACCAAATAAGTCTTTTTCAGAAATTGAAGAAAGTCTTGTACTTGCTGCTTGAATTTGAATGATGCTGGCGTCGTTTCAGGTTCACTCGGATCTTCTGAGAACGTATCAAAGTTAATGAAATAGCCAGAAGCAGTTCTGTCAATTGTTGGAATTGCATCAGGATTTGTTGAAATCACTGGAACCAGTTCATCACTTGCCACGTTGGTGTAGACAGGTGTATTTGGACGAACTGTTACTTGATGTTCAAGAGGGATGAGTTCCATAGCGTTATTGCTTAGTCCTCCATCTGTTACAGCTGAATTCTCGATAGTTATCAGTCTTTCAGTCTGAACCTCTGGGATAGTAGCGAGAGGAGTGTGTCTGCTACTAGGTCGGAGTCCACGAGGCCTACTATTTAGTATCGGCCACATACTGTGGTTTGATGAGGTCGATGGACACAAATCTTTTCTCCTTTCTTCCAGCAAGGGGCGGCAGAAGTACTGTTCTTGTTCCTTGAACTGCTAGGACAGGTACTGGTTGTCTGTAAGAAGGTCCAAATTCCTTCTTATCCGCAATTTTTCTCTGACTAGATCCCCAACTTTTGGAATCCAGACAGGCCTTGCTGGGACCGCCGATTTTTCCCCAGTGGTGGTTGGCTGTAGGAATACGTTGCTTTGTTTCGTTCTTAAATCATTTAGTTCCTGTAAAACAGCCAAACAATCTTTGATATCAAAGGGTTTATTTTCCACCACTGTGCCTACGTGTTCAAGGTCTGGTACCCACATTCTTGTCCCAAATAGGACCTCATATGGAGTGGACCCCCTAGAGAACTTCTTGGCAGATTGTTCAATGAGCGTTGGACCCCATTAAGGTGTTTGACCCACCCATCACCCGAACCTAATACCCTAGCTGTTATAGACTGCTTTATGTCCCGGTTTTTCCTTTCCACAACCGAATTTCCCTCAGGATGGAATGGAGAGGAGTACCGCAATGCAACGCCCAGACTGGCCATGGCCTCTTTGTAAGCCCTAGAGCTAAACGCAGGACCCTGGTCAGAATGTAGCGTGCCTATTGCGTATGTGCCGATAAAGACTCGCAAATCTTTTATAACAGTTCGAGCGTCAGCCGAGCGCTGTGGCCATATCCATAGGAACCTAGATTCAGTATTTGCGGGAATGCCCTTGTCCAGTAGGACGCAGGCGCGTAGATAGTCTAATGCTGTCTAACAATGGTGTCTGTACTGGGTTGCCGCATTCGCAGCAAGGTGTCTGGTGGCTCTCTCGCTGTAATTTACAGTCTAAGCAGTTGTTGATGAATATGTGAATTTCTGTATTCATCCCAGGCCACCAGTACATCTCTTTTAACGTCAAAATTGTTTTAGAGATCCCTTGATGTGACAGACCCTCCCCCAAATGTGTTTCATAAATCAAGGCTGCTCTACGTTCCATGTTTGGAATTACCCTATTCCCCACTCCAGGGATTCGAGCAAAAGGAACGTTGTTCGCGTCAATTACATAAGAGTACTTGAGTGGAAACTTTTTCGGTAATGCTGCACTGCTGCCTTTGCTTGAAGCATTGACAGCCAACATTATCTCACCGTCTATTTTTGTTTTTGAACGAGTGATCGCAGCTACGGAAGCCGTCTGAACAGCCCCCTTTGCGGCTTCGTCAGCCAATGAATTCCCTGCAACGTGAACGCCATCACGTTGATGACTCAGTGTGTGAATCACGTGAGCCTTTGGTAGTTAGTTTTTCAACTGAACTACTTGTTCCCAAAGCGTTTTATGCTTTATTGTGCCACCCTTCGCATCTTTGAAACCATTGACAAGCCAGTGTTGTATATATTCATTATACGACTGAACACAGTAAAAGGAATCGCACACTATTAGTGTGGGGAATTCTCGATCTGTACTTTCAAGTGCCAGTTTGAATGCTTGTAGTTCAGCTCGCTGAGCTGTACAATCCCCTAGAGATTGAGTTTTTGTGACCATAGGTCTGAAGATGCCATCTCGCATGCGACCTTTAACGATTGCACACGCTGCACTGTAAGCTTGCTTACTCCCTATTGCGGGTTGTGCGGATCCGTCAGTGTAAATTATGAATTCGTACTGATCGAGAGGCAGAATTTCAGTAGGCAGAGGACATGCTTGTTCATATTGCAGGAATGCTTGTGTTTTTAAATCTGGATCAAAAACATATTCAACATCTGTTGCAGGAAGAGAATTAACCCATTGTATCCATCTTGGATGTAATGCTTTAGCATTTGGAATGCTTGCTCTTGTGACCGCTTCTAAAGCAGGTACTGGGGTTACGACAATAATGCGTTTCCCTTGGGCTAAGGCTCTTTCTTTTGCTACAGCGGTTTGAACTGCTGTTAGAATTTTTCAGTTGAACTGAAGCGCATTTCCGCTTGTGTGTACAAATGAGATTTGTATGCGATTGGTATTTTCTCACCCTCATTGAATGTTAAGTAAGTGAATCCACATTGACCCGAAATTATTCGGATCACCAAATTACGTTGACTTACTCGTGTTTGTAAGTGATTTGTTGCTAACATGTTAGCCTGAAGTGAACGCAAGATTTCTGTGTGTTCCTGTGTTTAGTTTCTGATCGAAAAATCAGGTTTGATTAATGCGTAGAGAGGTTTAACCCTTTCTGCATAATTTAGTATGTAAGTTCTTCCAAAATTTAGGAAACCCAGGATGGATTGTAAGTTTTTAGCGTTTTTGGAGGTTGGAGCAGCGCACACTTTTCTAAAAAGTTAGCTGCCAAGCTCTTGCCTTCACTTGAAAGCTCATATCCTAGAAATAGGACATTGAGATGGGCAATTCTGGACTTTTTAAAGTTGAACTTGTAGCCCTCAGAGGCGAAACCCAGTATAATGGTGCTCACCCTGTTCAAGTGTTTGTCCAGGTCATCGTCTGTCAGATATATGTCATCGACATAGGACAATGCCTCATTGTCATAAATTTGTAGTAACTCCGTTACCCTCGCTGAGAATAAACCTGGGCTGTTCTTGAACCCTTGTGGGAGTCGACAAAAGTGACGCTGGGTCCCCATCATGGCTGCTTTCAGGTGCTATGTTTTGACAAAAGAAACCATTTGAGATGTCTAATGTTGTTTTATATTTTTTACGCACAATGTTATTCATTAATGCTGTGCTATGTGCATTTTGCACTGCAAAAATTTTAGAACAGGTGTTTAGGTGTCTGTAATCCAAAACTAGACGATATGTATTGTCTGGTTTGGAGACAGGAAACAAAGGATTGTTCATTGAGGAGGTGCATGTTTCAATCACCCCTTGATATTCAAGTTGATCTAAGATCTCCCTGACCTGTTTTTTAGCTTCTTGCTTTATTGGGTACTGCCTTTGTGCAGTAGGTTCATGTTTCAGATGTATTTTATGGTGAGGTGAGTCCTCATCCCATCCTACATGATTTTTATATAATGCTGGAGCCTGGGCTACTGCCCATTTCCTGGCATATGTATATTTAAGATGAATTGGAATATGGTTGGAGAAGGCAGGCATAATAATGTCCTCACCATGTGGGCACTCCCTGACAAATTGTGGAGGCCAGTCCTTTTCTGCTAGAAGTATGTCATAGCCTCTTGATAGTCTTTCCCAAAAAAGTGCTTTCACCTGTCTAGGTTTGCCTCCCTCCATCCGGAGTGTTATTTCATATAACTTTTGTGGAGTACTAACCCTGGTGTCTACAGTCTCAACTGTGATGTACTCATTCAAGTCCACTATCTCCAGAAGTTCCTTCAGGTTCTGGCGAGCTATTGTGACTTCTGCTGCACTGTCCAGCATTGTCTGAGCCCATTCTCCGTTCTTGAGTTGTGTTCTCAGTATTCTCGGCATATCTGATCTTTAGACCTGCTACTTTCTTTTTGGGGAATTGAGGTTTTGTTTTGTTTTTTGGAGCGTGTTTATCTTCTTTGGATTTCACGCGTTCTTCTCTATGTTCTGACCGTCCTCTTCTTTCCGAAGTCTGTGATGAGATCTGAAAGGGACGAGAGGAACGTGTATCAGTATCTTGATACCTGTCAGGTTTTCTCAAATTATCCCTATTCCTGAGGTTATACCTCCTTTCAGAGGGCTCCTTTTGAGGAGACCTACCTCGGGATTGAGAACATTTCTCTTTTGAATTTTGTTTATTAGTCTCCCACTTCTTTTTAGAAGATGTAGGAGTTTGTTTAACAGAGTCCTTCTCAGGACTTTCAGATAGTTTTGGTTTCAGTGGTCTTCCACCCAAACTATCTCTGCCTAATTCTGCATAAGATTGTTCAATTATTCTGGGTAGCTCAGTTTGATGTTCTGTAACATCAAATTACCTTAATTTTTGGCGGATCGCCACTGCTGCTGCCTCCGCTTTAATATTAGATAATATTATTGTTGAGACCTGGTCGAAATTTTTCAGTAATTTCATACCTAAATTTAGAGCAGGCTCTGCCCCGTATTCGTTTTGAATTTGTTTCAGGACATCAGGTATTACCGCAATTGACGGAATGCCATGTGTTTTAGTATAGATGGCAGCGAAGACTGAGCCCCAAGTGGTGCAGTCTTCCAGTTGTGGTGTGATCCCCATTGGTAAACTTATTGTCAGTATTCTGTGTTTCTCATACGGGCTAGTATTTGGAAATACTGCTTCGATTTGAGTAATTTTTTGATCTATCCAGAATGGAATTTGCTCACGTTTTGTGGGCATTTTACCCATGACTGCGTATAGAGTCTGTGGTGTAATTTTTAGTGTATTCCCCTGTTGGGGAGTTGGATTTGGAATTGTTAATGGTGGTTGGACTGTGAAAGTCCGCATGACATATTGGACCAATTGTCTGTAGATTTTTATTAACTCTGTGAGTTGAATAAGTAGTTCCTCGTCTGACATCTCTTCAATGTCAGGATGAGGTGTGTAGCCGGCTAGAATCGGCCATGTTGCTCCTGGTCTACCTAGTGGACCGAGCCTGGTAATGTTTTTGTGATGTTTTAGGGCGCCTTTAAACCAGAGTTGATGCTCTGGTATGTTAATGGAATTTCTATATCCTCGAAAGGAATGTATTCCTCTGGTGGATCATCTTCCTTGTAGAAGTGAAACATTTTTGTTACTGGATTGGATTCAGGAAATATTACCCATGAATAGAATACCTCTGTCTGAAAGGATTCATGTGCCTCTATCACGAAAACTGCTCTACCTCCTCTTGGTGGTAGGCCATGTTTTATAAGTTTTAGAGTGATGGCTCTTCTTAAGTTTGGATGGATGTCTATAACACCCTCCTCGGTTTCATTTAAACCTGTAAAGTTAAAAACTGCTGCTTGGGCTGGATCAGCCGCAGCTTCACCGTTTCCGGTTTCAGTCATTTTGTTTTTTGAAATATGTAGAACAAGTTTCAAGGAAACAAAGATAAGGTGCACAATATTTTGGAACACTGTATCCTTCAACGTTGAGCAAACCAAACAGCTAATATATAGGGTGCTTCCCTATGTAGCCTTGGTGGATACTTAACCCTGCCCACTCCAGACGTCTTTTTGGAGTATATGGGTAGGGGTCTCTGAAGAAAAAGCACGGCTGAGTTACTCAGTATCTAACGTTGAATTACCGCCTTACCAAACCGTTGGGCGCCATGTAGTGTAGCTCCTATTTCCCTAATAGGCTCTGCGCATTGGAATAATATATCCTATAGGTTTGACATAGGACTAAGGTCAGTATGTCCCTATCGAGTATATTAAACTTAATTACTTGTGCCAGCTAGCTCAGAGGCCACTAGAAACTCCTTGACAACAAGAAGGGAGTAGTTTCTGGCAGCCGCAAAGACTATGACCACTGTGTTTCCCTTTAGAATCAGAACGTGTCCCAGAGTCGTGGAAACAATAGATAACTATTTCACTCAGCTCAATCGTGCATGCTTAGTTTTCCTCAAAGTTACACAGACAGAATAGACGGGCGTTTCAATAAAAGGTTTATTGAACAGTCTTGTTTCTGGTGTAAGTAAAATGTGCTGTTACGATCACAAGACAGTATGCGAGATAAATAATGTACAGTGTAAGCAGTAGAAATAAATAATACTGCAATAGCATTATCTTTTAGTACATATGCTGTTACATAAATAACACAGACTAAAAATGCGAGTACTCATACGATGCGTTTCTAATCTAGTTCTACCCCAATGTACCTAACTTAACCTAGGTGTAGGGAGAGGTATGAAGTAGGTGAAGTATTCCTTACTATGGTATACTAAGAGTATGTTAAGCCTAGTATGCCTAGTATGCCAAGTATGCCTAGTATGCCAAGAGTCCCTCTAGGTTCTTGTCAGCTCCATACCTGAAGAATGAGAGAGGTAGGAATCTCTTTGCCAGACTCGAACTCCAACACCCCGCAAGGGAAGTCAGATCACTGGAAGCTGGACTCTCTGCGTGCAGGGATGACAGCGTCTTCTCAGTGCGTCAGGCCGGGAAACGGGCTCCTCTGAAGTCGAGGTCTCCTCTGATTTACAGGGGCTAGGGAAGGTATATTTATACCTTAGAAGTACCTCACAATGTTAGCATTGACGTGAATTGGACAGCGGAAGACATCATGAATGAACCCCCTAAGGAATAATGGTTCATGCATAATACATGAGTCCTTGAAGAAATCAATAGTCCTGGGCTAGGGAAACTCCCGCAGCCTAAGGGTCTGTTCTTCATGAACTCGTTGTGACGTTAGGGTGGACGGATGTCAGAGACCATGCCTGTATTTGGAGTGCACGGTTTAATGCCTAAATAAGGGCTGGGATTTTATGCCTATATAAGGGCAGGGCGAATTGTGCCTATATATGGACATGATACTGGAAAGCCTGTTTATGGACACCCTAAGAGGAATACAACAAAGCTCTACTATCCTATACAACCGAAGTCCTCCACCACATCCTCTAAACTCCAAACCAAATGGGACCCCAACGAAACGATTAGGTAACAATCTTGGCATCAGATTTGGAAGTCAGTGGTCTCGTATAAAATATCCCCCTCCCTTGCACAGACAAAATTCTGGTTACTACACAGGACCTTCTGGACGCCAGCCCGCATCCACAAACTCTCCCTAAGAGAGACTCCAAGTTGCTGGAACTGTAATGACCCTATGGGCGATCTCCCTCACCTTCTCTTTTACTGTAGAGCAGTCGGTCCATTTTGGGATGCAGTGTTTAGCTTTATTTACTCTATCTGCGGAGTCCTTCTGGAGCGTTCGCTTTTAACACTACTCAAGGGATTTTTAGATCCGAACATCAGATCCCGTAATGACAGTCTATTAATTGATATCCTTCTTACTGCTGCCTGCAAATCGATTTTAACTAACTGGAAGAACACAGCCGCCACCTCCTTCCGCTCCTGGATAAACTGGATCTCTTTTCTGAGAGGGGCAGATAACACCTCATTACACAACTCCCAGTGGATTATACGCAATACATCTATCTGGAACTCCCTTGATAACTACTTCGCCACTTCCAAGCCACTGTGACTCTCTATTTTCCACCCCCTATACTCTTGTGTATCTGTCCTCTCTCGCAAGGGTACAAGTATGAGAGATATTCAGATCTGATACCACCTCCTCCCAAAACCCTGAGCTGAACTCTTGGATTGAGTGGAGCATATGACCTGAAATGCACCTGCACTTTCATACATCAGGACCGCCTTGGATTTTACACGCTGATACATGTGTTTTGTCTCTATACCTACTAGTGCCCCTCCTTTCCCCTTTTATCTTACTTCTTTTACTTTACTTTTATCACTTAATTTTACGCCATATTACACATCCTATGGGTTTATCTAATCTCCATATGTGGTTTTGCTCTCACTTTCCATCTGCTACCTGGATTTTGCTTTGAAATCTGTACCCTCGGGTCACGTTCAACCCTCCAGGACTCTACGCACCTGAACTGTATATCTTAAATTGGACCCTTGTATCCTTTGATTGTCCTTTTTTTCCTTTGATCATTTGTTTATAAAAAATTGCTCTATAAAATTCTCCTGAAATTAAAAAGAGGCACTAGGCTGGGCTGCCCATGTTCACCTTTGCTATTTGCACTATATATTGACCCCTTTATAGGAAAGCTGAAGAGGAACTTATGTATTAAACCTGTTAACGCCAATCAGGTGGAGTATAAGGTCCTCGCATACGCTGAAGATATCGCATCGAGAAATAGTGACCCCTCAGCAGCATTTCCCTGAAGATGTAGCTAGGCAATTTGGGGCACAGTCAGGGTATAAGTTGAATGATAGCAGAACCCAAGTATTATGCACTGAGGGAGTGGGGTTTAATGACCCCTAGGTAGTGGCTGTTGGTAACCCTGGATAAGCTGGTGGAAATAAATATAGCATCACTACTAGGCAATATGAGGCAAGACCTGGATAGAATGAACCATTTACACCTGTCACTATTTGGGAGGTGCAATGTGTTTAAAATGACCATTTTTCTGAAGGTGCTATATATTTTTAGGACTGTCCAGTTAGAAATCAGTCAATTTTGGCTGTCCAATTTGCAAAGTGCATGTTTTAGCTTTCTGTGGGGATATCAGAGACCAAGGAGGACGGCCAAAGATATGATTCTGCCGAGGCAGCATGGTAGATGGTCAGTCCCCAATTTTACATTTTATTACTGGGCTTGCATGTTGCAACATATGAGGATATTAATCTCAAGTGGCTCAGTCAGGGTTAACATGGCAGAAAGTCCAACAATATATCAGTTGGTTTTGGGGAGTGAAGCTAAAGGATGCCTTGTTAAAAAAAGTTGAGTCTAGCTATTCAAGAAAACTAGGTTCAAGATTCTAAAATCAGCATATAAAGTCTGGGTTCAGGTCAGGCAGAAATTGGGTATCTCCAAGATTAACTTATATACACCTATGAGAGCTCCGTCAGTTCTCTCATCTGTATTTCAGGATGCAATTACAGCTAGATGGGCACAGAAGGGCCTTACAGTCTTGGGGGACTTGTATTTTGATGGCCAACTCTGCTCCTTTACTGAGCTGCAAGAGACTTTTGGATTGGCCACAGGGGATTTTTTTAAATTTCTTTAGCTGCCAAACTTCCTTTTTAAAAACATAAAGGATGCAAAGGCTGTGGTAAAGATTCCCTTGGTCAAGGCGATAAGACAGAACAATTGGATTGGCTCAATCTACGATCTATTGATACAAGGCTTACCAGATAATATAGAGCTGCAGAATTCGAACTGGGAGGCTAGGTTTGGCGTGGAGGGGCTCTATATCCAGGAATTATTGGATCTAGGCAGTAGGGTGCTGTTGATGGCTAGATTGAAAAGTCAGCACTTCAAGACTATCTTTAATTTATACCACACCCCGGCAAAGGTAGCAAAGTGGGGCAGTAGGTTTGGTTGCAAATGTAATAGGTGTGGCTCAGAACTCACTGAAATTATTCATGTTTTTTTCATGCCCCAAACTAGATCTATTTTTACAAACAATTGGGAGATTTTTGGGACTAGTTATTGGTGGGCAGGTTTGAATTACCCCAGCACTGATGATTTTAGGTGTAAGTGATGGTATGGTGGACAATGATGAACTAAGGCAAGAAGCATATATATATATTATTTGTCGTATGGTGGTTGCTAGCCTATGCATTGTGACAAAATGGCTAAGCCCGGACCCCCACAAACATTTTTAATGTGGAGGTCAAGATTGTTAGTAATTTACCACATGGAAATCTCCGTGTATAAATGCAAAGGGCATAGGAAACAGTGATGGGGGCCTAGGATATGGGCTCCAGTAACTACTTGGATGGAAGGATCTGCAGAGCAGCAGTAGCGGGGGAGGCAACAAAGGTGGTGATGTATGTGCTACCCTTGGCCTGATTTGCTGGTATTTGCTCTTTTAGAATTGTCCTGGCTTTGTCTAATCTCTCCCGTCGCTGTTGATTTCTGGTTTGTAATACTGCATGACATATATTTTTTTAACTATGTTACGGTTTGGTCAACAAACTTCACTATGCATTTCCACTTTATAAATATATTGGTATTCAGGGGGTAATGGAAATGTTGCTTCTACGTAAGGACACCTTGCTGCTATGATTCTGCCCTTTATGCTTTAGAATAAGCACGTCTTTTTTAGATTTAGATTAGGAATGGAGGGGGTTGTCAATTGTTGCTGCTGCTTATGAATAGGCTGTCCGGTTTTAGGTTTAAACCTATAATAAATGATAAAACCCCACAAAGGGAAATAGCCCTCACCAGTGTAAATATATAAACACTGAAAAAACACCTGCACAACCACAAACTAAATCTCATTCAAAGAAAGGAAAAGGAGAGTGAAAGAGTCATTTTTTTTTCTTCCTGAAGGGGCCAATACAATGTAACTTTGTTATACAAGCTAGCAGCAAGAAAGACTGGCTAACATTATTCTGCTTGAGTTTTATTGTTTACGGATGTCACTAAAATATTGTTTTTTCTTTCTTTTTCTTTTTCAGTTTTGTGGTCTTTGGTCTAAAGATGCAGGGTTTAGAAGCATGTTTTAGGTCTTGTTTAATTATTTTATAAACTATATAGAATCAGGAAAAATCAAAATCATATTTGATATTTTGGCTGCGTTTGATTCTTTCACTGATATGTAAAATGGCTGGTTTCATAACAATCTTTCCCAATATGTACCATCACATTTACCCACAGAGAATGGGTAAACACCCTTGATACATCAGCCCCCAGTTTCTAGTGAGTCAGTATTGATAGTAGGTGAATTGCCAACACCTCAGGCTTTAAACATTTAATGCAAGGTATAGTGACAAGTATATCTGAAAAGAGTGCTATCACCAAGCATCTGGGATAGTGGTGAAAACATGACACCAGACTTTGGAAAACATGGAACACAGTGTCACTTGAAATGCTGCTGCAAAAGGTTCTTTCCAAGTTCAACAAAGATTGAAGTGATATTGTTTGTATTTGCAGTGATTCAGCTATGTATATGAAAAAGTTGTGTGATGACCTGTCAAAATTGATACCTGAGCTGAAGTGCTTCCCTGTAAGAGATCCTTGCCACTTGTTAGATGGTATACTGAAAGCATCTTTACAATCTTCAGACTTAATGAAGAATGCTATTGCCTTTTTAGTCCATTTTGATGCACTGTTTTGTTATGCGCGGGAACTAAAACGCAAATATTTCTCATTTTGTACTTTGTGTGGCATCAAAGAGTCATTCCAACTGTGTCACTTAGTTGATGGTTCTCTTTCCAAGGAAGGAGCTTTTAATGCTATATTATCCATGTGGCAACCGTTTACAGAATTTTTGCTGAGTGATGATGCCAAAGGCAAGAAATGTGATGATCTTTGGTCGCATATTGATAGTGATGTGTAAAAAAAAACTCTACTGCATTCTTAAATTTTTACAGGAAAACATAACTGCTGTAGTGGACATAAAAAAACAACAAGAGTCTGAAAACACCCTTGTCTGCCAAGTGTTCAGCATAATTGGTGTAGATGTGAAACATCGCATTGAGAGTAGGCTAGGTGACACCTTTAGTGAATTTGGCACTGCAACATGTTCCATGTTAGAGTGCTTGCCACTTGGTAAGCAAAGCAATGTTGAAGAGAAATTGAGGAACTTTTATTTTACAATGTATGAGAAATGGCTTGCAATGATGCATAGAAATGTCCCTTCGCCAACCATGGCATTTGAAGTCAATGAAACCACACTGTGGTATTCTGTACAAGCTCTAGATCCCTTCCGTAAAGGGAATCTTCTCCGTAGTTTCAAAAGTGCTGCTTCATTTTTGACCGCTTCAATAACTCTGAGGGCATAAGCGCCCAGTTCAAGGCAAATGTTGCAGAACCTGCCCAGAGAATCGAATCTTCAAGTGCACCAGTATTGGCATAGAAAGCTATGTCAGTGGCCAGAGTTAGCAAATTGTGTACTGGCTGTTTTGGCGTTGCCCATCTCAAGTGTCAATGTTGATAGGGCTTTTTCACAGAAAAATGTTTACATGGGAAGGAAAGAGCGAGCGTACATGACTGAAGACTCACTGAAGAAGTATTCTATGGTGTACTACAATAAGTTTGATTTGGTATTGAAATCACTTGAAAGCACTGAAAAAACTAAACCAGAATTTATGAAAAATAGAAACTGAAAACAGGAAAGCCTATTTATGAATTATATGCTACAGTATGTTTTTTGTCTACTGCCATTACTCTGTTGGTCTGATCATGTATCTGGATCCAATATAATCATTGGTATTGACATTGTGGTTGATTTACTTACAGGAAAGCTGTGACTCCTTGATATTATAGGCCCTAGGGCCTCTTGATTATGGAACACCTTTGGTTTAAGAATGAGCACCTGCACTTTAGATTTAGAAATGAGAACTAATGTTTGGCACAGGGTGCAGCATGCTTTTTTATTGATCAGCTCTTTGTCTGGGCTGGGTAGGGGTGGCAAGGCCAGAGGGGTCAGCTTAAATATTGTTTGTCTTGATAATGTATTTGATTACTTTGTACTATCTATTGAAATGCCTGCTGTGTATAATGATGAATTACAGGGTAAATGCAATAAAAATATATATTTTTAAAACTATCCACAGAGCATCTGCAGTAGCAGGCCTGAGACACATTTGAAGGCCAACTTGTCTGCATGGCTCACTTGGGTCTCTCAATATTGGACTACATACCTGAATCTCTGTACATGTTTCACTAGGTATCTAAGTAAGTATGTCACTATATGACTGGTATGTTAAAACCTGTATGGATCTCCAAATCAGTATCTAAGTGGCTGTATGTATTGGTCACTGGCTGTGATACAGACAGTTGGGGTATGTAAGTCTGTGTGAAACTAGCTCAGTTATTGTTAGATACATATGTGCTGTATGGGTCTCTTACTAAATCTGTAAATGCATCTGTCACTGTTTCAGTGGGTGTGTAACTGGCTGTATGCATTTGTAAATAGGTTTATGAGTTCCAGTATGAGTGCGAGATTAGATGTTTAACTGGACATATAGGTCTGTAAGTCCGCATATAACTTAGTAAAAGTTCAAACCACATGTGTTACCTTCTAAGCACATATGACTGTGCCCTATGGCCTACCTACAGCCTACATTAAGGGTGAATTATATGCAGTAGAAGACTAGTTTAAGGCCTGGCAAAGGGTGTTAAATGCCAAGTTGAAATGGTAGTAACACTGCATACACAGGCTCTGCAGTAGGAGGCCTGAGACATGTTTAAAGGGCTACTTCTCTGGATGGGTGACTTGGTTATGTCAGTACTTGAGTACATATCTGAGTGAGTGTCTCAGTCCCTGTATGGATATGTGAGTGTTTGTGTAAGTAACGATATCAGTATACGACTGGCTCTCAGTAACTCTATGTGTATGTAAATATATATGTCACTCGCTGTATAATAGCTTACTGGCTGTGTGAGTTAGTATAAGGGCATGTAACTGTGTGTGTACCTAGCTGTGCTACTGCTGGACACATAAGTGCTGTGTGAGTGAATGTCTATGTCCTTCTGTTAATGTCTGACTGGGTGTGTGAGTGTCTCTATGCTTTTATTACATGTATGAGTTGCAGTATGGGTGAGAGACTGGATGTAAAACTGGGTATATGTATCTGTAAGTGCGAATGTAAATGACAGAAACTTCAAAGTATACGTGTCACCATTTAAGTACATAGCACCCTACTGTATGGCCTACCTATGGACTACTTTAAGGGTGATTTATATGTAGTAGAAGGGGAGTTTAACACTTGGTAAGGGGTTTTCAATGCAAGTCAGTGTCGCAGTAAAACTGTACACACAGGTTCTGTAGTAGCAGGCCCAAGGCATACTTAAAGGGCTACTTGTCTGGATGGGCGATTAAGAGTATCAATACTTGAGTACATGTCTAAGGGACTGTATCAGATCCTCTGTGGGTGCCTCACTAGATGTGTAAGTAACTATGCCAGTATATGACTTGCTCGCTTAGAAACTCTATGGTTCTGTACATGTACATGTAAATGACTACATAGATTGCTTCCTGTCTCTGTTTGTGTATCTTGGGGTATGTCACTGTGTGTACAAGTGGCTCTCTTAGTGCACCTGTCTAGGTGAATGACTGCATATATAGATACCTCTGTCACTGTGTGACTGGATATGTGACTAACTGTATGGTTTTGTAAATAGGTATCTCAGTGAGCGCATAGGTGAGTGGCTGTATAATTGAGTATCCTGCTATCTAAGTGTGTTTCTAATTTATTAAAACTTAATATCTATATGTTTTCCCTTTCAATGTCATACCTTACTGCCCTATTGCCTACATACAGCTCACCTTAGGGCAGAGGTCTTCAAACTTTTGGATGCCGAGACCCCCCTGTCAACATTTTGAGGCGTAAGGACCCCCTCCTGACAAAAATTTCTAAACCTGTAGGCAGGGCTACTGGAATTATGAGGCAGGTGAGGACCAAATTACGTGACAGGCTTGACTAAATTGTGTGGGAAGAAAAGGTAAATGATGTTATGTGATGCCGCGTACACAGTAACACTGAGGAAAGATTTCACCCCATCAGTACCAGTGTATAACCAAAATACAGCAATTAACATCAGAAAGATTTCTAGTCAACCTTTGTGAAGGGCCTTCCACTCCGCAGGAATACGTGCTGCCACATTAGAAGCTCACTTGGCCCTGGCCGGGAGAAGCAGGGGTCCCTTAAAACCCTGGCGGTTTTGTGCAGAGTTAAGCAGTTTACCCATGCAGCTTTCCTCTCACCCCCTCCCTTCCATCCCTCTGTCCTCTCCTAACCCCGGATCCCTCTCTCACTTTGTAGGCCATTTTATTTCACCCCTTTTTACAACTTCTGAACTCTCCCCATTCAACCTCTCACTTCACCTTTAACACTCCCAGCCAGGGCTGGTCCTAACACTGGTCGCACACGGTGCAACAGTCTTTTTGGTGCCCCACCCCCGTTTCCTCCTTCTCCATGAATTCCTTCACTGCCACTCACCAACAATTCACCTCATCTCTCTATAGCACCTTTCTGACAAACATTTCATTTTTTTATAGCGCTACTCATAGTTTACTCACACTCATTTCTGTGATCTGCATGGTACATATTCTTTGTAGCAGGAACGTTAACCCTCTGCACTGTGTGGGTGACAAGAGTGCCCATGTGAGTGCACGGTGAGCGATGCAACAGTGTGAGAGTAGGGTAAGAGGAGTGACTGCAGGGTGAGAGGTGGCTTATGAATTTAGGTGCGGATGCAAGTTCAGAATGGGACGAATGAGTGTATGATTACTGATGGGCTTGTTTGAGTGAGTTGCATATTGAGCAGTGAGGGGGACAGGTGAGTGAAGTGTCACATGAGTGCAGGATGAGTAGTGTACTTGTGTGGCTGCAGGGTGAGGTATAGGATGAACAGCGCAAGTGCATTGTGAGTGCAGAGTGATCACTGTGAGTGCAGGGTGAGCGGGTGAATGGTGTGAGTGCATTGTGATCGCTGTGAATGCAGGGTGAGCGTGAAAGTGAAGGGCGAGAATGACGAGTGAGTTGTCTGAATGCAGAGTGCATTCCCAGACACTTGAAGTAACTCAGCATGTTATGGACGGCGGCGTAGGGTTTAAGATCTAAGTTAAACTATTGCTATTATGGCATTAATCGGGGATCGAGGAAATAAATAATGTGCTGATCCTGCAACAAACTTCCAGTCCTATGGTTAGGGTTGCCAGCAGATTATTTTGATGGCCCAGTCGGTACAAAAATAAGCAGTCACCTAAAGCTGTATTTTAAGCACTTAACTGTGCATACTTCGAACAGCAAATATAAATAGAAAGCACTTTTAATTGTGTTCTAGGGCTGCCTCAATGATCCATGACTGATAATTAAAGAGAACAAAGACAGAAAAGTCACATAACGAATGCATACATACTTTTTATTTATAAGTCTATTTAGTGTCAAGGAGGTCTTTGCAGGCTCTTTAAACAAAACACGGCAGGCATTTTTCTTTTGGGAACCCTACTTTATATTCCTTTTCATGAAATGCATTCTCACACTGCAGCAGTAAAGGTAAAATACAAATGTAAGGAATAGGCAGAGTGGGGGCCCAGGGGGTACTGGAACCAGGAAAAAAACTAAGCCTCTGTAACCAGTTTACAAAGGCATGTAAACATGCAAATGGTCTTTAAAGACCTGTGAAAAACTCGGGCGTGCCGGAGATAAGACTCCAGACACTGCCCAGCTGAGCCCCCAGCAGCTCGAGTTGCACTGCAGCAGCCCGGGCTTAGACGCAGGACGGGGGAAGAGGGGGGGCTGAAGCCCTTGGGCCTCTGGAGAAGTGTGACTGGGAAGGCGCGACCCCCTTTGCATCGCTCCACGGCCCCCCTGGGGGTCGCGCCCCACAGTTTGAAGACCCCTGCCTTAGGGGCTTGTTTATATGTCATAAAATGAAAGCTTAACCCTTGCCAAGTCGGTATAAATTTCAATTCTACATACCAGCATAAACTACAGACACAGGATTTTAGAATACTAGATATAACACATATTTGAAAATCTACTTCCCTGGGTTGCACATTCAGGCTTTCAATTAATCTACTACTATTTACTTTACAGAAACTAGGCATAGCGAGAGGAGTGAACTATAGTCTTACAAACAAATTGAATATACCAGTTGTGCAAAATATAATGTAACCATATATAGGGAACAAAAATATTTACTTCACCACTATGTACCACTAATAAAGTTTTCAGTCACCTAATTCCAACTGAATAACTCAGTATGTATTTAGATTAGTTATTTATTGTTTCATAATCCAAATGCCTATATAACAGACTGAATACATGTATATATCAGTTACTGTTAAAATGGGTGACTATTTCTGTCAGTACATCACTTCACATATAATTGACTATATCTGTGCCTATTTAAGTCTGTAACAGGATATGTAACTATATAGTCAATGTGTCACATTATTAACATACCTGTGAAATCGCTTTGTTTCTAACATACTTTTATCAGCCTAAATGATAAGTACCACTCTCAGCAGGAAAAAACCAATAATGGCAATTTTTTCCACTCTTTTTCCAGTGATAGTCTTATACTTAGCAAATCAAAAGAATCCCTTAATTTTCTTCTTTTGTTACTCCACTTGAGATTGGTCAGTTTGTTAACCCTTTCTTAGTCTCCAGATGAGAAGCCCAATCTGGAAGTGTCTGTGGGCAGATTTGCGACGGAGTCATGAATCCACACGGAGTCCGTTAATGCATTTACCATTAAAGTACTATGATTTCTCATCTTTATTTGATATCCTGTGACAGTACTAAATTAGGACATTTCTTAATAGAAAGACGTACTATGTGTAAACTACTCTCCTTTCAAGTTTGAAACTACAGTGTATTTGAACCCTTCCCCCACACTATTATACCTCAGTTGCCATTGCAACATCTTTTGTAACAATCTACTGCACCAGTAGGTCATATGTTCAAAGCACTTTCAGTCAGCAGCATACTAGCAGCAAGTTCAACTGTAGCAGGTGCGGTTGAGTGTTTGAAAATCTTACCATATCCAAAATAACATAACTTCTTTTTAATTTATCCAGAGCCAGTGGGTCATAGCTATGTGATTTGGGCCAGAGAGTGTGCTTGAAAGAGTGGCAATGATAGGGCCTTGGGTTTGCCTAATGTGGACTTTACTTGGATTGGCCTTAGAGGTTTAAAGTGTCATCAATTGCTTCCATTGTTTGAAAGCATTGTGGAATGCCAACATCCAGACCTCTTGATTGTGCACTGTGGTGGCAATGACATAGGCACACTTAATGGGGTAGGACTGGAAATCCTAATGAAGGATACCTTTAGTCAATTAATGACACTTTTCCCTCACACTGCTTTGGGGTACTCTAACATTTGCCAAATACTGAAACGGAAGTGGTCAAATGAATTCTGTCCACAAATAGACAAAGCCAGGACACATGCTAATAAAACGGTTTCTGCATTCCTCAGAAACCACAACATGGGCCCAATCTACAACAGCAATTTATGCTTTGATATGGAGCAGATATATAGAAGTGACAGAGTACATTTCTCAGGGAAAGGCAACAGGATATTCCTTGACAACTTGAAAGACTGCATCCTGTTTTACGTGCAGTTATCACCTACACACAATAAACACAAAGGCTCTTCCAAGAGCCACCTTTTATCCCAAATACTAGTTAATTTCAATTGAAATCTATTTTTTATTTAAAAATTTGGGAGTCGTGGAGCCGTCGCAGATCCACCAACCAAAAGTGCACATTCAGTGCAACTTTAAGATTTTTGAATCTCTGTTGTACTCTGTGCATGTGGCAATGACTCTGGGAGCAGCTGTGTGAGTGTCTAATGTGGTTTATAAGTGGGTGCATTAGTGCTTAAGTGGACCTGTGAGTGGGTGTGTAAGTATCTAAGTGGGTCTGTGACTGGGTGCGTGAGTGTCTGAGTGGATCTGTGAGTGAGTGTGTCAGTATCTGAATGGGTCTTGGAGTGGGTGCAGGTGTCTGTGAGTATGTCTGTGATTAGATGCTTCAGTGTATGATTGGGCCTGTCAGTGGGTGCGTGAGTGACTGAGTGGATCTGCGATTGGATGTTTCAGTGTCTGAGTGGGTCTCTGAGTGGATGCATGAGTGTCTTAGTGGGTCTGTGAGTGGGTGTGAGAGTGTCTGAATGGGTCTGAGTGGGAATGTGAGTCTTAGTGGGTCTATGAGTGGGTGCTTGAGTGGCTGAGTGGGTCTGTGCATGCATTAGTGTGTGAGTAAGTGTGAGAATGTATATCTTTTTTAATATTTTCAGCAAGGTTCGCGACTCCACTGCAACAGTACACAGGGGAGCGGCTCTCAGCATCATGATGGGTCCGTGACTCCTGCACGTGGGAAAATAACTGGTTTGGGGCATTCTCACGCTTATACGGGGTCCCTATAATGCACCGGTGGGGTCAGGGTACCTCGGCTACCTTGACCCCTTCTGTAGTTTTTATCCACTATTTTTATCTTCCAGGACCATGTCCCAGTTTATAAAATGGTGGCCGACTGACAGTGTGATTTTATATATTTTTCTTTTCTGCAAGGCTCGCAACTTTGCCACGATGCTACAAGCTGGGCCGCACTGAGCGTCACGATGGGTCCACGACTCCCCGCATATGAAAAACAAAGCCAGTTTGGGGCTGACACTCATAAGGGGTCCTTCCGAGACCCTTACAATGCACCAATGGGGGCAGGGTACCTCAACTCTGATCCCTTCCATAGTTTTTCATATTTGCGGCAAGGTTTGCGACTCCTCTGCGACGGTACACAGGGGGGCGGCTCTCAGCATCATGATGGGTCCGTGACTCCTGCACGTGGGAAAAGAACTGGTTTGGGGCATTCTCACACTTATAAGGGGTCCCTACGATGCACCAATGGGGTCAGGGTACCTCGGCTACCCTGACCCCTTCTGTAATTTTTATCCACTATTTTTATCTCCCAGGACCATGTCCCAGTTTATAAAATGGTGGCCGACTGATAGTGTGATTTTATATATTTTTCTTTTCTGCAAGGTTCGCAACTTTGCCACGATGCTACAAGCTGGGCCGCGCTGATCGTCACGATGGGTCCACGACTCCCCGCATATGAAAAACAAAGCCAGTTTGGGGCTGACACTCATAAGGGGTCCTTCAGAGACCCTTACAATGCACCAATGGGGGCAGGGTACCTCAACTCTGATCCCTTCCATAGTTTTTTTATAGCAAATTTCATCCCCCGGGACACGGTCCGGTTTAGATAATGGTGGCTGCAACGTTCTACACAAGTTGTGGCCAGCCAATCACACCAATGCTGTTGGCATTTGTGTTTGTGAAGCTCTGCGTTGAGTCGTGCAGGGTCCGGGTCCCTATATAACAAATTTAGATTTTATTTAATATCTCCAAAACTCTTGAATGGATTTACAACAAATCACAAAAAGGGCACTTTCCCTATGGTAATTAACATGAGGAACACACTTTTTTTGACTCCCCCTTTTTCTCAGCCCTCGCTTGACGGATTGCCCTGAAACTTTCCATGCACAACTAGAATCACGGCGCACATTTTTGAGAAAAGTTTGTGAAGATTGGTCAAACTGCACCAAAGATATGGGCAAGTCAAAAAAGCTTTTCCTATGGAAACATGGTTTTAATTATACCTTCTGGCGAGTAGATATATATATATATATATATATATATATACTACAAACTCCGTGAAAACAAGTGTCCAAGAGTCATGTGTACTCAGGAGAGTCAGTCAAACAGAGTTTATTCAAAGGTGCTCTAGCCCCTGCCTTTGAACAGACCATTTTAACTGACTTTCTCCTGAGTGCGCATGACGCTTGTTTTTACGGAGACTGGAGCATATTTACAAGCCGGGTGCTACGCCCGGCACCACATGACACGCCCGAGTGGCAGCACGGCGTAAATTGGAGCTGGCAGTATATTATATATATATAATATATAAATATATATTTATATATATGTATATATAAATAACACACAGACAAAAAAATCATGAAAAATGTACATTGAGTAAGAAAAAATGTATTAATGTCAACAATAAGTAAAATATTAAAAATCCAAAACATACATTTACCAAAAATACTATAAACATTGCAATAAATTTAAAAATAACAACAAATAATATAAAATAAATCAATCAATGCTATAACATTTATTTAACCAATATTATAAAAACTTTTGGAGTCTAAGAAAATTATACTTTTCCCACTCTAGTTTATGCAACAGTAGGGAAAGTGTTGGACTTCGGAATGGTTAGATTTACTATTCCTACTCCTGTCACTGTAACAATAGGGAAAGTGTGGACGTTAGAGAAGTTGCATTTACTATTCCTACTCCAATGAATGCAACAATGGGGAAAGCATTGGACTTCAGAGTGGTGACATTTATTATTCCTACTCCAGTCTGCGCAACAGTAGGGAAAGTGTTGGACTTCAGAGGGGTAAAATGTACTATTCTCACTCCAGTCTACACAACAGTAGGTAAACTGCTGGTCTTTGGAGGAGCTACATTTACTATTCCCACTCCAAACAGTGCAGCAGTAGGGAAAGTGTTGAACTTCAGAAGGGCTCAATTTACTATTCTCACTCCAAACAGGGCAACAGTAGTGAAAACATTGGATTTTGAAGGGGCAAAATTTACTATTTCCTCTCCAGTTTCTGCAACAGTAAGTGAAGTGTTGGATTTGGGAGGGGTGAAATGTACTAGTCCCACTCCAGTCATCGCAACAGTAGGGAAAGTTTTGGATTTCGGAGGCGTGAGATTTAATATTTCCACTCCAAACAGTGCAACCGTATGGAAAGTGTGAAATGCGAAGAGGTTCATTTTTCTATTCCGTTTGCAGTGTAAGAAAATACTTAACTTCAAACACATATAAATATATGAGTAACCACAATAATGTAGAAAAAAATATTAAACTCGTGTTGCACCTGCCATTTTTAGCGGGTTTCCCCCAGACTTTTTGCTTTTTGGCCTTCTGTTTTTGCCCTATTATTCATTGGCTTTAAGACTCTGGGCACTTTACCACTACCATTAAGCGCTAAAGTGCATATGCTCTCTGTATAAATTGTGATTATGATTGGTTATCCATAAGTGGCATATTTGATTTACTAGTAAGTCCCTAGTACTGGGCACAGGCATGCCCAGGACCTGTAAATCAAATGCTACTAGTGGGCCTGCAGCACTGACTGTGTTTATGTGTGCAGTTTTAAAACTGCCATGTCGACCTGGCAAGTACACCCACTTGCCACACCCTAACCTTCCCCTTTTACTACATGTAAGGCACCCCTAAGGTAGACCCAAGGTACCCCCATGTGCAGGGTGCAGTGTAAGTGGATGGTAGGACATGTACTAGTATGCTTTACATGTCCTGATAGTGAAATACTGTGTATTTCGTTTTTCACTATTACAAGGCTATCTCTTCCATAGTTTAACATGGGGTCTGCCTTCAACCACCTTTCAGGTGCAGATTCCCATTGGAAGATGATAGGAAGTTGGAGTTTTGGCTCACTGAACTCAGAATTTAATGACACACCTTTTGGTGAAGGTGGTTTTTAAATTGTGTTTGGAAATGCTACTTTTAGAAAGTGGACATTCCCTTGCTTTTCCATTCTGTGCCTCTACGAGCCTGTGGAATCCACGTCTGGTTTAGACTGACAGGGGCTGTTTGTGCATTCACTCCATACCTTCACACAAAGGGAGCTGAGGTGTGCCCTGCATATCCTAATGGGTCTTTCTGAGCTAGAGTGGCAGGAGGAGTTGTCAATGACACCTGAATAGGGCTGTGTTAGAAATGGGGGTCTCTAGTTGGCAATGGTTGGCACCTTTGTCCTAGTCAGGGTAACGGGGAATACACTTCTAAATGACCCCTGCTCACCTCCTTGGTAGCTTGGCAGTGTGTAAAAGCATTTGCACATAAACAACAGTAATACAGTGAAAACACTACAAAAGGACACCACACCAATTTAGAAAAATATTCAATATTTTTATATATCCAAAACAAGACAAAAAGGAAAATATTCCAACATACAGTACTTTAAAAATATGCACTTTGCAGGAATACTTAAAAAACACAGTTCCTTGAAGTCGGTAGCTCTGTACGGTGCTACCGGGGTGCTGTAAAAACAGAATCCAACAGTACCGTCTGACTGCATCGGTCAGGGGTGTCAACAGACCCATAAAGAATGCCTTTTGTGTTGCGGCTGACATGTTGGTGCGGGCCGGTCATGGCAACCATTGCGGTTGCAGTGTGAAGCGGAGCAGTGCGGCGTGAGGTGCCCTCAAGCCATGGTGCAGGCAGCGGCTCGGGGACGGTCGTCAAGCGGCATCGATGAGACCAGGGCTGCAGTGCAGAGTGAAGGCGGTGCTCGCTGCAGTGCTGACAGATCATGGTGCAGGCGACAGAGCCAGTTGCAGGAAGCTGGCGTTGGTCGGTCCAGACTGCGGTGTGGGACGGGGTGGTGCGTCGGGAGCGGTGCCCCCAAGCCACGATGCGGTCACAGAGGTCGCGGTCTGCGTGCTATCGACTGCATCAGTGAGACCTGGGCGGCGAAGTGAAGCGAGGCGGTGCAGAGTGCGGTGCCCACAGGTCATGGTGCAAGCAGTGGCTTGGTGGTGGCGGTGGCAGTCGTCATCATCTGTGAGACCAGGGTTGCAGTGCGAGATGCGGCAGTGCCCTCTGCGGTGCCTTCAGGAGACGGAGCTAGCGACAGAGTCGGTGACGGAGTCAGTTGCTTTTCCCTTCTCTGTGGCAACTGAAACAGCGGTTCCAGAAGCGGTACCCAGAGGTTGGTGAAGTCTTTGCCGTCCCTGAGACTTCAGAACAGGAGGAAAGCACTACTTCAAGCCCTTGGAGATACTCAGCACAAGTAAAGAAAGTTCAGTCCAGTCCTTTCATTGCCCAAGGCAGAAGCAGCAACTGCAGGCCAACCCAACAAAGCAACAACACAGCAAAGGGGCAGTACTCCTCCTGGCAGCTCTTCTTCTTGGCAGGTTCCTTGGTTCCAGCGAGTCTTTTATCTCCCTGAGACTTCCAACAGGAGGCAAGCTCTACTTCAAGCCCTTGGAGAAAACTGTAACAGCATGACGACGAAAGTACACTTCCGTCCTTTTCCTGCCCAAGACAGAAGCAGCAAGCAGCAGGCCAGCAGAACACTCAGCAAAGTGGCAGTTCCTCCTGACAGATTTTCCAGCCCTTCTTCCTGGCAGGTTCTTTAGTTCAGCAGTAATCTAAAGTTCTTGGGTCTGGGCCCCAATATTTATATTCAGTTTCTCTTTGTTCTTTTGGGCAGAGAGTGTCTGTGCTCAGCCCAAACCAGTTCTGTCCTCCTGGGTCCAGCTTCGCGGCAGGAGGTGGAGACAGCATTGTCCAAGGCAGACAGGGCCTATTCAGGTGCAAGGGAAATCTCCTCCCACCACTCTAAATGCAGACCAGGACTATTCAGGTGCTAGTGAAAACTCCTTCCACTACTCTAAAAGCAGCCCAGGTCTATTCACCCTAGCCCTGACTCATTCAGGAAAGGCAGGACACAGATCAACCCCCCTCGGTGGCCGTCTGAGAGAATGCACATCCTCAGCCCCTGTCATTCAAAAGCCAGACAGTCAATCCACAAACCAGCAGAGGCACACAGGATGGCTAAGCAAGAAAATACCCACTTTCTAAAAGTGGTATTTTCAAACACACAATATAAAAATCATACTTACTAAAAGATGCATTTTTATATTCTGAGTTCAGGCATACTAAACTCCATTTTTCCATCTTGTCCCAATGGGAAGTTATAGTTATGAGATGTTATAAATAAACTCCCATTCTATCCTATGGGACAGATAGCCTTTCAATAGTGACAAACGAAATACACTGTATTTCACTATCAGGACATGTCACACACCTCAGTACATGTCCTACCTTTCACATACACTGCACCCTGCCCATGGGGTACCTTGGGCCTACCTTAGGGGTGACTTACATGTAAGAAAAGGGAAGGTTAGGGCCTGGCAAGTGGGTGCGGTTGCCAGGTCGACTTGACAGTTTCAAACTGCACGCAGACACTGCAGTGGCAGGTCTGAGTTACATTTACAGGCTGCTCATGTGGGTGGAACAATCAGTGCTGCAGGCCCACTAGCAGCATTTGATTTACATGCCCTGGGCACACACAGAGCACTGTACTAGGGACTTACCAGTAAATCAAATATGCCAATCATGGAAACACCAATCCATAACACAATTTACCTGGAGAGCACATGCACTTTAGCATTGAATAGCAGTGGTGAAGTGCCCAGAGTCCTAAAACCAACAAAAACAGGGTCACAAACAGGAGGCTAAAAAGCAAAAAGTCTGGGGGTAAACCCGCAGTAAAAGCCAAGTCTAACAGGCTGTGTCTGCCTTTCACAATGCTGTCTCCACACCCTCAAGTATGGCTGGACCAGGGAGACCAGATATGGTTCTAGTAAGGCAAAAAATACTTTTCTTTGAAATTTGTCAACTTCAAAGACTAAAACTGGTATAGTACTGGGGCTCTGACCCCACAACTTTAGAACTCTTTTGGACTAAGGAACTTGCCAAGAAGAGGAGCTGGAGAAGTTGTCAGGAGGGACTGCCACTTTGCTGTGTTGGCCTGCTGCTTGCTGCTTCTGTCTTGGGCAGTGAAAGGACTGGACTTTCTGCAACGTTTTTCCTGAGTTCTCCAAGGGCTTGAAGTAGAGCTTGCCTCCTGTTGGGAGTCTCAGAAACATCAAAGACTTCAAGTTCACCTTCCAACAGCACTGGGAACTGTGTATTTTGTGCTGCAACAGAAGAAGAACAACTACAATGCTGTCAATGACGCCGCTGCTGGCTCCATGCCAAAGGCATCGCCCCACTTCAAAATGCAACCCTGGTCTCACCTATGCCATCACACAATGCTGG
Organism: Calotriton arnoldi; assembly: GCA_963921515.1. Lineage (NCBI taxonomy): Eukaryota > Metazoa > Chordata > Amphibia > Caudata > Salamandridae > Calotriton > Calotriton arnoldi. The sequence continues at coordinate 667,943 of CAWUFW010007889.1, read as the reverse complement.
CACTGATGCTGCTACTTGCACCTTGACCTGTGGGCACCGCACCTTTCATCACATTGCTTCACACCACTGCACTGGTATCACCGACGACACCACTTAACCCCGACATCGAGGCCACTGTCTGCACCGTGGCCTGTGGACACTGCTCGTGAGGTACACGAAGCATTGTCCCATCCCACAACGCAGCCCTGGTCTACTGAAGTCGGCACCATCGACTCCAGCCTTGTCAACCGATGCCGATGCCTGCACCGAGACCTGTGGACACCGCACGTTGCATCGCCCTGCTTCACACCGCAGCCCTGGTCTAACCGACAACACCAGATGCCGTCATCAAGCCACTGCCTGCAACGTGACCTGTGGGCGCCGCACGTTACATCTTCCTGCTTCGCATTGTAGCCCCAACACCATTGACGGCAGCGCTCCTGACTTTAACCTCATGGAGTTTGTTCCGTAACACGTGTGACTTCAATGGCCCAACGACTTCTGCACTGACCTCCTGAATCGATGCCTGCCGACGACGACGCCTCTTCGCAGCTCATCGCAAGGTACACGATGACATGAATTTCCAAGATACTGTTTGCAGGTGTTCCCAACACCGTAGCTGGGCCGCAACATCATGGTTGGCCTGAACTGTTGGACTTGTTTGTTTCACAACGCCGTGATAGCCCCGGATGGAGCTATCTACTTCAATGAACTCTATTTTAAGTTGATTCTTGCAATATTCATATCTTTATTACTGTATGTTGCATTTTATCATTTTGTTCTTGTTTTACACAGATAAATATGGGCTAGTTTTAAAAGCTGGTGTAGTGTCATTTTGTAGTGTTTTCACTGTATTACTGTGCGTTATTTGCAAACACTTTAACATTGCCTCTGAGCTAAGCCTGACTGCTCATGCCAAGTTACCAAGGGGGTGAGCAGGGATTATTTTAGAAGTGTAACTCCCTTATCCTGACTAGAAGGAAGGCTCCCTACTTCGACAGGGTACAACCCTGCCAACTAGAGATCCCCATTTCTAAAAACTCTTAATTTAAAAAATACATAAACGAACACAACAAATATATATATATATATATACACATATATATGTAATCAAAAATAAGTAATCAATTTACATAATTAATATTCAATAAAAAAATTATCACATAATAAATAATTGTTATTCAATTATTAATTAACTTACCACCCTGTACCCCTACAAATCTAGCAGAACACACCTAAAAAATAACTAAAAAAAAGAACAATTCCACAATTCATATAATTAAAATTCAACTAATTAATTGACAAATACTAGTTAATAGTCTGTATTATTAGTTAAGTTCCCACTCTATATCCCTACAAACCTAGAATCCTTCTACTAAAATATAAAATTAATAAATGGGTATTCCATATTTTACATAATTAAAACGCAATTAAATAATTAATACATAACTAATAATTGTTAATTATTACTTAATTACCTTCCTACCCTACACCCCTACAAACCCCTACAAACCTAACACCCCTAGACTAAAATTTAGGTAAAATAAATAAGTATTGCATAAATCAAATAACTACAAATCAATTAAGTAATTAACAATTAATAATTATTTGTCAATTATTACTTAATTAACTTTCCACCCTATGCCTCTACAAACCTAACAGCCCCCAAATAACACATAAGAAAAATAACTCAGCATTACATAAATTAAATAATAAATATCAATCATGTAATTAAATAAAATGTATTAAATAATTCTAAGATAACTATTACCTAATTAGCTTCCCACCCTATGCCCCTACAAACCTGCTAGGACACTATAAATTACTATTAGAAATGAATAAAAAAATTATAAATCACTTTAAACTACAAGCTTTATTTGAAAAACACCTGATAACATTTATATAAACAATAGTAACATAAGATTAATATATCAACTAAAACACAATAAAATACTTAAAAAACAATGGGCCTCAATTACTTATTTGGCGTAGGGCAGCACCCCAGGCCTTCCTGCTGTGCTATCCTACGTCAAAGAAAGAACAGGAATGCACCATATCTATGAGATACTGTGCCTTCCTGTCCTCTTTTACTGCGCTGAGGTACAAATGGCTGTCTAGCATCAACGCAGGCACTCTTGCACCATGGTGCAACGTTGCCTATGTTAAAATCAGGTTGTTTTTGCTAAGGAAGGGACGCCTTCCTTCACAAAAACAACAGTTACGCTACCCCTGGAGAGGCATAGGGCTTTGACGCATTCCCAGGTTTACAGCATGTTGTAAATCTGGGAATGTGTCAAATGCCATGGGTGTTACGTGGGAACACCCACCGTAATGCCCATGACACGCCTCCCTATTGCAGTGAGAGGCAACGCAGTGACTTGCGAAGCGTTGCCTCATACCATATCTACAAGGACATGAAAAGCCACGCAGGGTGGCTTTACGAGGCCTCGTAGATATGGCTCTGCAGTGTGCACCACCGGAGCATCATTAAAAGTAACGCTCCGGCGGCGCACGGTTCTTGTAAAGGAGCCCCAATATTTTTACCCACTATATTAGTGAAAATGATATTAACAACATCTATATTATTTACAACTATATTACTTACCTCAAAAACTATATTTTTGTCAAAGATATTTGTACCTCATGATATTTGTGTATCACGATATTTAATTTCTGATATTTCTGTCTTCCAATATTTTTACACCAGTATTTTGTCCAAACACCGCAATCTTGCTGGCATGAAGTTAGTCTAGGCTGCGCCAATTACTGCCAGCTTTCTCAGATCACCTAACCTAAAGTGTTTAGTAATAAATAACAAAAAAAGCCTTCTCAGTTTACTTTCACTTAAAATGCTTAGTAATAGGAAAACCAAGGTTGTAGCTGTACCAAGAATTAATGTTCACTGTAAAAGTTTTATAGTAAAAGATTCCTCCTCTTGAATTATCCCTTTGATTATGTACATTTGGGACCGAGTGTCAAATGCACCTGAGGTTCTCAGGTAGATAAAAGTGCTAAAGTTCTGACTTAAAATGAATGGCCATTTACTAGATTTTCTAACAAATTTGGCAATTGCTTCATGCCTCAGCCACTCAAGCTCTATAGTGCCAATGCTGTTTTGACATCAATTTATGGTGCCCAGTTATGGGGCCATACCAAATGTAGCCTCATACCAAAAACAATATTTTACAGAAACTTCTGCGATTAAGTCCAGAATCTTGTTTGAAGATTCTGTGGGTGGAATTGGATCATTCTCATTTGAAAAGTTGACTGCTTTAAAATTCTTGCTGTGTCTCTCTCTATGTATTAGGAAGCAAGCAACAGTCTTGCAAAATCATTTGGCTAAGATCTGTGTGCTTGCATGGTGTTTCGTGACTTGCTTATATAATGACAACTCTATTTGAACTGGACTGAAGATCTATTTGGGACTGTCCAGTAAGCTCAAAAACTCTTGATCTTAATTTAGTAAATGTTGCTTTTTTTAGAAGCAAAGAATTAGTGAAAAGTAGTTTACCTAACTCCCCCTGGTAATTTGTTTGGGGAGAATCACAATTAGTCATTCAAAGCCCACTTATATCTTATGGTAATTCAGAGACACCAAAAGTTGTATTTAATGCTGAGACAGGGAATTACACAACTTGCAATACAGTTCTCTGGATGGAACAATAGTAATTAGTTCTTGACTTATGTGTTGTTTTGATGGGGATTCCCATGAGACTTTAATGAATTTCATTCTGTTTTGCCACTGCTATTCAGAAATAAGTGATTTCCTCCGGTATTCAAAAAATGTTGGTACTCGTCAAGTTAAGTAAGGCATTTTGGTTTTAGAGTGCTATTGTAAAAAGTAAATTAATATTGTGTGGCCCAATTTCTTTAGAGGGCATGGTTGTGGAAACATAACCTGAATGCATGGCAAATTCTTGTGACTGATAGTACCTTTGGTATTGTTATTAATAGTTGTGAAAATTATTGCTTTTGGTAGCTTTTAACTGTCTAGTACTACTTGAATGATATTAATATACAAGCTTTATTATACATGGTAGCCTGCTGTTCCTGCATAAAAGCCCATCTGTAATTTCCTTATTACATGCAACTAATCAGGTCTCTAGTCACCAGTCATAATGAAATGACGTAACTGCTCAACTGGAATAAATTAATATACAAAATGCTTCTTTGCAAAGTCAGCAGCCAAGTCGAAAGGCAGGTCACATGGCATCATTATAGCTGCAGTTTAAACAGGAAAAAATTGATGTGGGAACTGGCTTTTTGTCTTTTGATCTGTATTTGTCAAACTAACAGTGCTGAGTAGAAAGGGGTTATTTAAGGCAACCTGTTTATTTTTTGACACTGAAATCATCAGATTAAAAACAGAATACCTCTTCATTTATCTACACATTGTGAGCCTTGCTATTTTTTAATCAGACTTACATTAAACTCATTCTAATTGTCATTTTGCAACAAATTACTAACTGCTTTTTGATGTGTTTAATATCACACTAGATTCAAGGGGTTGCAAAATGACCTGTCTAATGGACATTAATCAGGCAGGTCACTTTTTGTGACCCTTGGAATTGGCTGCAAATGCAAGGATGGAGGCCAGCATGAGACAACAGACCTCCATCCTCATATTTGCTTTCCCAAGGAAACTCAGCCAGAACTCAGCAGGAAAGCAGGGCCTATTGCTGCATGTCAGTGTCAAGAAAGAATGGGACCCAAAGTACAATGTTCATTCACAAACAAGGGATGTGCCATTTGCACACCAACTAGCGTGTGAATGGAAAGTAATTTGCGATGCGACCTATGTACAAGTAAATCGCATCACAAATTGTACATTCATGGGGAGTCACAAAACTACCTGCCTAATGAATATTAATTTAGCAGTTTGCAATTTGCCACCCCTGTGGTTAACAGCAGATGCAGGGATGGACGCCTGTAAAGGAGAGCAGAGCTCCAAAATGGGAAACATTTTTTGAAAGCAGCTTATGTGTTTTAAAAGAGAAAAGGGATGCTTTAAAACAATTTCCCAAGTTTTCCATTAGGCAAGACATTCGGGAGAACAGTCAGTGGTTCTCCGGACCACTGCATACTTCTCTTGTGGTTGCCAACACTATTCCTAAAGGAAAGCTGTTCCGCTTGGACAGCTTCCTCTTTGCAAATCAGATACGGCTCCAACTCAGAGTCAGTAACAGATCAATATTTTGCAACTGCAGTTGTGGTAACCAACCATTGATACACTTTATTCTGAATCACAATTACAAGGGGGACAACCCTTTCACCAACCTCTTATTTGCGATTCGGAAATGGTCATAAAAGCGATTTCCCTAATCAGAAATTCTATCCTGACTTGTAAAAGGCCCTTGTGTATTGAAACAAATGCTAGTGCTGTTGCAAAGCCTGTGAATTCTGAAAATCTCAGGGTTTGAGACCATTAAGCATTGCATATATTGCAAAGGGTTCATTGTTTGTAGCTAATCACTGAAATATGTGGTGGCCAACAGAGCACGAGTTTCAGTCCTAGCAAGGCCAACTCAGTCTTTTACATTTTTGGCGTGAGAAATAGAATAACACAAAAAAAAAATAGTTCTTGTTACACCTGTTATTTACAGTCTGCTGAGAACCATTTTAAATGTAAAGAGTATTTTATCCCTTGTTGGGAAGATATTTGCTTAATTGTTTCATTTATAACAGATGCAAGCATTACCCAACAGAATGGGAATCATTTTTCTCTTGCTTTGAATAACACCTGCGATGTGCAGGTCACAGAGATATTTGATGAACAGGAACGAGCATACTAAGCTATTTTATAAACTTAGGTAATCAAAAAGCCACGAGAAACTGTTTAAAAGATTCATATTAATACTACTGTGTCAGCAAACATCATTCTAGGGGCCATTTTGAACAAGTGTCAGCATAAACAACCTACTTCCTGTACCATGTGTGTTAATATCTTAGGATAGCTATCTTTCCTGACCCTAGCCCACTGATATATTTATATATATATATGAGGGGCTGCAAACAATCCGCATGTGATAATGTTTGACATCCCAGACCATTCTTGTATCACAGGTGGGTATTTAATGTGTTGATTCATAAGTTCCTTCGGCGGCTACTATTGTTTGATATGTTTCTAAGCTGACCTGCTTAACTAAATATTCTATGAGGTTTTATTACAGGTTTTATAAACACATCTTTGTTATTATGTTCCTGTCGAATTCCTATTCCCAGTTGGGTCCACGTTGTTGTGAGTTGGATGTTTCCTTTTACTATTTTTGTTACTGTTTGTGGTAACTAACATATTTCTATTTTACTGTATTTACTTGACTTTGAGTAGTTACCTGATAAAAAGACTGTCGGTCTGTCCTTGGACTCTAAAAAGTGCTCTGGCACCCTTCGACCATGTATAGGCGATATAAAACTGCAAAATAAATAAATACATAAAACTTTAACTTTTAATTTTGGGTGTTTGTAAAACATATTTCTGACACAATCGTGGTGCAGGTAGGAACTGGTACATGGTTGCATAGCAATAGTGTGAAAAAGTGAGATATATAACTGATGGTACTGCAGAGCTGTTTTTAAGTTGCATTCAGTGAAGAGCATCATTGTCTTTGTGAGCGTCTGAGGCTGCCTGGGCGTTAGACCTACTCTATGGTCAACGCAGTAATTGCTTGCTGTGCCTCTCAATGGGCTGATAATGAGCAGAAAGACGATATATTTGATACAGAGGAATGAATACTCAAGGGAACGTGTAGGTGATGTGCATTTTTATACTCCTTCCAGCTGCTCTGCATAGATCCGAAATCCTTTACAGAAAAAAGTGGCATCTCCATTTTAAGTTTTTAATGGCACTCAGGCACAACAGCTATCTTTGTCAGCCGGTGCTGCGTGAAAGCCTTTCGGCACAAGAGCCGGGAACCCCCTGGGGAAATATATGGGAAAAATGATGCACTTAAGAACAGAGCAATTGGAATGCAAGAACCGGAGGTGCTTGAAACTCTAACTCAATAAACCAGAAACAGCGATAATGAAAATATTGAACAAAAAAATACAAATGACTTAATATAATTTAATGGAATTCATTTCAGTGGATGCAAATTGAGTGCATGGACATTTAAGGAAAGGGTGCGAGTTCACAAAAGCATTGGCAGGAGACTGTCCGGTCCTCTTTACTTTGCGTGTAATAGAGACATTACATGCTCTGGACAAAAGAAACAGCGTGCACTGGGAAGTTTATATCTCACAGGACCTATAATACAATCACAAAGCAATGCTCGTCTGGCAAAGGTGAGGCGGCCTTTACGTCAACGAAATGTGTAAACACACCTCAGCAAGTCTGACAGGGTAAAAAGCGCAATCGTCAACAAGCTTTAGCAATTCTGCATTGTTCTGTTTAGCCTCAAATGGGCTCAATCCAAGTCCCTCTTGGGAGGATGCAAATCATTTATGCGGAATTCATATTTTAGGAAGGATTTAAATGGAACTCGGCTCCTCGGGGACAAGTGATTATTTCTGCCTGACCCAGGAGATGTTTCGATGCTCCATTATATTTCTCCCCTCAAGGCACCACGATGTCCCACCGACTTACCACTTAATGCTGATAACACTCAGCAAGCTGACAAAAAGTGAGCCGTGCTGTTACTTTGCATATACAGCGCCTCGTCTCTTATTGCTTCATTATTTCGGCATTAGTCACCACCAGCGCCGCTACCCTTCGTCATTTGCAGTTTCGGTTCTAATGAAATGGCCGTGGCGTGAAAACGTCGTCGCTTCGAAGGCTTTGCCTAGCGCTCCCTTTTTTCATCAACCCTTCGGCAGCCATATGGCAAGCTATCAGGTCTGCAATCACTGTGCCCGCATTATGTAGAGCATGATTTCAGCATTACGCTATTACCCATCTGTTTCTCTAGCGGAAGACGTGAACCCGTGCGTAAGAGGTCACTGGCTTCGTTCCATACCGTATTCCCGAAATCCATCTCTGTTCACTTGAGAACACTTTCGTTATTTACTTCAGTCTCTCGGCCAGCTTCCTGTTTTATATAAAAAAAAAATAGGAAGCACAGACAGTCAGCACAATTTGTCAGTCTAATACTTAAACACAAATATTTGTAGCTGCCATCCTGGCTGCTTAAAATTTCTTAGTTAAAGAGGTTCCCTTGAGAAATTGCCATTTTGTTAATGAAAATGGAATAGGAGCTCATATTTTAAATGTGTTTGGGACTAGTTGAGAATGATTGCTGGATAAACCTCTAAGCACTATCTCCACACTGAAAGAGCAGTTGCCCTTGTATTTGTATTATTAGGAACAGAAGGGTACAACGGTATCAACTATTCAGTCAACTGTTTAAGATGAAGAAAAACCTCACCCACTATTCGTTCTCGTTTTATCGGCATGTCACTCCTGAAACACAAGGAATATTCAAAGTGTTTACTATCAGCTTCTGTAATGTAGGTGATTTAGCTCCCGCAATCAGGCACAGACTCGGAGCGTGTATTGCTCAAGTATATTTATTGCAGAGGGTGGCATCATCCACTCCGGTGGGCGTTCCTCATAATCTCGCTCCCCGGCTCCCCGGCTCCCGCCTCCCATCAGCCACCACACACCCGGTGACGTGCTGGCTGCACAACTAGACTGCAACACCACACATCTCCCCCCTAACAACATTTAAGAATACAAAACAGTGCTTCAACATTGGCTGCTAAGGCGCAGCTACAAGGCCGGTGGGTGATAGGTAGTCCCGTGGCTATGTCCTTAGGGTGAGGAAAGGGGAGCAGGAGAGAGCTGGAAGAGGGAGAGAGAGAGAGAGAGAGAGAGAGTGAGAGAGATAGAGATAGATCGGTTGAAAGAAAGAGAGAACGAGTCCTGCCGGGTAGCGCAGGACGGGGTGTAGGTTCACATGGCAAAGTCATTGTATCTTTGGGGTCGCACCACTGCTCTGCCTGTGCGGGTGCGTATGTGGGGTGTGCACACCCCCCTTGTTGTTTCTGTCTGTGGTGTGGTTTGCTTGCTGCTCTGAGTTTGACTCTCTGCTTGTGCTGTAGGATCCCTTTGGCTTGTGTCGGGGTCGTCGCTGGGCTCTTGATTGGGCGTCTGGTGTGTACATGTGTCCGTGCCTCTTGGTCCGGTGAATCCCGTGTCACCCCCTGTCCCCCCCGTAGGGTTGACGTCGTGGAAGTCACCGTGTATTGGGCCGGCGCTGGCTTCGGGTTCTTCGCCGTCGTAGTTCGTCCGCGGAGGCGTGCCGACTTTCTGCCAGTGTAGGACTTTGTTGCATTTCGCCATGCGGCAGTGGGACCATACTTTGCCATCGCTGAGTAGGGCGGAGCAGATGTACAGCTTCCGGACTTGTAGGGGCTTGCTGAACTTGCTGTCGCCTTTCTTTTGTAGGTGTCCAAGCTTCACTCTAACCCAGTCTCCTACCGCTAACGCGACGTCCCTTACTCCATGCTTCTTATTGTAATTGTCCTTGTAAATGTGGGTGGCTTTCTCAATGTTGCTGCGGACCACTGCCGGTGACCACTTGCTCTGGATTCTCAAGGTTTTCCACGCGAGGTTGTCCTTCGTGAACGGTTCCCTTCCCCTCAGGATCAGGAACGGGCTGTAGCCTGTCAGTGTGGGTGTGTTGCGGTGTGCCCAGAGCGTGTGCTGGAGCTCTGTTTCCCAGTTCTTGCCCGCGATGATGGCTGCTTGCACTGAGCCCATGATGACTCGATTGAACCTTTCGGCTAACCCGTTTCCGGCGGGGTGATACACTGGCGTGTGGTTGGTTTTAATCCCGTTCCTCCTTGTGAATGCCGTCCACTTCTCTGAGGTAAACTGGGGTCCGTTGTCACATGTGATGGCTTTTGGGATGCCTTCTCTCAAGAATGTGCTTTCCAGGAAGGCGAGTACTGCTTCTGTGTATGCCTTTTCACAGATCTGTAGTTCCGGCCATTTGGAGTACCGGTCGACCAGGACAATGACATATTTGGGTACCCCCCAGGAGTCCAGGATGGGTCCCAATATGTCCACTGATACTTCTTCCCAGGGGCTGGTGGGCGTGGCGAATTCCCCCATTGGGGGCCGCATCAGTGTGAGCGATTTGTCAGCGTTGGCACAGTGCGAACAGGACTGTACGTACTTCTCCACGGAGATGTCGATGGCAGGCCACCAGTATGAGAGCTTCAGCTTCTTCTTGGATTTCACTATTCCTAAGTGGCCTTCGTGCATGATGTCGAGGATACGGTCCACCAGTGCTCTGGGGGGAACTACCTTGTCTCCTCTGAGTAGGAATACTGTGTCATCACTTAGGGAGAGTTCGTCCCGTACCTCCCAATATTTCCTGGTTTCTGCGGACATGTGCTTTTTCACTGGCCACCCTTGTGTGAGGAAGGTTTTCACCTGGGACACGGTCTGGTCGGTGTCATAGGCTGAGATCCATTCTTGTTCGCTGATGGCCTGCACGTTTTCCGCGATGAGTGCCACCTGATACTCATCCCCTTCGCTGGGGTGGGGTGCCTTTTCCATGGCGGCTGAGCGGCTGAGAAAATCTGCCACCTTGTTCCTCTGGCCCCGTAGGTATTCGACATCGTAAACGAAATCTAGGAGTTTGAGCGACATTTTGGCGATGCGTGGAGTGGCCGTGGCATGGCCGCTGGACGTCAAGACTTTGATGAGTGGCTTGTGGTCTGTCCCGAGGGTGAAGCGAGAGCCCCACAGGTACTGTCTGAATTTGGTCATGGCCCAGATAGCTGCCAGCATTTCTTTCTTGATGACGCTGAACTTTTCTTCGTTGGGGGCCAGTGATCGGGAGGCGAAGCCGATGGTCGTTTCCGTGCCGCCTGCTGTGCACTGCGTTAAGACGGCTCCCAAGCCCTTCTCACTGGCGTCCGTCGTCAAGATGCTAGGGAGGGCGCAGTCGAAACCCTGTAAGGGTACGGCTTCACATATGTCTCTTTTGACCGTCTCAAATTCCCGGTCGGCTTCTGGCGTCCAGTCGAAGGTGTTCCGTTCTTTGAGGAGTTGGCGTAAGCTGTGGGTTTTTGCGGCGAAGTTCTGGACGAACTTGCTATAGAATTCCGCTAATCCCAGGAATGAACGAACTGCCTCCCTGGTCCTCGGTCTGGGTGCGGCTTTGATGGCTTCCACGTTGGCTTTCTTCGGGGAAATACCTTCCACCCCAATCTCATGCCCCAGGTACGTGACGTTGCGGAGGCCGAATTTACACTTTTCCAGTTCTGCCGTGAGGCCGTTCTCCGCCAGCTTCTGTAATACGTTTCGGAGCGTGACATCGTGGTCCTGTTTCGTGGTGCCCATGACAAGAATGTCGTCCTGGAAATACAGGACATTGGCGCTGTCCTTGAATAGCAATCAATTCAATTCATAATCTTTATTCGGATAGGCAGTATATCCATAAAAGTACAACCATAAAAAAACTGTTAAAATTATCAGACACAATTTCACATCTTAAAATATGATGAATAAAATGCATTATTTACAACATAACCAATCACAGTTAAGAATTCAAAGGTCTGACATGGACTGACGTGCCCGGATCGCAGCTCTCAGAAAAGTACTTAATCGGAATACAAGCTCCTCATCGATCATACCAAGCATGCTTGTATAAGCCAGATCCAGGCTAACAGGTTTCCTTTTTTTAAAATAGGGATAGAGTGTCCCCTTGCTATATTTCATATAGTATTTGCAAAAAAATAAAAAGTGCAGGGTTGTCTGTCCGCTAATTCCGTCACATGGGCAGGGTACCAAATCAATTTTGGGATGATAACCAAGGGGAAAACATAATACAAACTTGAGTGTCCCTGCTCTGAGACGGAATAACAGACTTCTTTCCCAGTGACTCATAGGTAAGGTGAGGTAGTTTGGTAGGGGATAACAATATTGGACTAGTGACATATAACTAGAGACAAGGGTTTTCTGTGATTCCTGAGCTATGCGCTCGGTACTGTAAAATAGGTAAAGTGCATTCCTAAGATCTATTTTCCGTAGTGTTTCAGCTTTACAAGGGTTTCTAAAAATACAACCCTGATTAATACTGCATAAGCTCTGATAAACTCCGGATAACCAGGGGATATCCATCCCTTTCTCACACTTCAAACAGTCCATGATGATATCTCTAGTCAGAATAGCTTCCTCATTCTTCCAGACAGACAGCCAAAAGAGAGCCGGGCGAGCACGTATAAAATCAGTGACATAATTTAAATTTAATTCTTTATGGCAAACATAATGAGATGTCGAGATTGGGGCGCCCAACAGTTTCCTGCAGAATCTGTTTTCTTCCCGCTGAATGCAGGAACTGTTTGTGGTGCCCCAAATCTCCGCTCCATAAGTAGCTACTGGGACGCATTGCAATTTAAAAAATTTTAAGATAGCTAAAATAACGCCAGTGTTCTTGGGACGGGGAAAGCTAAAAATGGAATTGATGGTCTTTGAGAACTTGCTCCTGGACTGAGAAAGATGCTCAGTCCAGGAGCCGTTCGCAGCAAAGACCACACCAAGGTAGGGGAATTTACCAGTGCATATTAATTTTTGGCTGCCAACGGAGATAGAGGTAAGGGAGCGTTTTTGTGGGCCACAAGACATTAAAAATGATTTTTTAAATTAGCTCTTAAATCCAGACTGTCCATATGTTTAACAAACGACTGTACTAAAATGCGCAATGAGTTTGGGGTGCGACCTATAAGCACCGCATCGTCAGCATAAAGTAACACCGGCAAAGGTTTGCCGTTAATCATAGGCACATCTTTGGTTGCACCTATCAATGATTTGTTCAGGCCGTTAATATAAATAATAAAAAGAAGGGGGCCAGAACGCATCCCTGCCTGACCCCCTTCCTACCTTGATAGGCCCTGAGACCTCACTACCTCTACCAATTCTCACTTGTGCCTGAAGGTCCTTATGAAGATAAGCCAGGAAATGAACCAGGGGAGCGTCTAAACCATGGCCCAACAGGATGGCCCACAGCTTTGACCTGTTGACAAAATCAAAAGCTGAGGACAAATCCATGAAGGCCAGGTAGACAGGAGTTTTACGAGCAATGGTATATTTCCCAATCACAAGGCTGAGGTTCAGACATTGCTCGATGGTACCAACCTTCCTACGAAAGCCTAACTGGCAGCGCTCTAAAATGCCATATTCCTCTGACCATTCCAGGATCTTGTTATATAGGACTCTGCCCAGTATTTTAACAGTGTTATCAATCAACGATATTGGTCTGTAATTAATGGGCTGTGACCTATCCCCCTTTTTAAATATTGGAACTATAATACTTTTTGCCCAAGTATCAGGGAGCGGGCCCAACATACAATGATTAAAAACATTCAGGAGAAGGGGAGCCCAGAAGTCCGGGATCCATTTGATAATATCAATCGGTAACCCATCCGGGCCAGGGGCTTTATTCCCGATAGACTGATGGATAGCCTCTTCTATTTCAGGGAGTGAGATTTGAAGAGTGTTGGGGAGACTATACTCCAGCTGTTCAATCTCTCCCTGCGGGGTGGCATAAATATTTGAAAAATGATTTTCCCAGGACTGGCTCGAGATTGTGCAGCTAATTGGTGTTAATAGCTGTCCCATGGATCTAAGATCCCTTACAGCAGTCCAAAATAAGTTACCCCTTTTTCCGTAGCAGCCTGCGATAGGGCTTCCCAACGATCCCTTACGAGTGCCTCTTTCCGGTTAGTAATAGCTAGTTTATACATCTGTCTAGCCTGTATTACATCATGGGAACACCTGGGGTCAGCTGACAAAGCCATACGCAAGTTCCTGTTGGCAGCAGAGCATGCAGAATCAAACCATCTAGGGCCCGGTTTCTTCAAGGAAACGGGCTTTAACAGGAGAGTTTTAACTGCCTGACAGAGTTTAGAGAAACCACCAACTACCTCCTGATGGGGAGCTTCAGATGACAAGCAGGAGGTGATATAGGGTAAGTTGTCCTTCACAAGTAATTTAAACAGATCCCCATTATCAATACCCCTCCATGACAGTGTTAGGTTGTCGGTAGATGGAGTTAAATCTTTAGCCCCGCATTCAATTGGGAACATGTGTCGGGGTGCCAATCTGAAAGCGGTTCTAATGGGGTTGTGATCCCCTGAATAGTGGCAACAACCTCTGCAGTAATTAAATAATCCGTCAGTAGAGGAGAGATGAAAACAAAGTCTATTACGGACGAATGTCCCCTGCCTCTGAAGGTCGGGTGATGGTTATTGGTGGCATGAGATGTACCCAACTGCTCCATGACATTAACTAAATTGAGCGAGCTCAATAGAGCTGTCAGTTCCGCTCCCCTGCGAAAAGAAGGGCCCGTAGTGTGTTGTTCCGTGACACAATGCCTGTCATAAAATTTTGCATTAAAATCCCCAGCCAGAATAATCCCAATAGTATTCCAACCGGATGCCTGGTAATCTAGATTGGAAATAAAATCAAAAAGCTCAATAAAACTCTTGTTGGGGACTGATGCAAAATCATTATTGTAAAAGTTAACCAAATAAAGAGAGACTCTTCTCTTAAAAAGTATTACTTGGAAGTTAGGGCTGTTTGTTGGAAGTATCTTAAAGCTACCACCAGTCGCTACATTAAGACCAATAAGAAGGCCCCCAGATGGTCGACCTTTATTGTGGTTAGATGCCGGGACACAAGTGCAATGAAACCCTTCAATGTGTGAATCGTGTGTGGCCCAGGTCTCTTGGAACATGACAATATCTTGGTCTTTGACCAGGCGCAACCAATCCTGGTCGTCGAGCTTAGAGTGCAGTCCTGCTACATTCCAGCTGAGGATGTTCAAATCAGCTCCATTATTAATACTAGTGGGCGGACTTTCGCCGTTATCAGTAATGGTTATAACTGTACTGGCAAGGGGCTGTTCCAGAAGGGACTGCTGGGAAAGCTGAGCGTTCCTGGTTGATAATTGTCAGTCCTGTGTATCTAGGTTAGATAACGAGTTAAACCTATTTGTTATCAGAGGCAAAACAAGGGAGTCCCTTTGAGGATTGTTGAGTGGCTTGTAAAAATAACTCAGGGGAGTGCACTAATATGGGTGTTTTGAGTGGTTGGTTGTTCAAAAATATTCAGTAGATGGCGAACAAACTTAGGTCTGCGAAAATTAAGAACAATGCAGTCGCCATCTATATTTTTGAGAGAATGGCCAACCCACCCGACTCTTCTAGCCATGATGATATCATTCATTTTGGATGGGTGGAACCCCTTATGCTTACAAAGCCAATCTACGGCCTTATTACGCAGGTCTGCCCAGGATTCCCGTTGCTCCCCAGATAAGTAGGGAACCCCAGCCAGGACTAACACATATGGGCATGAGGCTGGGGGTAAGTCGAGTACATCGGGATTGGATCTCAGGGAGCCATTACTGGGAACATTAGGGGTATCCCTAGCTGCTCTTACATCACATGCAAGTATGCTGGGGCGTTGAACTATGGGGCAGCTGCTTCCCGGTACAAAGTTCAGATTATCTATGTGTCTTTGTGAGGTAGCCCCTCTGTCCCCTTGCTTACTATGTGTTTTTGTCTGGTGAGTTGTGTTTACATGACTACAGTTAAGATGCGGGGTAACAATAATGGGACCTTTTTGGGTAGCAAGACCAGGATGCAACTCTACCCCAGGTGTGTTACTCATTTGACTGATTAAAGAGGGCAGTAAATTACCAACATCATTATTGGGTACTACATTACAGGTCATAGTCCTGTCGGCCACATTAATCAGTGCAGATTTTAAACATTCGAACTCCACCTTCATTAAATTAAAGGTCTTATCAAGTGCAATCTTAATGTCACCCAGAGTGGTGTCAATATGCCTGGTAACAGAAGGAGAAACGGCAATGCCTCCCTCAGCGCCTATATTGGCAACTAGGTTAATGTCATTACCGGCAGAATCGAAAACAAAGTCAGTCTGTGTCCCCACTGAGGCTGTGCAGACAACTCCCGGGTTATTGGCACTGTCATGATCGGTTTTAGAGTTTTTGGGCTTAGCCTTTGGTTTGGGCAACCCATCACTCCCGGTATTCCTCTTGCGTTTAGATGGCAGTGTTTTCAGTTTGGCGGGCTTGTGGGAGTATGCCCCTCGTGCTCTGGTATTAATACATGATGCAACCTGACTCACGACTCCCGGGCACGGCATTAAAGATGATGTATCTGGTAAAACAGGTGATGCGGCGCAAATTTCTAAAGACGGTAACTTACAAGGAGATGCGCATAATGTCTTCACAGCCTTTGGTCCACCCTTTGACAAACTAGAAAACAAAGTAGCAGGGTCCATGGACAATCGGCGCTCCGTAATTTCAATTTCATGGGACAGAAGAGACTCTGCCCTCACAATGAAGGCATCCAAAGTCCCGACTACCCCTTTCCGGTTAGACATTTCTGGGGGTCAGTTCGTTCCACCTGTGTTATGGCTCAATAACGCACAATCTAGCATGTGGGGCAATGAAATTCACTTTACCTTCAGTCGTGCCGTAAGAAACCCTGGGTAAAAAGCAAGGGGGGTGGCCCAGTCCAGTCTCAGCCGGGCTCGGACGGGTACAGACGGGCCCGCCCTTGGCCCGGGCTTCGCCCGCGCGCGTCCCGCGCTGCGTGTGGCCTGTCGAGCCTTATCGCGCCTCCGGGCGCGGAAAGCAGCGTCCACGGCTGGCGCCGCCGCTTGGGCTGCTGGGGGTTGAAGTGCCCTCCGGTGGCCGTTCCCCTCACGGCAACGGGCGAGGAAGAAAGCTGCTGTTCGCCGTTCCCCTCACGGCAGGTACAAAGAAAGAAAATGCTTGTGCATCAGCTTTTGAAAGACTGACGCTGCGGACGCGAGTCCGAATGGGAGTCGTCGAAACCTGTAGCAGCCAAACGGGGTGATAAACGAGGTCAATTTTCTGCACGATGGGTGGAGCAGAATTTGGTGGTATGCTGCTGTGAGGTCAATTGTGGAGAACCATTTTATTCCCTTTGTTTGGGCCAACAGTTCGTTAATGCGTGGCAGGGGGAATTTGTCCACTAGTATGTTCTTGTTCAGTTCGCGCAGATCAATGCAGAGGCGCACCTTGTCGTTCGGTTTGCGTGCCACGACTAAGGGTGCCAGCCATTCGGCGCTCTCGATGGGCTCGATGATGCCGCCGTCTTCTAGGCGTTGTAACTCTTGCTCTACAGCGTCCCTGCAGTTAAATGGAATGTTCCTTACTTTGTGGCTGACCGGTGTGGCACCCTCTTTGAGCACTATCTTGTGTGTGAATTTGGTCAGTTGTCCAGTGGTCCCCCCGAAGACGTTGGGAAAGTCCCGTTGCAGGTCGACGCTGTTCTGCGTGGGGTGAGAGTCCGTCACGAGGACTTGCGTTTCTCCGTTGGGGTTCAGTTGGATGCCCAAAGCTCCTTGGTCCACCCAGCCTAGGACTGAGGGGCCCTTTTCCACCACATACAGTTTTCCCGTGGTGGCCCTCCCCTTGAACATGAATTGTAGTGGTCTGAGGCCCACCATGGGGATCCTTTCTCCTGTGTAGGTGACAGGGTGTACGTCCGTGGGGTACAGGTGGCTCCCTACTGTGCGTGCAAAGTCCCTTTCCCATACTTCCCTTTGGATAATGGTGAACGGGGAGCCTGAATCCACTACCATGGAGATTTGGACCCCACCGATGGTCAGTAGGCAGGAAGGTTTTGCTCTGGCTGCGCAGGTAACGCCCCAGATGTGGTCATCGATGCATAGGACGCCATCGTCCTCCTCCTCCTCGCACTCCCCTGGTTCTGGGTCTGATTCATACTTGACGCATTTGACTGCTGAGTTGCTGGATCTTTGTCTGCACACTTTGCCAAAGTGTCCCACGACCCCGCAATAGGAACATTTGACTCGGAGGGCCGGGCAACGTTTGTCGTAGGCCATGTGGGTAGCATTGCCACATCGGTAGCAGGATCCCTTCTTCTCTGATGGAGGTCGCAACGGGCCTGATGCGGGCTTCGTGGGCCGTCTGTGATTTTGTGTCCCCTCTGAGGCACAGGCCTGTCCCCCGCTCCTTTGGCGTCTCTCACTTTGCAGACTGCCTGTTTAGTGTCCGTGTCTTTTTTCGCCGCTGCCGTGCAGCGCCTGGATTGTTGGGCCTTTTTGACTATCGCTATGATCTCATGTAGAGGTGCGTCTCCGCTCACCCAAAGCTTTTCCTGGACGCCCGTGCTGGTGGTGTGCATGATTATCTGGTCTCTCACGAGGTCATCATGGAGGGTACCGAATTTGCAGTTGATGGCCAGTTTCATGAGCGCCGCCACGTAATCTTCCACCGTCTCGGTTTCACTCTGCTTCCGTTGGAAGAAATTGTACCGGTCTATGGCCGTGCATATTAGCGGCTGGTAGTGGTTGCCCAAGTCCTCTAAAGCATGCTGGAATACGTCCTCGTCTGTCGCAACCCTAGGCTTTTTCACCATGTTCTCGTAGACCCTTAACCCTTCAGGGCCGAGGTTGTACAGCAGTATTTTTTTTCTGCGTTTACTCGAGAAGGCTTCTTCCCCTTCATCTTCAAGCGCTGAGAGGTGGTTTAGGAAGTAGCCCTTCCAGTCAGCCCACTTCATGGCTGGCTTGCCGGGTTTCGGAAGGAAGGGCACTGGGTTGGTAAGGGAGAAGGTTTGTGCGCACATATTGTCACTGTAGTGCGTGCTCCCTGGGATGAACTGTGGTGCTGTGGACTTGCTGAGCGTAGGCTGGAGTCAGGGGTAGCCGGTTGCGGTGTAGGCACAGAGTGGGGCTGTGCCAGCTGGTTGCCCACCGCGTTGCTGGAGGGCGGCTGTGTAACTGTCGCTGTGAAGGTGCGTGGGGGAGGATCGTCAGACTGACCGCCACGTAGCGTGGGTGCCCTCAGTTGTGGTGCTGCCCCTCCCGTGTGGGCGATGTCGCGCAGGGGCTGGAGTCCTGGGCACAACGTATGGAGCACCTTAAGAGTGCCAGGAGACTCACTTGCTGTGCCGGTGCGCTTGTAGGGGCCCTGGGCGGGGCGCTGTCATCCCTCTGAGGTGAGGGCCTTGGATGGCAGCAGGCTCATGTGGCCAGGAGTGATATGCGCTTGAGGCTGGGCGCTGCGTGGTACCTCGTGCTCTCTGGGTATGCAGGGCCTGGTCCGGAGTGCTCTGGCTGGGGGGCCGACAGGGCGCGTGCACTGGGGCCGCCGAGGCTTCACTCGTCCTCTCCTGCGGGAGGGGCGCAGCGCTCTTTGAAGTGCGCGCCATGCGGCTGGTGCAGCGGGGGTCCGTTCCGCTCGTCGCCAGTTGTAATGTAGGTGATTTAGCTCCCGCAATCAGGCACAGACTCGGAGCGTGTATTGCTCAAGTATATTTATTGCGGAGGGTGGCATCATCCACTCCGGTCGGCGTTCCTCATAATCTCGCTCCCCGGCTCCCACCTCCCATCAGCCACCGCACACCCGGTGACGTGCTGGCTGCACAACTAGACTGCAACACCACAGCTTATTCTATATTTTTACCACAAGTGGTAATGTCAACAAAGAGGGTGCCACTATTCTGCTCATTCTCAAACAGAATAGTAGGTCTAGCCTCAATGTGGTACATCACAGGTTTTGACTGTAAAGTTCATTGGAACTCTTAATAAACAAGTCATACATAGCGCAGGTGTACACACACCTAAGACACTAAATAAAGTCCACAAGCGAATGACTGAGATCACACCGTTGTTTTGGGAGAAAATTATGCTGCTGGTTTGATTGATAAGGTAATGCGTTATCTTACGTACAACCCAAGGGCAGCCAAAGATGATATGATCAAAGACGCAAGCCAGATCAGCGAACATGCACCAGGAATGCGCAATATCTGGTGCTGAAAATTTGGGGTTCACCCCACATCTCGACCCCATAGTCCAGTAAAACGGGCAGAGGTGCAGCATTGCCAGGCAAGCTCCCAGTTGCTCAGGCATACATCTGCAAATGAGACTATTGTGGCAAATCAGTTTGGGCCTAGTCATCCAAGCGATGGATTGGGATGTGGCCTGAGCGATTGCCAGAGCCTGAGATTAGTTCAAGCATTCCAGCTATCATCTATCACCTTGTTGTTTTTGCATTCGATGCTCTAAGTGTGCTGAGCATGCCCAGATGTGGGTCCCGGGGTCACTGTGCCACTGGAAACAAGCTATACCCGGCTAAAGAACCCATAACAAGGGCAAAACTGGTCCTGTGTTGCTTGCGTTCTGGATTAGGTAGGACCTGGCCTGGCAGTTCGGGCTGGACTGTTCCCATGAGGAACAGCGTCAAGACTGATTTGCATATGGCTGGGCCCAAACTGAGGTGGCATGGTGAGTGAAAAACAGTGGATTGGGATGTGCCCGAGCAATTGTCAGTGGCAGAGATTATTCAAAGTATTTCATCCATCACCTTGTCGTTTTTGCATTTGACGCCCCAAGTGCGCCTGGGATGGCCAGACATGGGTCCCGGGCTCACTGTGCCACTGGAACCAAACCATACCTAGCTGAAGTGCTCATAACAAGGGAGAAAACGATCCTGGGGGCTTGTGTTCCGTTTCACAGGGGACCTGGCCTGGCACCTCGGGCTGGACTGTTCCCTTGAGGAGCAGGTCGAGGTGGCATGGTGGGCAAAAAACGATTGATTGGGATGCGACCCGAGCGATGGTCAGTGGCTGAGATTAATTCAAGCATTTCATACATGTCCCTCTTCTCCCATCTCTCCTAGATGCTCTCCCCAATTAGTACTCTACTATCCCTCTAGGCCTCAAGCCTCTATCTTTCCTTTTCACAGCTAGATAGCTCTGAACAAAATGTTACTACCACTTACACCATTCCTGGGTGGTCCAAAAAAAGTGTTTGTAATTGTATCATTTGCATTTTTTGGGAGTTGTTCCTCTCAGGGTAGCGCCTATGCCACTCTGGGTTAAACCCCATACATTTTTAGGATAAAATTATCTGCATCATTATGGGAACCTTATCTCCCTGGGTAGAAAATAAGCTGCTCCATACCGGACCCCCCTCAATGCTAGGGATGGTATCATCTGAATTTGTTTGTCATAGCTTCATTTTCAATTCTTTGGATACTGGGAAACCCCAGGTAGTACATAAACTGGTCCTTTGTGGACCCCATGGATTATTTAAAGTGCATCACTGGCATTTGACTAAGAAAACATAATTTAAATTTAATTGGAAACTGAACCTCCCTAAGCAGAATCAATGCTATGCACGCTTTGCTCCATAAATTGTTGTTGTATAATCGTTTTCATCTTCTCAGATGTCTCCTTAAGTAGCAATACTGGGTTCAACATCAGGTTTGACTTCAGTGCCTGTAACAGAAGATTCACTCCCCCCTCCTTTGACCTCCACCAATGTTTCTTTTGTCCGATGCACACTGTGGGTATCCCTTAGACACCATCTTTTCTACAGGCTAGAGTCTCACCCGTGCCCTCCTACTTTCCTGGAGTGAACACTACACTGTGCCTTTTGCCATCAATATAACTGTTAAAAAGCCTCAAAGCATAAACATCACCTTAAGCATCCCAGCCTCTTTTTGAGTACCTAGATGTTAGACCCAGCAGTTTCTGGCTGACTGGGACGCATCAAACCCATGCAGAATCCACCTTCCTATATAGGATGAGTATGATACACTTGTCCGATAACCTGTGCTCACCCTTGGTAGCTTGGCACATAGCAGTCAGGTTTATCCTCAGGATCAAAGTGTAGAGTATTGGCATAACCCCACTCTCGCAATACACTGTGTACACTACAAAAAGACTCCAAACCGTATGCATGAAACACTGATCTTTGTATTACACACACAATTAAATCAAAATGACATACACATTGGATATATTCTTTACAGTTTTATGCAATTGTCAAACTCTTCTGTTAGCAGCAGAACAGCATGAACATATATGTACTAGTCATAGGTATTCACTTGCCCCATTATCCCCTCAGCCTCGTAAACAACATAAACCCATGTGCGTACTTCCCTAAGGTGTTTATGATCCAAGCAAGCCCTCCCACTTCAAAAGCGACAGAAACAAATATGCAGGCTGTTCAGAGGTATTCCACTTTCCCGCTAAAACCTTAGCATAAATCATGACATTCCCAATATCACATACCCTGAACAGTTGTATTGGTCAAGCAATCACAGGTTTTGACTATGCCTCGTGACCCAGTCCCTCAGCCACTCAAACTACACCAGCCAACAATACACGTTGCACCCACTGGCAACACTTTGATTAGATTGTCGGGACCACCTAAAGTGGAAGGAAACAATTACTTGTTCTCATTCAGATTAGGTTCTCAGGCACCCAGCGGCACCTTCACGAGTGCCAGATCACTATCCCCACCGTAGGCAAAAGACTGTGACACTGGAAGTTGGCGTGCTTCCAATTTGGAGAATGGTTTCCCCTCTGGCAGAGGTGCAAGCTGCAAATGCTCCAAGCACCCAGCTGTGGGTACACACAAGGCACACCGAGACCCCTCAGGTTCAGTCATGGTACTCTCAACACCAGAGTACCTTGTGGCGTGGGTCAGGAGAGAGGGAGCCAGTGACCTCGGACTGAGGTCACAATGTCAGGCACTGTCGTACTCCTGATATGGAGGTCAGAGACAGTCTAGGCTGCCAGCTCAGGTCCCACAGACTTGGCAAACTCCCCCCAACACCCCTCAGATACCACACGCTATGGAGTGTGAGCTAGCATAGGTTTCCAGTTGTAAGCTCGGGTCCCTCAGACTCAGCAAACGTACCCCTTTATCCTCAAACTCCTCATGCTACGGCTGCCCAAGGTGGGCCGCTGATAGTTACGAGCACACTCCGCGGCACAGTGTGATTACTGCACTCGTTGGGATGGTCTCTGTCCCAACCGACTATCACTTCCACCCGGTTCCACCACACCCTGCACAGTCCTTACGATCTTGTGGAAATGGGGAGATGTTTTATGTCCCTGGGATCTCATGGAGAGGAGGCCAGCCAACTGGCCCTTGGAGAGTGCTTAGGGCCACGGCAGTTGGCAATTAGCTGCAGGCCAGCAACATCCAGGCAAAATCCACCAAGTGATAGTTCCCTTACTGGAGCACAACAAGCCCTAGGCCACTACAAGTCTGTGGATAATTCAGTTGCAGTCCCTCCTGCCCCAATAGATTCTCTTTTCCAGCCCCAGTAGTTATATCTTCAAATGCCTTTGAAGATGATATCAGTTCAAACGGCCACCTTTGAAATGCACAGACCAGCTCTAAATTTTGTCCTGTCTGCCATCCTATGCCCAGACGTGGGTCCCGGGCTCACTGTGCCACTGGATTCAAGCTATCCTGGCTGAAGAGGGGTGAAACCCCGAAACCGGTCCTAGGATGCTTGTTTCCGGTCCAGGGAGGACCTGGTTTAGCAGTTCGGGCTGGACTGTTCCCATGAGGCACAGGGTCAAGACTGATTTGCATATGGCCAGGTCTAAACTGGGGTGGCATGGTGAGCAAAAGAATGATGGATTTAACCCAGATCTCTTGACTGGGGGTGAATGTTTTGATTTGTTCTGCATTCCGTCCATCAATTGTGTGTCTTTTGCTTCCTCACCCTAAGTACGCCGGGTATGCCCAGACGTGGGTCCCGGGCTCACTGTGCCACTGGATTCAAGCTATCCTGGCTGAAGAGGGGTGAAACCCCGAAACTGGTCCTAGGATGCTTGTTTCCGGTCCAGGGAGGACCTGGTTTAGCAGTTCGGGCTGGACTGTTCCCATTAGGCACAGGGTCAAGACTGATTTGCATATGGCCAGGTCTAAACTGGGGTGGCATGGTGAGCAAAAGAATGATGGATTTAACCCAGATCTCTTGACTGGGGGTGAATGTTTTGATTTGTTCTGCATTCCGTCCATCAATTGTGTGTCTTTTGCTTCCTCGCCCTAAGTGCGCCGGGTATGCCCAGACGTGGGTCCCGGGCTCACTGTGCCACTGGATTCAAGCTATCCTGGCTGAAGAGGGGTGAAGCTCCGAAACCGGTCCTAGGATGCTTGTTTCCGGTCCAGGGAGGACCTGGTTTAGCAGTTCGGGCTGGACTGTTCCCATGAGGCACAGGGTCAAGACTGATTTGCATATGGCCAGGTCTAAACTGGGGTGGCATGGTGAGCAAAAGAATGATGGATTTAACCCAGATCTCTTGACTGGGAGTGAATGTTTTGATTTGTTCTGCATTCCGTCCATCAATTGTGTGTCTTTTGCTTCCTCGCCCTAAGTGCGCCGGGAATGCCCAGACGTGGGTCCCGGGCTCACTGTGCCACTGGATTCAAGCTAACCTGGCTGAAGAGGGGTGAAACCCCGAAACCGGTCCTAGGATGCTCGTTTCCGGTCCAGGGAGGACCTGGTTTAGCAGTTCGGGCTGGACTGTTCCCATGAGGCACAGGGTCAAGACTGATTTGCATATGGCCAGGTCTAAACTGGGGTGGCATGGTGAGCAAAAGAATGATGGATTTAACCCAGATCTCTTGACTGGGGGTGAATGTTTTGATTTGTTCTGCATTCCGTCTATCAATTGTGTGTTCTTTGCTTTCTCGCCCTAAGTGCGCCGGGTATGCCCAGACGTGGGTGCCGGGCTCACTGTGCCATTGGATTCAAGCTATCCTGGCTGAAGAGGGGTGAAACCCTGAAACCGGTCCTAGGATGCTTGTTTCCAGTCCAGGGAGGACCTGATTTAGCAGTTCGGGCTGGACTGTTCCCATGAGGCACAGGGTCAAGACTGATTTGCATATGGCCAGGTCTAAACTGGGGTGGCATGGTGAGCAAAAGAATGATGGATTTAACCCAGATCTCTTGACTGGGGGTGAATGTTTTGATTTGTTCTGCATTCCGTCCATCAATTGTGTGTCTTTTGCTTCCTCGCCCTAAGTGCGCCGGGTATGCCCAGACGTGGGTCCCGGGCTCACTGTGCCACTGGATTCAAGCTATCCTGGCTGAAGAGGGGTGAAACCCCGAAACCGGTCCTAGGATGCTTGTTTCCGGTCCAGGGAGGACCTGGTTTAGCAGTTCGGGCTGAACTGTTCCCATGAGGCACAGGGTCAAGACTGATTTGCATATGGCCAGGTCTAAACTGGGGTGGCATGGTGAGCAAAAGAATGATGGATTTAACCCAGATCTCATGACTGGGGGTGAATGTTTTGATTTGTTCTGCATTCCGTCCATCAATTGTGTATCTTTTGCTTCCTCGCCCTAAGTGCGCCGGGTATGCCCAGACGTGGGTCCCGGGCTCACTGTGCCACTGGATTCAAGCTATCCTGGCTGAAGAGGGGTGAAACCCCGAAACTGGTCCTAGGATGCTTGTTTCCGGTCCAGGGAGGACCTGGTTTAGCAGTTCGGGCTGGACTGTTCCCATGAGGCACAGGGTCAAGACTGATTTGCATATGGCCAGGTCTAAACTGGGGTGGCATGGTGAGCAAAAGAATGATGGATTTAACCCAGATCTCTTGACTGGGGGTGAATGTTTTGATTTGTTCTGCATTCCGTCCATCAATTGTGTGTCTTTTGCTTCCTCGCCCTAAGTGCGCCGGGTATGCACAGACGTGGGTCCCGGGCTCACTGTGCCACTGGATTCAAGCTATCCTGGCTGAAGAGGGGTGAAACCCCGAAACCGGTCCTAGGATGCTTGTTTCCGGTCCAGGGAAGACCTGGTTTAGCAATTCGGGCTGGACTGTTCCCATGAGGCCAGGTCTAAACTGGGGTGGCATGGTGAGCAAAAGAATGATGGATTTAACCCAGATCTCTTGACTGGGGGTGAATGTTTTGATTTGTTCTGCATTCCGTCCATCAATTGTGTGTCTTTTGCTTCCTCGCCCTAAGTGCGCCGGGTATGCCCAGACGTGGGTCCCGGGCTCACTGTGCCACTGGATTCAAGCTATCCTGGCTGAAGAGGGGTGAAACCCCGAAACCGGTCCTAGGATGCTTGTTTCCGGTCCAGGGAGGACCTGGTTTAGCAATTCGGGCTGGACTGTTCCCATGAGGCCAGGTCTAAACTGGGGTGGCATGGTGAGCAAAAGAATGATGGATTTAACCCAGATCTCTTGACTGGGGGTGAATGTTTTGATTTGTTCTGCATTCCATCCATCAATTGTGTGTCTTTTCCATCCTATCCCGGGAGGCTTGATCAATATCTTTAGTGGGGCAACGACCCTGCCCCTTGTAATGGGGGTGCCAATTCCACCTCTCTTATCCATCCCAGGAAGGCCCCTCAGAGTCAGAGGTCTGCAGTTTCCATTGAGCCCCTAGTTTATGGCTGTCTTATCACGAGTGCAAAGATGTAGCTGTCCCCCCAGCACCCAGCTGTGGATTGGAGACATGCTGACAGGCACACAGAGCCACAAGCACAGAAAAGCAGCCCACTTTCCCATTGTAGTATTTCCCCGTTAGCAATGTCGAATCCACTCACACCACCGGAGAGGATTCGCCAATACTAACTCATCGATATCAAACATTATATTGCCACTCTTCTCAACGTAGGAAATACTGCTCAATAGCCCTTCCACAGATCCCTCATGTCAATCCAAGGTGAGAAGCAGGCCCTATCGTACCCAATACACCATCCAGTGCCATTCACTACCAGCGCATGTAGCGCACACGCACAAATGCCCTACCTCTTCCCGGCACCACACCCTGTCCCCAGGGAGTACTCCAATGTAGCAAGAGGCATGCAGATCCTTGCCAAGAAGCTTTTTAAATGCCAAGCTGAGTAACAGTAACCTGCACACAAAGGCCTCGCCATGGCAAACCTGTGGCACGTTTGAGGAGCGACCTCCGTGGGTGGCACAGCCAGTGCTGCAGGCCCACGGAGGAGCATTTGAGTTACATGTCCTAGGTATATGTCTTACCCCTAGACAAGGGACTTACAGCTAACTCAATCAGCCAATCATGTATACACTAATCACCAGTATGTATATGACAAGCACAGTGTGTTGGCACTGAATGGCAGTGTCAAAAGTGCTCAAAATCCTAAGGCTAGCACATAGATCAGTGGAAAACTGAAAGGGACGAAAGAAAAAAGTCGAGGGAAAGCACCCTAGAAATGGCCATTTTCAATACTAGACTTCTCCAAACTAGGAGCCTTCACAGTGACCTTGGCAGCAACATTAAAAACCCATATTTCAATCCATATCTTATTCCCAATCTTCAACCACTGGAAACAGGGACACTGGACTACTTGATGCTCCTTAAACTTTGTTGGAACTGTCTGCCTCCTCCCAAAATTGGTTAAAAGGAATCAGACTCCAGAAAGAGATGGAAGAACACAAAAAACAAATGGAGAAACTCTTATACAACAGACATCTAAGACCCCTTTAGCATGAAGCAACCTTTCACCACATTGACTAAAAATGCTTCTCTAGAATTCCACCTTGATGAAATATTGATCATAATGATGTTTTAAAGAGGGCAATCCCATTCAAGTGAATAAAAAATTGGCTATATGTTTAGCGTGTTTAATTACTTCAAGTACCCAAACCCTATAAGAGGCTCTCACAATAAATGGATGAGGTTTTCAGTGATGTCATCAATGATGTCATTTGAGATGTCACCAGTGATGTAATCATTGATTTCATTTAACATTCCATGAGCGATGTAATATGTCAGGTCACAAGCAGTGCATGCTGGTAGCCAAGTTATAATTAGCTCAGTAATCTAAAACTGGGGAATTTCATGTTTGTGTGGTTAGCACAGTGCTATCCATGCCGAGATAGAAAGAAATACCATCCAAGCCAACCCGAAATAAATAAAAGCAACCCCTGACACGTGTCAGGGGTTGCTTTTATTCATTTCAGGTTGGCTTGGATGGTATTTTACCAACCCAAAGCTGTAATACTGTGCCTGGAGTGATAAATGGCTTTTGTCATTTTACAGCTAGGCATGGTTAGCACTCTGCTAATTCTATGCTTAAAGACTTTGCTGTAGAAATGGCAAAAAACGTTGTCCTTTTCTATCTCGGCGTGGATAGTACTGTGCTAATCCTATGCTTAAAAACTTTGATAGAAAATCAGACATTTGAGGTAAGCAAATTTAGAGTGTCGCTGGTGTTGAGGGTGCTCTCTAAAAGAAGCTATCTTCCACCTAAACTTGGGAACTACCCAGAGTTCTCTGCTTTTTTTTGCATGCAGTCACCAGTAGGTAGCTATAGTTAGGACCTAGTTTCCATAGGAAAAGCATTTATTGATTTGCCAATATCTTTGGCGCAGTTTGACGAAATTTGCAAAATTTTCAAAACTAATGGGCCGCTCAGGTCAGCTCCTGTCTTGAAAGTTTCGGTGTGATTTGTCAAGCGGGGGCCGAGAAAAAAGGGGGGTCCCAAAATGCGTTTTCTCAATGTTAATTTCCATAGGCAACTTTAGACGAGGCTACAGCTCGAACTGCAGAATGGAATTACAACAAATTTGGCAAAAAGGTAGCTCTTAGTTCAGAAAGCGACCTTTTTGTTAAATGGTGTAAATCCGTTCAGTAGTTTTTGAGAAAATTAAATATTTACAGATATCTATATATGGACCTGAAGGATCCACGAGCCCTCCCGATCTCGAGCCTTGCAATCTGATTGGCTGCCAACAGTTCCATCCAGGAAGTGTTGGCAGCCATCTTGTGACTAGTTTGAACAGAGTCACAAGAAAAAAGGGAAAAGAACAAGAAAAGGGGGCAGGGTAGAAACACCCTGACCCCCTAGGCCTGCTCAAGGGGTCCCAGAGGGACCCCGAGTGCTGAAAAAAGCATTTTATAAAAATATTCGGCGGACTAAGTGAATCCAGCTCAAATTGTTTTTTTAAAAACGAAGCGTGGGTTCCCGCGCTTTGGTTTCTTGAAGCCCCCGGGTGGGCCAGGTCCCGGGGGCAATGTTTAATTATGATGCGGGCCTGTGGGGCTCCCGCAGCCCCGGGGACCGCCACCTCCCCAGGGCAATGTTCATGATATGCGGGGGGCACGTGGCCCTTCGCTGCCACCTCCCCGGGGCTTTTTATTTTAAAAAAATGCATGGGGGGAGCTCCTGCCCCCCTACGCTGCCCAAGGGACCGCCACCTCCCCGGGGCTTTAATTAATTATGGGTGGGGGGGCCTCGTAAGCTTCCCCAAGCCCCAAGGACTGCCACCTCCCTGGGGCTTTAATTTATTTAATGAGGTGTGAGGGGGCTCCTGCCCTCCACACTGCCCCGGGGACCACCACCTGCCTGGGGCATTCATTAAATAAAATACAGGGGTCCGTTGTGGACCACTGACCCCATGGACCACCACCTCCCTGGGGCTTTAAACATGAAGGGAGTGGGGCCACACGGCCCCCCTCCAGGAGCCCTCCTTATCCCAGGGGCCGCTAACCCCCAGGGCCAGCTCCATCATTGTCCCAATATGCCCACCCCTGGGACATTGCAGTTTGCTATGGCAGGGCGGGAGCACAGCTCCCGCCATGCTATAGCAAACTTCTACTTCGCTTCATGGAAGTAAGAGCAGAAAAGATGCTCTCGCTTCCATGAAGTGAAGCAGAATTGCTTTTGGGCAAAGGGAGCTGCATGTTAGCAGCTCTCAGTGCCCAAAAGCAATGCCTGCTCCCGCAGGAGGCCGAGAGCCGGCAAGGACTGCGGGCCTCCGCCCACGGACCACAACGTAATGGCCATGCCCCGGGGGATGGGGTCCCTGGGGTCCCCGGGGCCAAAAATGGCCCAGGAGGGGGGCCAAGTGGCCCCCCTCCCCTTTTAAATTATTTAAAAAAAAATAACCATAAGGCCTGGCCCCGGGGGATGGGATGGGGTCCACAGGGCCGCAATCGGCCTCCGGAGGGGGGGTTGCGAGCCCCCCTCACTTTTCAGTTTTTTTTTTTTTTAAATGGCTCAGGCCCCGGGGGATGAGGTCCCAGGGGCCCAAAAGGGTCAAGGGAAGGGAGGCCACACAGCCCCCCTTTTTCCCCTCCCTGCTCAACTCTGCAAACGTGCAACCTGGCGCGCTCTGGGTTGGGGGATGAAGTCCTCTTCACTGGTGACGGTCCTTAGGGGCTAACTAGCCCACCAGGTACCTCCAGTAAGCCCCACACAGTGGGATTGCTGAGAGGTGGTGGGAGGCCACGCCCCTTTTTACACCACTCTGCAAACGCACCTCTTGGCATACTGCTAGTGGGGCGATGAGGTCCCCTTGTGTCCTGAGGACCTCAGGACTAAAGTGGACTTCATCGCCCAAGCAGAAGTGCGCCAGGAGGCGTGTTTGCAGAGTGGTGTAGAAAGGGGGCATGGCCTCTGAGCACCTCTCAGCAATCCAGCTGTGTGGGGCTTCCTGGAGGGCTAGTGTGCCCCCAGGGACCCTCAAGAGGCAAGGGAACTTCATCCCCCAACCAAGAGCGCGCCAGGAGGCGCGTTTGGAAAGTGGTGGAGAAAGGGGGCGTGGCCTTCAACCACCTCTCAGCAATCCCACTGTATGGGGCTTACTGGAGGTACCAGGTAGGCTAGTTGGCCCCTAAAGACCCCCAGCAGCAAAGGGGACTTCATCCCCATCCAAGAGCGTGCCAGGAAGTGCATTTGCAGAGTGGTGGGCAAAGGGGGCATGGCCTGCTATCAGAACTCAGTGATCCTGCTGTGTGGGACTTACCGGAGGCAATAGGAGGGGTTGTTGGCCCCCCAGGACGTCCTCGGGGGCCAACTACCCCTCCTGTTACCTCCAGTAAGTCCCACACAGTGGGATTGCTAAGAGGTCTTCGGAGGCCATGCCCCCCTTTCTCCACTACTCTGCAAATGCTCCTCCTGGCACACTACTGGTTGAGAGATGAAGTCCACTTTACTCCTGAGGGACTTTGGGGCCAAGAAGCCCTCCTGGTACCTCCTGTAAGTCCTATGCAGCGGAATTCCTGAGAGGTGGTTGGAGGCCCAGCACCCTTTCTCGAATACTCTGCAAACGCGACTACTAGTTGAACAAGCATTTGCAATGCAATAGGTCTCGCATTTATGAGAGTTAGAGCTATTGGAATTGTAAATGTAAACCTTTTTAACTCATTTGTTTTGGAGTGGAGTGGATGTACGGTGTGTGTAGTGGAATTATGTGGTATGTTGTGCAGTGAAATTATGTGGATAGAAAGTATGTGGTATTTAGTGTATAGGAATTATGTGGAGTGGGATTATGTGTTATGGAGAGTAATTATGTGGTATGGTAGTCTGTGTTGTTGAGTGGTAACCTCAGGCTTAGTCTTCCTCATCTCCATAGAAGCTAAACTATAAACTCAATGAGACACAAAAAAGAAGCAACCACAGAGGAACACTTTTGGGCCTAGTTAGAGGTATGAACAGGGCCACTGGAATAATGCAACTGTTCGGCCGTGACGATTTTTGCATAATTATACATTTTTTTGCATTTGCCACATAATCCATCATCTGCCGCATAATCTGAAGATATGAACAAAAAAAAACCTTGTTTCTAGCTCAAACGGCTCAAACGTTACCAAAAATGCAGCGACATGTATTACAGCGTGGTGGAAGGCCCCTCACAAAGCTGGAATAGTCACCTGTTATTTATTGCTAAATGTGGGTGTTAAATTAGTACTAATGGTGCACAAACTTCTCTTGCTTCTTTCTGCGCCTTTCTTCCTCTTTCTGTACCTTTCTTCTTCTTTCTGCAGTTCTCTAGCCTCTTTCTGCAACTCTCTTGCCTCTTTCTGCAACTCTGTTCCTTCTTTCTTTACTTCTCTTGCTTCTTCCTGCACCTCTATTCTTTCTGCACCCCTCGTGCCTCTTTCTGCATCCCTCTTCCCTCTTTCTGCATCTCTATTGCCTCTTCCTGCACTTCTCTTGCCTCCTTCTGCACCTCTGTTGCTTCTTTCTGCACTTCTCTTGCCTCTTTCTGCACCCATCTTGCCTCTTTGTGCACCTCTGTTGCTTCTTTCTGCACTACTCTTGTTTCTTTCTGTACCTCTCTTGCTTCTTTCTGTACCCCTCTTGCCTCTTTCTCTACCCTCCTCCCCCTTTCTGTACCTCTCTTGCCTCTTTCTCCACCTCTCTTGCCTCTTTCTGTACCTCACTTGCCTCTTTCTGCACTTCTCTTGCTTCTTTCTGCACCTTTCTTCCTCTTTCTGTAAATTTCTTCCTCTTTATGCACCTCACTTGCCTCTTTCTGCACCTCTCTTGCCTTTCTGCACTTCTCTTGCCTCTTTCTGCTCCTCACTTGCCTCTTCCTGCACCTCACTGTTTTCTTTCTGCACCTCACTTGCCTCTTTCCGCACTTCTCTTGCCTCTTTCTGTACCTCTCTTCTCTCTTTCTGCACCTCACTTGCCTCTTTCTGCACCTCACTCTCTTCTTTCTGCTCCTCTCTTGCCTCTTTCTGCACCTCACTCTCTTCTTTCTGCACCTCTCTTGCCTCTTTCTCCACTTCTCTTGCCTCTTTCTGCACCTCACTTGCCTCTTTCTGTACCTCTTGTGCCTCTTTCTGTACCTCACTTGCCTCTGTCTGCACTTCTCTTGCTTCTTTCTGCACTTCTCTTGCTTCTTTCTGCGCTTCTCTTGCCTTTTTCTGCACTTCTCTTGCATCTTTCTGCACTTCTCTTGCTTCTTTATGCGCTTCTCTTAGCTCTTCCTGCACTTCTCTTGCCTCTTTCTGCACTTCTCTTGCCTCTTTCTGCACTTCTCTTGCTTCTTTCTGCACTTCTTTTGCTTCTTTCTGCGCTTCTCTTGCCTTTTTCTGTGCTTCTCTTGCTTCTTTCTGCTCTTCTCTTGTTTCTTTCTCATTCCTTCTTCCCTCTTTCTGCACCTCTGGTGCCTCTTTCTGTACCTCTCTTGCCTCTTTCTGCACTTCTCTTGCCTCTTTCTGCTCCTCTTTTGCTACTTTCTGCACTTCTTTTGCCTCTTTCTGCACTTCTCTTCCCTCTTTCTGCACTTCTGTTGCTTCTTTCTGTACTTCTCTTTCTCCTTTCTGCACCTCTCGTGCCTCTTTCTGTACCTCTCTTGCCTCTTTCTGTATCTCACTTGCCTCTTTCTGTACCTCTCTTGCCTCTTTCTATACGTCACTTGCCTCTTTCTGCACTTCTCTTGCTTCTTTCTGCACTTCTCTTGCTTCTTTCTGTGCTTCTCTTGCATTTTTCTGCACTTCTCTTGCTTCTTTCTGCACTTCTCTTGCTTCTTTCTGCACGTCTCTTGCCTCTTTCGCCACCTTTCTTGTCTCTTTCTGCACTTCTCTTGCTTCTTTCCATGCCTTTCTTCCTACCTTCTGCAGTTCTCTTGCTTCCTTCTACACCTCTATTGCCTCTTTCTGTACCTCTCTTGCTTCTTCCTGCACTTCTCTTCCCTCTTTCTGCACCCCTCTTGCCTCTTTCTGCACCTCTGTTGGTTCTTTCTGCACTTTTCTTGCTTCTTTCTGCACCTCTCTTGCCTCTTTCTGCACTTCACTTGCCTCTTTCTGTACCTCTCTTGCCTCTTTCTGTACCTCACTTGCCTCTTTCTGCTCTTTTCTTGCCTCTTTCTGCACTTCTCTTGCCTCTTTCTGCACCTCTCTTGCTTCTTTCTGCACTTCTCTTGCTTCTTTCTGCGCTTCTCTTGCCTTTTTCTGCACTTCTCTTGCTTCTTTCTGCACCTCTCTTGCTTCTTTCTGCATCCTTCTTCCCTCTTTCTGCACCTCTTGTGCCTCTTTCTGTACCTCTCTTGCCTCTTTCTGCACTTCTCTTGCCTCTTTCTGCTCCTCTTTTGCTTCTTTCTGCACTTCTTTTGCCTCTTTCTGCACTTCTCTTCCCTCTTTATGCACTTCTGTTGCTTCTTTCTGTACTTCTCTTTCTTCTTTCTGCACCTCTCTTGCTTCTTTCTGTGCCCATCTTGCCTCTTTCTGCACCCGTCTTCCTTCTTTCTGCACTTCTCGTGCCTCTTTCTGCACCTCTCTTGCCTCTTTCTGCACTTCTCTTGTCTCTTTCTGCTCCTCTTTTGCTTCTTTCTGTACTTCTTTTGCTCTTTCTGCACTTCTCTTGCCTCTTTCTGCAGTTCTCTTGCTTTTTTCTGCACCTCTCTTGTTTCTTTTTGCAACTCTCTTGTCTCTTTCATCACTTCTCTTGCTTCTTTCTATACCTCTGTTGCTTGTTTCAGCAGTTCTGTTGCCTCTTTCTGCACCTTTCTTGCTTCTTTCTGCACCCCTCTTGCCTCTTTATGCAGCCCTCTTCCCTCTTTCTGCACCTCTCTTTCCTCTTTCTGCACCTCTCTTGCCTCTTTCTGCAACTCTCTTCCCTCTTTCTGCAACTCTGTTGCCTCTTTCTGCACTTCTCTTGCCTCTTTCTGCAACTCTGTTGCTCCTTTCTGCACTTCTCTTTCCTCTTTCTGTACCTCTCTTGCCTCTTTCTGTACCTTTTTTCCTCTTTCTGCGCCTTTCTTCCTCTTTCTGCAGTTCACTTGCTTCTTTCTGCACCTCTCTTGCCTCTTTCTACACCTCTCTTGGTTCTTTCTGCACTTCTCTTCCTTCTTTCTGCACCCCTCTTGCCTCTTTCTGCACCTCTTTTGGTTCTTTCTGCACTTCTCGTGCTTCTTACTGCACCTTTTTTGCTTCTTTCTGCACCCCTCTTGCCTCTTTCTGCAGCCCTCTTCCCTCTTTCTACACCTCTCTTTTCTCTTTCTGCACTTCTCTTGCCACTTTCTGTACTCAAAAGGGAAGTGCAAGCTCTCAAGTTTAAAGGTCTGCTTGCTCTTGTGACTGAGGTATATGTCTACTTATACATGTATTCTCACATGTGTTATGCATCTGAAGATGGTAGCTTAAAAAGCGGGTAGCTTCTCCTATAGGTGGTCAAATCTTCTCAGTTCTTCTCTGTCATTCGGTTGCACAGGCAGACATGTCTTACGTATGTAGGTGTTATAGAGCCCCTCAAATATACTATTGAATACCCATGTGCCCTGTATTATGAGCAGAAAGAAATACATACACCTTCTTGTACACAAATCTACAGAGAATGCCGTTTGAAACACAGGTATTCAAGTATTTGTATGTTTATTTTTATGTAAGCGAGGGCGAGGGAGAGGAGAGGTGGGAGCAGTGAGGGGGGTTGAGGGAGCTATGCCCTAGGAAAGTGCATTTCAGGTGGTCAAAGGCATCTAAATCCACACCTGCAAGCTTCCTTCCTGAAGTCTGGGGCATCTTGGGTTTGCCCATAGGGTTAAAGGTGGATGACCCTTTGGGTTCTGCCCTCATATCAAGGGTCGAAGGCACTGCACTGTGAGGTTAAAAAGTTTTTATTCTAGCTGTGCTATCGTGTAGTTCCTATATTACCCATACAGGACCTGAGTGTTCGGATAACATAAACTGTGGGTTTGGTGGCAGACTGATTCTGAGCACCCCACCATGCCTGTTTGCATAAGTTAGCTCACAGTGCCACTAGTGCCTCCTCTTATCGGGGAGAGAATAGTTTCTGGCAACCTCAGAACATGACAACCCTGATCCCTCAGGATCGTGGAAACAATGTACTACTTTTCGCTCAGTCACTCATGCTTACTTATCTTGTCTCAGAGATACACAGAATAAACAGCCTGGGCGTTTCCATAAGGGTTTATTGAACAGTCGTTATTCTTGTGTAGAATATATGAGCTGCAACAACCATTACACAGTAGCAGAGATATATGATTAGCAGTACAGTGAATATAAATGGATAGTACAGTTCTACCATCTTGCACTACGCATGAATAAATACATGAATATAAAATGCATTGATAAAAGAAAGCACGTACTCCTACAATGCCTATCTAGATGTACCTAAGTGTACCTAGCATGTGAGTAGGTGTGAAGCCAAGAATCCCTCTAGGATTTAGTCGAAAACCATTACCTGAAGTGTGAGAATGTAGGAGCCCTTCTTGGTCTCGAGCTGGACACCCCGCGAGGGATGTTCAGACCACTGTCAGCTGGAACGTCTGCATGCAGGAGTCTCAGCATCTCTGGTCAGTGTGTCGGCCTGGAAGTCTTGGTTCCCTCTAACTAACACTAGCAAGATGTGCTGTATTTATACAGAAAGTATCTAGGGTTCCTTTGACCCTTGTTGCTTGTATTAGCCATTGTTGGATGTGAGGATGACGTATGGGATGAACCGTGTACGTAGCTATGGGGAGGAAGGTGGTGTAGCCCCAGCCTGGTTTCTGAGAACCCTTATGAATATTCATTCATACTGTGAGAGTCTATTGATGGAGTTATAGGACTCTATTGTTTAGGAAAAACCCTCCTTCTGCACCCAGGACTAGAACTAGGTAAAGGTTCAATCCTAAAAGGCCCGTTACAGTGTAGTGTAGGGGAGGTAATGTAGGTGAAGGGGTATGATGTTACTCGGGCCTATATTAGGGTACCTATATGGAACATAACACCCACTCCTCTTCTGAACAATCAATATTGATAAAAATGCTGGTGAACCATTTCCACTATTAGGTAGTAGCGCATTAAAACCATCACAAAGTGTTGTAAAAATATTGTCTTAAAAGCAATTAAAAACAGTTTTAAGAGGTGGAAAAAGAGGAAGATAAAAAATCTGTTACTTCGACAATCAGTTTTTTGGGATTGATACTTAAGCCGAAGTCCTAATTGAGTTCGTTTATATAAGTCGAACCACTACAAGCGTCAGAAGGCCATGCATTTTTCAGCAAAAGTGACAATTTAAAAGAAATGTTCCAATTTTAGTTGAGTTTTGGAAAAAAAAGAAAAACTGAATTCTTTCCCAGCACACGATGAGCCAATTATAGATTCAGGGGCCGATTCCGATCTCGGCCGGTAGTGCTCCGAATCGGATTCGGATTTACCGGATCCGATTCGGAGCCCTGTTTCCCGACCGAATCGTACGCGGGTCCGGCCGAGCGAGTACGATGCAAGCACCCGCGAAATCGCCGACCGACTCGTACGCGGCTTCCACACGCTCCGACCGACTCGCATGGACACGACTCGCAGCGCGCTATGGAGACGTTTCCCGGCCGGGTAAGTACGATGCGCGCCGCGAGCAGTCCGACCGACTCGCGCCGTCCGGCTCAAAAAAGCTGTCGGAGCCGGACTTTGGGGGTCTGCGTCGGACCCCCTGTACGCGTAGGCGCGCGGAGTCGCACACAGGGGGGACCCATGGGTCCCCCCTACCTGTGCATGTACGCCGCGATGCGCATGGATGCGTACTCGCTGTAGGGGGCGCCCTTGTTCACCTCCCACCCATTGAGTCAATGGGAGCCCGCGTACGCGTTGTACGACCGGCTCCCATTGACTTCAATGGGAGTCCGACCGAATCGAGTCCGATAGCATGCGAATGCATCGTACTCGTCCGGTCGGACTGCTAGGGTCCGATTCGGTCGGAATTCTCTCCGGGTCCGGCTCGGTCGGAGAGATTTCCGGCCGGAATCGGAATCGGCCCCTAAGTGTCCTGGCTGAGAGACGCAACATCGTTGTTGCTTGCTGCTGCAGGGGACGGTCCTTGTAACACCTTGCAAAGTACATCAATGGAGCACAGATGATATTCAGTACTGCCAATAGCTGGTGTAGAGGCAGCCGGTGCTGTAGTCGATACCTCGGTGCTAGTGGTGGTAGCGGTGGAGCTGATGCTCAACCCAGTTGTAAAAGGCACCTGCGGATTCTCGAGGAATGCAGCCATCAAGATGGGAATACGCTGGGGACATTGCCGAGCGTGGGCCCTCAGGGGTTCCAGCCGGGTATTCAAGTCCACAGGCGTGTCCGTTGCAAGTGTCAGACAGAGGTCCAACACGCGTTCGTCACCGCAAAACAGGCATCGAACAACAGGTAAGATGCAGTCCATCCAGACTGGTCTAAACGATAGGAACC
The DNA here is from genome assembly GCA_963921515.1 of Calotriton arnoldi. Lineage (NCBI taxonomy): Eukaryota > Metazoa > Chordata > Amphibia > Caudata > Salamandridae > Calotriton > Calotriton arnoldi. The sequence continues at coordinate 630,288 of CAWUFW010007889.1, read as the reverse complement.
AAGATGCGCTTAGTCGCCCTGGCGAGGTGTGCCCAGATGTTGTACCATGCGTTCACGGTATTTGCTCTCCAGGAGCGCCTTTGCCATCTAGTTGGAAATTGGGCCGTCCATTGCGGAGCAGAAAAATGACAATCAGGATTCCTGCGATAGAAAGCAGGATCAGCGGAAGATTTGGAATAACTCCGAGGATTGTCTGAAAGGTGCTTAGAAATCCTGACCCTATTGTCTTAAATAGGTGTACAATACCACTCGTATCAGACATGTTAAAGATACGGCCCACCATTTCTGCGAAATGAAAGGGGCAGTTTGTACGTATAAGTGCCTGTATCTCAGTCGAGGTCCTTGCGATTTGAAGATCAAAGGTCTCTCGAGCGGAGGTTAAGGGTACGGGTTGCTGCAAAAGCATGGCTTTCAGTCTGCTCAAAGTATCAAATTGTATAAAGGAAGCATTCAACGAAGGCCATAACGGTGCCTCCTTGACTGTACTTGTTGGGGGAAACAATACTTGCATACAGCAAGTAACCCTGGAGTTCACAGTGACCAGATAGGCAATGCCCGGAACATCCCACAGCAACCTTGATCGTTCAGCATCAAGTAACTCCCATTCGAGAGTAGCTCGAATACCGGTTTAATCACGGCAGCTGGAGTCCCTTTCATGTGGCAGGACAGGTTTGCTACCGACCCATTACAAGCTCCGTGCAATGAAATGTCCTGGCACATGAGAGAACCACTTAGAGCGTTCTTACAGTTTGTACCGCTTAGAAACACTTACCGATCCCCACTCCGGCATCGAAATCTGTATGGTAACTCCCAAGATTCCTTAATGTATTCCTTACCCATCTTTTCACATTTGCCCGCCTGCCTTTGCTCAAGGCAATATTGAAACTGAAAAGTAGTGACCGGTAGAGTGATGTGGCCATGGATAAGCCATTCCGTAGACGGAGATTCCGTTACCGTGAATGGTAACCTGTCCAGTTTTTCAATACGCAGAATTGTATATTTTGCTCCCCTTTGTGCCATTTTCATCTGTTTATCTGTTAGATTATATTCAGAAAACAGAGATGTACTGTTGATATAACTCCAAGGCACATAGCCTGCACGCAAAGATTGCAGCGTCCAGCTCAATAACATAACAGAACGTAACTGAGATTGCCCGTGTTGTAATATGGCTAAATCTTGTTCCAGTATGTCTATCGCAGAAGATACAATGTTGCCTAAGGAATATATCCTGGAGTTCAAAGTTGTTAACCCATTGTCTACCACTGCTAGAGATTTCTCCAAGTTAATACGGTCTATTTCCCGTATTCTCTCTGCGGCCTCTTGTTGGGATATTTTCCAGTTTTCATTGTAGGCAGCATAAATGCCAGCATATATGAAACGTTTCTGATGAGGTTTCCTGGGACCTAGTAAAAAATCCCTAAGATCCATGTCTTGTGAGAGTAAGGCTAAGTGTTGTTTCACTTCTGTGAGTGTTGAGGTTTCTAGCCAATCAAGGCACAACTTCCCAGCACTGTAGGATGTCACTAATCCTGGATGTTCTCTCTGTACATAATGTGGGTCTGGCCTGTGGATATTGAACCCTTCGGTTATACCCCAGAATCTTTTCTGACATGTGTTCATGTCTAAGGGCCAAACCACCCATATTTTCCAATCAGGGTCTGTTCTATTGTACTGTAAAATGTCATCTATTGTTGCCCCTTCTTTTGAAGACGAATTTTGCCACCCGTCCATCTGAGATGGTGTTGGAAATCGAGGTGTGTTCAGGTCCTTGTTCTTGGCTAGTCCAAGACAGGATGTCTGTTGCACAGTGTCATTTAGAAATATCATCTGCTGTGGAATGAGGCATGCTCTAAATAGCGCTTCTGTTCCCTGGACTTGCCAGTCCCTAGAACCCCAGACTGATTTTAAGTCTATTGTGTCCTTCCATAGGTCAAAACCCTGTTCAGACAATTGGGCAATAAAGGAAGCAGAGTATATCTGTTTGGTGTTAGTCAACATAATTTTCAGTGCCGATGTCGTTGTAACCTTATAATAATATGAGGTCGGGTCAGTGGTGTTAAAACCTGAAAAATATGCAAATTTCTGTGCAAATGTATGCGAACTACCTTTTGGTGGTGTAGGGCAATGTTCCCACTGGTGGTACTCAAAAACATTTCTAGGCGAAATAGATTTGTGTAGGAAATGATGACCATAATGTTGGTAACAGACAGTACAATGTGTCATAGTCTGAATTACCTTCTAACATTTTAGTGTTCGGAAATGCGGCAGTTTTTTCTAGATCAGACAACATGTTATTAACAGTTTCAGAGTCCCAATCATCAGAAAATGTACTGGAGGTAATGATGTCACTTAATGAAATTTTAAATACATGTGAAAGTTTCAAAAGTTCAGTCGGACTGAATATATCAAAATCAACTTTGTCCCAGACTATACCGTCCGGTATAGGAACCGCTGTGACGTTCACTGTTGACAAGTCTCTTTGTTCACGATGTGAAGATTAATGTTTTTTTAAATCAGATTAACTTTTTGGGCTGTGGAGCTTTGTTAAAGGTATCGTCCATTAATAAGCATGCTAAAAGTTATAACTAAGCCTAGCCAGACAAGAAAAAATAGAATCCCAGTAATTACCCAGAGTTCTAACCAAGGCGATACCAGGTAAGTCTTTTTAAGAAAGTTTAGAAAGTCTTTAACTTGCTGCTTGCATGAATTTTGGGCTGGCGTTGTTTCCGGTTCACTTGGATCCAAGGAAAACCTATCAAAGTTTATGAAGTAGCCAGCAGCAGTTCGATCAATTGTAGGAATTGCATCGGGATTTGTTGAAATCTCATTTTGCTCTCGTCGAGGCATGTTGACGTAGACGTCTGTATTTGGTCTAATTGCAACTTGTGTGTTGTTTTGAGTTTGATTTTGAAGTTGAACTTCTGGTTCAAGGGGAACAAGTTCCATAGCATTGTTGCTTAGTCCTTCATTCCGCACAGGAGGCTCTTCAAACGTGATGAGTCTTTCTGTTTGAACTTCTTGGATTGTAGCGAGAGGAGGGCGTCTGCTACTGTGGAGTCCACGAGGCCTACTGTTCAGTATCGGCCACATAGTGTGGTTTGATTAAGTCGATTGAGACAAATCTTTTCTCCTTCTTTCCGGCAAGAGGCGGCAAAAGTACAGTTCTTGTTCCTTGAACTGCTAGGACAGGTACAGGCTTTCTGTATGATGGTCCAAATTCTTTTTTGTCCGCTATTTTCTCTCCGACCAGATCCACGACTTTTGGGATCCAGACAGGTCTTGCCGTGACTGCCTTGACTTCCCCAGTGGCGGTCTGTTTCTGGAGCACGTTACTTTGTTGTGTCCTGGATTCATTTAGATCCTGTAAAACAGCCAAACGATCATGGATATCAAATGGTTTCTCATCCGCCACTGCGCCTTCACAATCAAGATCAGGTACCCACATTCTTGTCCCAAATAGGACCTCATATGGAGTGACACCCCCTAGAGAATTTCTTGGCTGGTTATTGAGTGCTCTTTGTACCCCATAAAAGTGATTGACCCAACTACCGCCCTTGCCTAATACCCTAGCTGTTAAAGATTGCTTTAAGTCCCGGTTTTTCTTCTCCACAACTGAATTTTCCTCAGGATGGTACGGAGAGGAGTACCGCAGTGCAACGCCCATACTTTTCATGGCCTCTTTGTAAGCCCAAGAGCTAAACGCCGGGCCACGGTCAGAATGTAACGTGCCAACTGTGTATGTCCCTATAAAGACTCGCAAATCTTTGATAACAGTTTGAGCGTCAGCCGAGCGTTGAGGCCATACCCATAGGAATCTTGAGCAGGAATCCACTGCAACCATGATATACCTGTAAGCCCCATCAGATTGTAAGGGGCCGCAGTGGTCCAGATACACACATGCAAGAGGTTTGTCAGATATTAGTAATGGTGTCTGCGCTGGGCGTGTTCTGGTGGAGCCTTTCATCTGTTGGCAGATGTCACATTTCAAGACTTGGGGCCCGATTCTGATGCGGGTTGGAAAAGCTTCCCGACCGAGGGCCTGATTCTGATGCGGTTAGGAAGGCCTCCTAACGGAATTTGCTCCTTCCAAATCGGATCGGGAACGTGTCTTCCCGACCGAGGGCCCAATTCTGATGCGGTTAGGAACAAATGTTCCCATTGAAGTCAATGGGAGTTCAACCAAATCGTATCTGGAAGCATCCGGATGCATCCTACTCCGCCGGTCGGACTTTCCCGATCCGAGTGGGTTGGACACCATTTCCCAACCGATTCGGTCGGGAAGCTTTTCCAACCCGCATCAGAATCGGCCCCATAGTCTTTAGTTTGTTTTGTTAGACCTGGCCAACAATAGCGCTGTTTCAACAATGAAATAGTCGTTGTAACGCCTGTATGTGCAGAGCCCAAACCCTCGTGTGCTGCTAGTATTAAACCTTGCCTACGATCCATATTTGGTATTACTCTGTCCCCCACTCTAGGAATCTGAGCATATGGAATGTTGTTTGCATCTAACTTATAGGAGTACTTGAGTGGAAATTTCTTTGGTACTGCACCGCTGTTTTTGCTTGAAGCAATAACAGCCACCATAATCTCACCATCTATCCTCGTTTTACAACAAGTGATTGCAGCTACGGAAGCAGTACGTTCAGCCCCCTTTGCGGCTTCATCAGCCAATGAATTCCCTTCAACGTGAACGCCATCACGCTGATGACTCAGTGTATGGATCACGTGAGCCCTTGGTAGTTTGTTCTTTAATTCAACTACCTGTTCCCATAGCATTTTATGCTTAATTGTACCACCTTTTGCATCCTTAAACCCGTTCTGTTCCCAATGATATAAATATTCATTGTATGACTGTACACAGTAAGAGGAATCACACACAATTAGTGTGGGGAATTCGTGATCCGTATTTACAAGTGCCAGTATCAGTGCTTTTAACTCTGCCAACTGAGCCGTGCAGTCTCCTAGAGATTGTGTTTTGGTGCAACTCGGATGGAACTTTCCATCCCGCATGCAACCTTTAACAATTGCACATGCCGTGCTGTATTGTTGCTTACTCCCTATGGCCGGTTGAGCTGATCCGTCAGTGTAAATAATATATTCATACTGATCGAGAGGCAATATTTCATTTGATAGAGGATATTCTTGTTCGTATTGCAGAAGTGCTTGTGTTTTTAGATTTGGATCAAATCTGTATTCAACATCCGTTACAGTAAGAGAATCAGCCCATTGTATCCATCTAGGATGTAAGGCTTTTGCGTTTGGAATGCTTGCCTTTGTAACAGCTTCTAAAGCTGGTACTGGGGTTACGACAATTATGCGTTTCCCCTGAGCCAGTGCTCTTTCTCTTGCTACAGCGGTCTGAACTGCTGTCAGGATTTTTTCTGTTGAAGTGAAACGCATTTCTGCGCTTGTGTACAGGTGTGATTTGTAAGCGATTGGTACAGTTTTGCCTTCATTGAAGGTTAAGTAAGTGTACCCGCATTGACCCGCTATTATTCGGATCACTAAGTTGTGTACGTTTACGCGTGTCTGTAAGTTTTGGAAGCTATCATGTCTTCTTGTAGTGAACGTAGGATGTTTGTGTGTTCCTGTGTCCAGTGTCTGACTGAAAAGTCAGGTTTGATTAAGTCATAGAAAGGTTTTACCCTTTCTGCGTAATCTAAAATGTATGTTCTGCCGAAATTTAAGAATCCCAGTATTGAGTGTAGATTTTTTAATGATTTTGCTGGTTGAAGCAGCGCACACTTTTCTAAAAAGTTAGCTGCCAGGCTTTTCCCTTCACTTGAAAGCTCATATCCTAAAAATAGGACATTGAGGTGGGCTATTTTTGATTTCTTAAAATTAAATTTGTAGCCCTCAGAGGCGAATCCCATAATAATGGTGCTCACCCTGGTCAAGTGCTTTTTAAGTCATCGTCCGTCAGATAAATATCATCCACATAGGACAATGCTTCTTCATCAAAATGTTGGAGTAACTCTGTTACTCTTGCTGAGAAAACCCCTGTGCTGTTCTTATATCCCTGGGGGAGACAACAAAATTGCCGCTGGGACCCCAACGCTAAGAATGCGGTCACATACCTGCTTTCAGGCGCTATATTTTGGCAGAAAAATCCATTTGAGATATCCAGTGTAGTTTTGTACTTTTTCTGCACAATGTTATTCATTAATGCAGCACTGTGTGCGTTTTGGACAGCGAATGTCTTTGTGCATTAGTTTAAATGTCTGTAATCTAAAACTAGACGATATGAGTTGTCCGGTTTTGATACTGGAAACAAAGGGTTGTTCATTGGTGAGGTGCATGTTTCAATCACCCCTTGGTATTCAAGTTGATCTAAGATCTCCCTGACCTGTTTTTTAGCTTCTTGCTTTATTGGGTATTGCCTCTGAGCGTTTGGTGAAACTTTTAACGGGATCACGTGGTGGGTTGAATCCTCATCCCGACCGGCATGATTTTTGTATAGTGCAGGAGCTAGGGCAACTGCCCACTCCTGTGCATATGCATGTTTAAGATGTATGGGAACGAGGTCAGAGAATGCTGGAAAAATTACCATTTCTCCCCTAGGGCACTCCATAACAAATGCTGGCGGCCAATCTTGTTCTGCTAATAGGATGTCATAACCAGATGACAGATTTTCCCAAAAGAGACCTTTAACTTTCCTGGGCTTGTCCCCCTCCATTTGGAGTGTTATTTCGTGTAACTTATGTGGGATGCTCACCCTTGTGTCTGGTGTTTCCACCGTGATGTAATCATTAAAGTCCGCTGTCACCAGAAATTTCATCAGGTTCTGGCGAGCTATTGTTACTTCTGCCGCACTGTCTAGCATCATCAGAGCCCATTCCCCGTTCAGAAGTTGCGTCCTCAGAATTCTGGGCATGTCTGATCTTTATGCCTGCAACTTTCTTCTTCTTAAACTGAGGTTTTGATTTTGGCTTTTCTTCTTTTTTGGAAGTATAGTCTTGAGCGTGCTGCTTGTCTCTGGACTTTGTATGCTCTTCTTTGTGTTCTGACCGTCCTTCTCTCTCTGAGTTTTTTCGTCGAGCCCTGAAAGGAATGAGAGGAACGTGTATCAGTATCCTGATACCTATCAGTTTTCCTAATATTATCCCTATTCCTAAGGTTGTACCTCTTTTCAGAGGGCTCCTGTGGAGGAGATCTGCCTCAGGATTGAGATCTGTTTTTAAAGTTTTGTTGTTTTTTGTTATCCCACTTCTTTTTAGAAGAAGCAGGTGTCTGCTTGGTAGTGTCCTTTTCAGGACTGCCCATCAGTTGTGGTTTTAATGCTTTCCCACCCAAACTGTCTCTGCCTAATTCTGCATACGCAGTTTCAATTATTTTGGGTAGTTCGTGTTGTTGTTCTAATGGGCTGAACTCCCTTAGGCGTTGGCGGATTGCCACTGAAGCTGCTTCCCCTTTAATATCAGCTAGTATTATGGCTGATACCTAGTCATAGTTATTTAATAACTTCATCCCTAAGTTCAGGGCAGGTTCTGCTCCATACTCATTTTGTATTTGTCTCAATACGTCTGGTACTACTGCTAATGAAGGAATACCATGTGTCCTGGTATATATGGCAGCAAAGACTGTACCCCAAGAGGTGCAGTCCTCTACTTGTGGTGTTATCCCCATGGGCAAGCAGATTGTTAGCATTCTGTGTTTTCCAAACGGGGTAGTATTCGGGAATACTGCCTCGAGCTGAGTTATTTTCTGAGCTACCCAGAATGGCATTTGTTCACGTATCGTGGGCATCTTGCCCATTACTGCGTGTAATGTTTGTGGTGTGATTTTAGTTGCTGTACTCTGATATTGTGTTCCATTTGTTGCAACTGTTGTTGGTTGGACTGTGAAAGTCCTCATGACAAATTGTGTCAAGTTTCTGTAGATTTTGATTAAATCCTTGTGTTGTAAGAGTAAGTCTGCCTGTGGCATTGTGTCAATGTCAGGATGTGGTGTGTAGGCCGCTAATATTGGCCATGTTGCCACGTCTCCTCCGAGCGGGCCCAATCTTACTCTATTTCTTATATGGGGTAGGGTGCCTTTAAACCAGTATAGGTGTTCCTGGTACGTGAGTGGAACTTCTATGTCCTCGCACGGACCATATTCCTGTGGTGCATCTCCTTCTACATAGTAGTGAAATGTCTGTGTTCTTGCATCTGCTGCTGGGTATGTAACCCACGAATAAAACACCTCTGTTTTATTTGATTTGTGTGCCTCAATCACGAAAGCTACAATGCCACCCCTAGCTTGTAAACCATTTTCTAATAGTTTCAGGGTGATAGTACGTCTAAATTTAGGTGCAATGAGAATTCCCTCCACCTCTTCTTCTCCTATTGAGAGGCGTCTAGCCACCACGGGTTATCTTCGCCCTCAGTCATTTTGTAAAGGAGAAGTTTGTTCAAGGGAACTAAGATTAGGTGTTATGCACAATTTTGGGAACAAAATGTCCTTCAAGCTTGATTAACCAACAGCCAATAAATAGGATATTTCGCCTACTCAGTTGTGGTGGAGTTTTGTGCCCACGCACTCCAGACGTCTCTGACGTTTTGTGAGTAAGGGTCTCTGAGAATAGCACGACTGAACTACTCAGATTCTACTGTTAAATAATACCCAACCAACGTTGGCGGCGCCATGTCGTGTAGTTCCTATATTACCCATACAGGACCTGCGCGTTCGGATAACATAAACTGTGGGTTCGGTGGCAGACTGATTATGAGCACCCCCCACCGAGAGATGTTAGCCTGTTTGCATAAGCTAACTCACAGTGCCACTAGTGTCTCCTCTTATCGGGGAGAGAATAGTTTCTGGCAACCTCAGAACATGACAACCCTGATCCTGCAGGATCGTGGAAACAATGTACTACTTTTCGCTCAGTCACTCGTGCTTACTTATCTTGTCTCAGAGATACACAGCCTGGGCGTTTCAATAAGGGTTTATTGAACAGTCGTTATTCTTGTGTAGAATATATGAGCTGCAACAACCATTAGACAGTAGCAGAGATATATGATTAGCAGTTCAGTGAATATAAATGGATAGTACAGTTCTACCATCTTGCACTACGCATGAATAAATACATGAATATAAAATGCATTGATAAAAGAAAGCGCATACTCCTACGATGCATACTCCTACGATGCCTATCTAGATGTACCTAAGTGTACCTAGCATGTGAGTAGGTGTGAAGCCAAGAATCCCTCTAGGATTTAGTCGAACCCCATTACCTGAAGTGTGAGAATGTAGGAGCCCTTCTTGGTCTCGAGCTGGACACATCGCGAGGGATGTTCAGACCACTGTCAGCTGGAACGTCTGCATGCAGGAGTCTCAGCGTCTCTGGTCAGTGTGTCGGCCTGGAAGTCTCGGTTCTCTCTAACTAACACTAGCAAGATGTGCTGTATTTATACAGAAAGTATCTAGGGTTCCTTTGTCCCTTGTTGCTTGTATTAGCCATTGTTGGATGTGAGGATGAGGTATGGGATGAACTGTGTACGTAGATATGGGGAGGAAGGTGGTGTAGCCCCAGCCTGTTTTCTGAGAACCCTTATGAATATTCATTCATACTGTGTGAGTCTATTGATGGAGTTATAGGACTCTATTGTTTAGGAGAAACCCTCCTTCTGCACCCAGGACTAGAACTAGGTAAAGGTTCAATCTTAAAAGGCCCGTTACAGTGTAGTGTAGGGGAGGTAATGTAGGTGAAGGGGTATGATGTTACCCGGGCCTATATTAGGGTACCTATATGGAACATAACAGTGCCATGGCTTCTGAGACGGTCCGTTGGATGGAGGCATCCATGACTTCACAGAATTTGTCATCAATGGGGAGGTAGGTAAACTCTTCTTCCTCCTGAGCAGTCACTTTTATGAGGGGGAGACACTAACCACCCTTTGATTTACAGGGCTAATGAAAACTACAGGCAGGCGAATCTTTTGTTGCAACCAACCTGTATTTTATGAGACATATATGTATTATGTAGGTATTATGGGCCTGGGTGCAGTGTCCACAGTGCCCTGCAGAGGACTATTTTGTAATTGGAGCGAGCACGGGAGAAGCGCTGAGATACACTAGGTCATTGACCTCAAATACCGACCTCGACCTGGGGCGTATACACGCACACAATCTCGAATTGAGAGAAAAGCCTTTATGGCAAACTACGGACCTCTAAAGAGAGGTGTTACAATCCAGGCCCCCGGGGCAAAGCACAGATGTGGCCTGCCTTTAGCACTGATCCAATTGATATGCGTTGAGTGTGATCGGATCAGCGGCTCAGTACACGTCAAGATAAAACCCTTCCATGAGGCGTGCAGGCGCCCCTAGAGGTCCGAGGACTGCGCCACACAGCCCCGACACACCTCAGCGAAGGTTGAGCCCCTAAGCCACGTAGAAGTGATTGCACTTCCATGGAGAGTATCCTGCAAGGTAATTAACCTTCAACTGCAGCTGCAAGCGGCAAACAAAGAAATTCAATCTTAAAAGCAATAAAACACAGTAAAGAAAAGTGGCCCACAGGCCTAGCACTTAACTGAAGGCTGAGAGGAGCAACGAAGAAAGAGGAGGAGATTACATAGACAAAGGACTATAAAGGGACATATGTACTCCGATTGGTTGACCGGTGGTGAACTTCTTCTATCCCAAGTGTTCATGGGATATGTAGTTTCGGGTTTAATGGTTTCACATGGCTGCTGTAAAAATAAAGCGAAGAAGGAAAACATAATCCTCGCCTCCGGTCCTGACATAGAATCAATTTCCACTGCACTCATTTTACTGGTAAATGACAGGATCAAAACATTGTTTTCCAGTTTCTTGATGAATCTTATGAAGAGCCTTATAGCACCTTCCATTTTTCCAATTCAAATAAAAAATAAATCATCAATATAATGCATCCATAATGGTATGTGTGGTATAAAATTAATTCTCGTCAATCAAGACCAATTGCTCCCCCCACCACACTGTGATGTACTGTCTCTGATATAATGACTCCAGATTTACTGCCCGAAGTCCACCTTTGCAGATATTTACCACCCGCTCAGAGCAGGTAGTAAATGTCGCCGTTAAACCGCCTGGAATGAGGAATTCCCTGCTGTGTTCCGTCCGGTAATACCTGGGCAGCACTATTATTCCCTATTCTGTGGGATCTAACTCGTAATTGCATGAATTGCATGCTGAGATTCCGGTCCGCATGGGAAATTTCAGCCTCCTGGAATATCTGTACAGAATTCCTCATTATCGGGCCATCGTTTAATACATTGGGAAACAGATACGCACTCGTAAGTGTAAAGCGTCGGTGGGTAAAATTGTATTACATAAATTAAAAAAATAATTTATAATATAAGGAACATAAATTTTTATGTACGAGCATGGAGTTATTATGAAGGGCTACACAGGCCTGAATAAACAAAATAAACATAACATAAACAAAATTCCGTGCATTTATTAGCTCAAATGAGGTTAATGTGCTAGACATATTTGATTTAAAATGTATACATAAGCTGCGTTTGAAGGATTTTTTCACTGGACAAGCAATACCGAAAATATGTACAACATGAAGACGTTAAAAATGCTGCTTCTGTGGCACCCGTTCGTTGCCAAGCGCAGTAAAAGGTCCGTCGCATGCTGAGATATTACGAATTTCGTGCATTTTGTGACAGGAATTATGAAAGCTTTGAAACGTAAGTAATCCACAGTACTACATTTTGCATCCGACATGCCACGCTATGTGCACATTTCACCTAAACCCAGCAATAAAAAGCCCATGCTTCACTGAAGAAATGGTCATGTGCTAAATAAAATCCGCTCTGCATAAATCACTCATTTTTCCATACACCGCTCACGCTGGGAGTAAACACTGCAAATATTAATGAACACTGCACGTGTTCAAGATATAACTAGGTAGAAATTACAAGCTGACAAACCATCAATTACAGCATAAATGCTACTCAAGAGCAATAGCAGCTGCGCCGACACAATAAACCTGGGCCTGGAGTTTTATTTACTTAGCACTTCTCTGCAAAGCGACATTTAAAATGCCCCCCTAAATGACGGAAGCCGTGGGCAGCCATGAACCTCACGCTCAACGTGCACCAATAGATGTACCATTTGCTATCCCAGCACCAGTGGGTGTTTGAACGTCAATGAGACAAAACGGTTTGTACTGCAGTAATAAAAATGTGGAACATTAAGTTGTGGGAAAGTTAGCAATATGATCAATATATTACACAGTAGCAGATTACACGCAAGGACCACACGCAAAAGAGAGGCAATCAACTGTTACGATCACAGTCTTCGTGGAATACTGAATTATAAATTGCATGCATGAATCAAGACACGGAACATTTACCACAAACCATTCAGGAAGTTGTTTCAGGCTTTTAATTTCCCATGAGGTTTAAATCATTTAATTACTATTAAGTATTTGATATATTTTTTGCCTCATTTGGTTTTATTAAAGATTTGTGTGTGTGCAAATGTGCCCTGGACTTTTCATGGAGAGGCTTGAGTGATTTCTCTACTCTGCAAACCTTTCTCTTAAGTTGAAGATGGCTGCCGACGCCCCATTTTTATGCAAAGCTATGCAGGGTGCCTAGGGTGCCCAGTAGCAGATTTTTTTCTGAGAATTATCTATAATTTATTATGCAAGCCTAATATTCTTTTGGGGCAGGACGATTAAGGACTTTATTTAGACCCTCGTTGTGGATGGCTTTTTTGCTGACGATGAGTACCTCTGTGCACTAAAATGCTTAAGTTTAACATTTAAAATATCTCAATTTCATGAGTGGTGAAAGTCAATGTTGGTCTCTGGGTTTCAAATCAATGGCATGTGAAAGTTTGGTTGAGGAAGCGCAGAACGAAGGTCTTGCTTGACATTATACTACACTTTTACTACTTAGGAGTCGTTCTGCTACCAATAGGTTTCGCTGTTGCTGAGGCATTAGTGACAGATTAGTCAACCAACATTTAACGATAAGAGACTAGTATTGTCTTCAGCTTTCGCCTAAATCTGAGCAGAATATTTTCTAGATGCAAGGAAAGTGAAATATTATTCCGCAGGTTAGATGACTGATTGAAAAATGTTCCCTTCGCTTTTAAAGTGAAGAGTGCTTCTAGCAGGCAGGGCATCTCAGAGCATGGATCACACCTCAGTGGTCGGCAATCATCTTTCGCTGATGGAGGGGGGAAGTTTTTCAGACCTAATTCAATGTACCACAGTTATAGGCAGTCCACGAGGAGCTCTCAGTTTTTTGGGAAACACGATCATATCTTCCAGTGCATTCTGCAGTATGGCGACAGGGATCTTAGGGAGCCTCTCAGTGTTACCATCACCTAGCTCTCTAATGATATCAGTGACCAAATTCTTGCTGCCTCCAGAGGTAAAATAAGGAATGGCACAACAATGGAATAGGTGATAAAACATGCCCTGGCAGCATTAACTAGTGGCTCTAGGAACCGAGTGTTCTTTAATAAAAAACCAAAGTCTGCTCACTTTTTCCAATTAGAATAGAATGGGCCCTTATTGATTGGCCATCAGCTTTTTTAGTGCTGCACTTCAATAATAACTAACTGTATTAAAGTATGTGTGGACTGCCACTGAAGAGTTGCTCAGACCAGCCACAAAATGAGGGAATCAAAATATCAACCATGAAAGGCTAACAATTGTAATTTATGGGTTGGATGACATGGACTTTGGGGGTCAAATATATGCTAAAAAGGAGCTGGGAGAAAGCACTACCTTATCCTTTGAAAAGCTGTGTAGAAACAATGTGTGATGTTGTTCAGAATCTGTCAGTTGTATATTAAAGGATTGACTGGCCAGCCTTGTGTTGGTCGCCGTTGACTATCTCTAGTGGATCGCTCTTGTGTGGTGGCTGAGAAATGGGATTGCCTTGTCATCAGATTAGTTCAGAAGCAAAGGGGCGGACATTCAGGGGCATATTCACAAGCCCCTATCGCCACAGGAACGTCACTTTTTTCGACGTTCCTGTGGCGATAGGGGCTTCACTTTATTCACAAGGCAGCGTAAAGCCACTTAACATGGCTTAACGCTGCCTTGTGAATAAGGCACCCTTTCACGCTATACTTAGCGTGAAAGGGGAGGGCAATGAGTGTTGCTGTGGGCGTTCCACCGCAACACCCATTGCTTCTGACGCTGCCTCCTATTCACAAGACAGCGTAAATAGGAGGCAGCGCCAGAATTAAGACCAGGGGAAACCTGGTCTTAACCTGGCGGAGCGAGGAGAAATGTTTAATTTCTCCTCATTTTTGCTGTTTTCATGTGTGCTGCGTTGTGCAGCACACATGAAAACAGCAAAGGCCAATGATTGTGTATGTACAGAAAGGTCCCCCTTCCTGCACATAAACAATCATTTTTTGAAAATGCCGTTTTGCAACTTCTGTGTGTGCTGCGTTAAGCAGCACACATAGAAGTCACAAAAAGATGGATTTAGGCCCAGATCTCTGTACTGGGGTGAATGTATGACATTGTTCTGCATTCTGTCCATCAATTGTTCTTTTTGCAGAAAAGGAGCACAGCACAGGCCGCAATGTTAAAAGGCATTTTGCAAACATCCATGCACCGTGTGCCAGGCACCATGTTGTGCCTGGCACACGGTGCATGGATGTTTGGGGTGCACCACATGTGCCCCCCCTTGCCCCATAGCAGAGGCCCACGTGGGACGGGGGCCCTGCTAGGGGCCCTCCCAAAGTCCCTTTCTGTCTGCCTTTACATGGCAGTCAGACCGCTATGTAAAGGCAGAGGAAAAGGGACATCTAATCGCTATGGCAGTGCATCCGCAGGCCCCACCGCCCATTGTAGGGATTACGGTCGGACCGACGCCCCGAAATTCTCCTTGAGACCACTGCGCTCTGACGAACCGCATCATAATTCGGTGGTCGGACCGATATCCTGGCTGTCCTGCGGACCACCATCGACGGCCTGTCGGTGGCAGTCTGCCCGACATCCTAATCAGGCTCCAACTAAAAAAGCAGTTGTCTGAAGGGTGGTGGGGTGAGATGATCAAGGTTCAGGATGGATTGTTTCCATGAGAAGCAGGGTCAGTACTGATTTGTGTTAGGTGGACTTCTGTCTACAGTGGCACAATGGGCGAAGAAAGATTGGTTGGAATGCTGCCCTGAGTGATTGCCGATGGTTAGGCTATTTGCAAGCATTCGTCCCATCACCTTTTGGGTGTTTGATGCCAGTAGTATGCCTGGAAACTTAAGAATGGCACAGCTTTCCAAGCTTACTACTGTCAATGTTTATGAATTCCAAAAAGTAGTACATTTGCACCTATTCAAGGAGTACGTCTATAAGTGCAGATTTACTAGTTTTTTAGCAAACCAATCACTAAGTATATTTAGAATCCCAGTCCAAAAAATGAACAAGTTATAACCTCTTTGTGAAATGAGAACAATGAGAAAAATCAATACAGACCTAGCAGACCCAACCCATGTCGCCACACCCAACTCCCAAACCAAGAATGCATTTGAGGGGTGTCACACCCGAAACACCCACGCTGAATGTATGTCCTTTGCCAGTCCCACCTGTGCCTGATAGTTCTCCCTGGGAACTCATGACTACGGTCACATCAACACAACGCCTTGGTTCCCTGCCCTGGGATCACTTATGTTTAATGTATTTTCACTGCACTGACTCTTCTTCGCCTTTGCTACAAGAAGCATTGATGGATGAGTTGATCCATAAATGATAAGTACACCTTACCTTTCTTGGCCACTGTAAACTTGCTTATTAAAGGATATGAATTAAGACACTGCTCTACTGTCCCAAGACCTGAGCAAAAGCCAAATTGAAGCTCAGAAAGCACATTGCATTCGCTTTCCCAGGTTATTAAGTGCTCCAACAGAATCCCTCCCATTATTATAGCAGTTGAATTGATCAGCAATATTGGACAATAGCAATGCTGGTTCCCTCTTTGGAGCCTTTTTTAAAAATGGGAACGATAGTCGCATGGGACCATGCCTTGGGGAGACGCATCGTTAAGGAAGCCTTAAAGACGTTAGTCAGATGGGAAGCCCACAAAGGCATATTTGCCTTGAAAAGGTCACGTGGTATCCCATTCGGCCAAGGAGCTTTCCCCACAGGGCATCTGCTAATTGCATCTACCATATCACTCAATTTAATCTCTAGTTCTGGGAGGAATGTGGGAAAGAGGAGGATGGAAAAGAAGAAGCTGGAGAAGCTCTTGATGCAATTGCCACTCTCTCAGCGGGAATGGATCCTTTCATAGAGGTAGTGCCTGATTATAATTGAGTAAAGTGTGTGACTCAGTCTTCTGATGGTATCACTGTGTCAAGCCTGGAATCCTGGGCTTTCTCAAAATAATTGCGATTTACCGTCTGCCAAAAAGTTTTACTATCTTTAAGGTGACTGGCAATACTAAGGAATGATGCGCTTCCTCACTAATTATCTTTTTCTGGGCCCTTAACACCTTCTTGTATGCCTTCCTACAGCTACATACCTGCTCTAAATTTATAGGGACTTCTTTGAGTACTTCCAGCAGCGATTGTGAGCTTTTGTGCAGTTGAAGCTAAACCACTTAACTTGCTTCCTATTATTAAGTCTAATTGAGACTGTGAGCATATCATGTGCCTTGCCACAGATTCTATCAGAACTATTAAGTATCTCAGCCCCCCTCTATAGTGATATTTTCACCAAGGCACACGTAGAAATCAGGAAATGTTGAGGCTATTAAAGCACACAAAAAAGAATCATTGTCAACCTTTACCCAACTTATAATCACCCCTTTATTGTTCATATAGGTCAGTGGTAATGGAGTGACCTCCAACTGCCACTTTGCAAAGAAAGCGCTGTGAATTGATATGGCTATAAGCCTGTGAACACAGAGGAGAGAATCTGATAGGGTGTAATAAACTAATGATGCTCTTAGGTTTACCGACAGTAGAATAAAATCAATTAAACTAGAACAGCCTCTCCCGAAAAATGTGGAGGTAATAACTAGAGCAATGTTCAGGGAGTCAAAGGTGATATTAAAATATACTTCATAAGTACCAAATTAAGTTAATTTCCAAACGGGCTGTGAACAAAATGTGTGATGGGATCCCCATCATCACCCACTAGCCCGCAAGACTCAGCTAATGACAACCGGCAGTGCTTCGTGTTAAAATAAAAATGATTTGGTCACACTTCACTGAAAGTCCTCATGCAGTAGTTTTGCCATAGTACTGTTACTTGAGTCAAAAACGTTGTTGAAAAGATTTATCAATAGCACCTACTTTGTTAGACAGTTTATCAAAATGAGTTGATAATGTGGAGAACTCAAGTTCGACCATATGAAATGACCTGACCTGGGAAGGTGAGGGAGACAAGGATAATTAGTCTTCCCTTAGCCCAGCCAATGGATCCTGGTGTGGCAGAGGTAAAGTAGGTAACAAAACAATCAATGGGCACAGTGTCAGTCAGCCAGGTTTCCTGCAAGCAAAGTACTTCATAATGTTTAATGAAATTTAGCCACTCTAGATTTGTCAGCTTTTTGCCAGACCTGCCACGTTCCATGACGCTAGCCTTATGGTTTTGCCTACAATATTCTCAAGGCTATTCCCCGGAGTTCCTCTCTCAATGGCAGTAGTAATGTTTGGTGTAATGGGTCGGAGGCTATCCATCCTACAGTTGACATTTGAGCAACTTGGCTGACTGGGGGCAATGGCCTGATATGAACGTCAATCCAGCTGGTCTAGCTGTAAAATAGGCATAAATCTATTTGTGACAGTCACAGGGTGAGGGAAATTGGTGGGAATTCACTGCTCTATTCTTAAAATGAATAACAATACAATCACTGCTATCAGGTTTGGGGTGGTATCCTACCAATGAGACTTTCCTAACAAAATTAATCTGTCTATGGAGTTGCCCTGGGCCCCTCAACCTGCTGTTTATCCACTGCACCACACTGTTTAGTAGTTGATCATAGTTTTCACATGTACCTTGTCTCAGAGAAGGGACACCTTTAAGAACCAGAACAAACGGAATGGCCTGTGGGGGCAATTGCATTGTAGGAAGCTTTGTGAGTAAAAGCCCCTGGAAGTTATCTGGCCTATGACTCAGAGAATCAAAAGGCCCATTAGCTTGTTCTCGTACCTTTTTTCTCCCCCTGTCTGCCTTGGGAGCTGGGTCCCCTCTCCGTTAACTTACTCCTGCCCCCCCTTACTTGATCCAGTGATGCAATGGATGAGGTGGTAGGCTCTGCTAGTGCGATGGGCTGAATGACAATAGGTCCATTTGGAGGTAACCGTGATAGGTTGATGCACCGTGAGGGTGAATCTCAGTTTGTCCAGTGCTTCCTCAATTTTCTCAAGGTGGGCCAAGATCGGACTCAGTGCACCCGTCAATGATGTCGAGACATGATTGCAAAGGTCCTCCATTAGCTGGGGGGGCTCGTTCCCCGTCCTTCCTCATGGTATTGGTGCCCGGGCTTTGCGACAAAGTCGAAGGGCCAGGGCACTGTCTCTTTGATTTAGCTCCCCCTCAGTTCCCTTCTTCTTTCCAGCTTGACCCCCTGTTTTAGCGCCAGAGGGATGAATTTAGGTTTGGAATTGTGTCCCCTCAAAATGCCTGACAGACTCAGCAACTAGTAAAATGTCCGAGGCACCTGACCTCCTCTATGACATACTCGGTTCAGGGCCCTCGTCAGCAGAGATTACCTAAGACAGAGTCTGCAAAGTGCTGCAGAGTCAACAAAGCCTTGTAGGCACATTCTGCACCATGGAAAGAAAGCAGGCTTTTTGTAGAGCCTAACTGGCTCTGTGCTACTCCCCCTCCTCCTCCTGTTTCCACAAGGCACTCTGGGGCTAGTAGGTCACCCCCTTGCTGCAGAGACACCAAGGGCCAGATGTACGACGTGATTTTGCATGCGCAAACGAGTTTGCGAACCCGTTTGCGCATGCAAAATCACTGTTGGCCATGTACAATTCCTAAACAGCGAGTCGCAATTTATTTGCGACTCGCTATTTAAGAATTGCGAGTCGCAATTAGGAAGGGGCATTACCTTCCTAATTGCGTCCGCAATGCTATGTGTGAATGTTTTGTGACCGCAATTTCGGTCGCAAAACACTCGCAAATTTCCACCCTCTTCAAGAGGGTCGTAATGCAGTCACAATTTGGAAGGGGTCCCCAGGGGACATCTTCCACTTTGTGACTGTCTCTAAAAATATTTTTTAAGGCCAGGCAGTGGTCCCAGGGACCACTGCCTGCTCTCAAAAAATGAAACGAAAACGTTTCATTTTATTTTTATAGATGCATCCCGTTTTCCTTTAAGGAAAACGGGCTGCATTTAAAAAAAAGAAGCTGCTTTATTGAAAAGCAGTCCCAGGCATGATGGTCTGCTGAGCCCAGCAGGCCACCATCCCTGGGAGGGCTGGCATTCCCAATGGGCTCGCAAATTGCGAGAGGCTCATTAATATTAATGAGCCTCGCAATTTGCGACCCCATTGGGAATCGCAAAACAGTGTAATAACACTGTTGTACATTTCATTTGGCGGCCTCGCAATTTGCAACTCGCAATGAGTCGCAAATTGCGAGGCGCTAAATGAAAGGGTCATACATCTGGCCCCAAGCATTGTAGACGCGTCCCTGCACATTCATGCATGCTTCCTGGCAAAACATGCCAGCGTGGGCAGCAGGATGCCTGAGGTCATCACAAAGCACACAATACCTCAAGCCAATGTACAATAAAAGCACTCAAGGAGAGGTCTGAATTCTGCATTACTTAAAAGTTCTTGGTCAGAGATTTAAAGTAACTTGCATAGAGCTGAAGGTATAGTTATTTATCCAGAAATCCAAATCAAAGGTGAAGAATATTTACTTATACATTAAAAAGATGGTGCTGAGTAGACGTGTGATAATTATTTTTGCAAACATTATGTGGAATTACCCAAAAGTATGTGAATGGAATGAAAGGTGGTTTGCCATTATCTCTCATGAAATTTTCTTGGCAAGACATTTTCTGCTTGTACCAGTCTCCCACTAGCAAAAATTATGTAAGCCGAATTTGTGGGGGGTTTAAAATTTTCACATATTAAAAATGTAATGTTATTAAAATGTCACAAGCATATCTGAAAATTGTTCTCTGGACATAGCACTTAGATCTATTAGAGACCCAGGTCCAGATTTACTAAGATTCACATACCACTGTGTTGTGCAGCATTGCATTGTGCTGCATTATGCCACTTTTGTGCGTCATGGATGTGCCGTATTTACTATCAAGTGCACCATGACGCAAGTGAGAGAGATACATCACACAGCATGACGCAAGGCTGTAGTTTCAGCACAATGTGCCTTAACGCAACTCTCACTTGTGTGACGCAAATCTGACTTGTGTGCCGCAAGACACCTTTAGATGCCGCAAGTCAGATGTGCGTCACGCAGTTGCCCAATGCATGGCACAAAGCTTCAAAATCCCACACCATCCAAAACAATTGTTTGGACTACCACTCCACCACTTTGGAGGTATGGAAGGGGTGTCAGTAATGCAGCAGGGGACCAACCCAGAAGACGGGGTGCCATGTAGTTCAGAAGAAAGAGAAAAGTAAATTTCACAGATGAGGAAAACCAAATTTCTTTTATCACTGATGTGACCAAAAGGAGAAGCATTTGTTTGTCACTTCAATATTACCACTAGCCAAGAAGGATCCATTATGGCAAGCATTAATAGACAAGATAAACTGCGCAGCACCAACCAGAAGGGCTGTAGTTGAGTGTAAGAAAAGGTGGCATAACCAAAAATGTAGGACAAAAGAGAAAATGGCCAGGAACTAGAAGGCTGCAAGAGGGACCGGAGGAGGAAAAGATGTCCAGGAGGAGTTGACCCCATTGGAGGAGGAGGTGACATCACTCATTTCAAATTATTTGGTTGCTGGAGTTGGGAGCATGGACAGTGCTAGCCTTGAGGACCAACTAAATGTACAGGGTGAGTAATAACATAATGCATGTTATATATATAATGCATAAATGTTACCTCTCTGAAGTCCAACGCTTTCCCTACTGTTGCACAGACTGGAGTGGGAACAGTAATTGTAACCCCTCTGGAGTCCAAAGCTTTCCCAACTGTTTCACAAACTGGACTGGGAATAATACATTTTACCCTTCCAAATTCCATCGTTTTCCCTACTGATGCACAAACTGGAGTGAAAATAGTAAATGTTACTCCTCTGGAGCCCAACGCTTTACCTACTGTTGCACAGACTGGAGTGGGAATAGTAAATTTTACCCCTCGGTAGTCCATCACTTTCACTACTGTTGCACAGACTGGAGTGGGAATAGTAAATTTTACCCCTCCAGAGTCCAACGCTTTTCCAACTGTTGCACAGACTGGAATGGGAATAGTAGATTTTACCCCTCTGGAGCCCAACACTTTCCCTACTGTTGCACAGACTGGAGTGAGAATAGTAAATTTTAACCCTGCGAAATCCAGTGTTTCCCAACTGTTGCACAGACTGGAGTGGGAATAGTAAATGTTACTCCTCTGGAGTCCAATGCTTTCCCTACTGTAACACAGACTGGAGTGGGAATAGTACATTTTACCTCTCCGGAGTCAAACGCTTTCTCTACTGTTGCACAGACTGGAGTGGGAATGGTAACTTTTACCCGTCTGTAGTCCAACACTTTCCCTACTGTTGCAAAGACTGGAGTGGGAATAGTAAATGTTAGCCCTCTCAAGTCCAATGCTTACCTTACAGTTCCATAGACTGGAGTGGGTAATGTGTATGCATTATTCCCAAATTTTATATATTTTAGTGTTGTTTAAATACATCTAATATTATTTGTTTAATTTTATTTATTATATTTGAATGTGTGTATATATATATATACATATATACATATATATATATGTGTGTGTATATTTTTTGTATAATTTTGTTTTTTTAAATATTTTTAGTAAATGTTTTTTTAAACTTGACTTGTTAATTTGTTTATATTTTATATATTTATAGATATCACCCAAACCGAAGCTCCTACTAGAAAACACGGCCCATTGTCAGGTGGTGCGCGATGCCGGCGGAGCCAGTCGGACGTAAATACCACAACGAAAGTTCCAATGAAGCGCACGCTCAGGAATTGCCACAAAGTGCTGGTTTATTAGTCAAAAGGTTACGCATTTCGACAGCGAACGCTGTCTTGATCACACGTGTGATCAAGACAGGGTTATTGTCGAAACGCGCAAACTTTTGACTAATAAGCCAGCACTTTGTGGCAATCCCTGAACGTGCGCTTCATTGGAACTTTTGTTGTGATATTTATAGATATATAAATATATCTATTTATATATATGGTTTTTATAGTAGTAAATAAAAAAATAATAAAAAGTAAAACATATATTTTTAATAAGTGTTATATTATATATATATTTATTATCTACTGGCGGTCGCCAGTAGATAGTTATAGTTAGGACCTATTTTCCATAGGAAATCCGCAACATTCTATTTGAAATAACTCTTGCGTCGGTTGACGAATCTTCGCGAAAGTTTCAAACTTTATGGCCCGCTCCGGTCCGATCCTACCCTGAAAGTTTCGGGGTTATTCGTCAAGCGGGGGCCGAGAAAAAAGGGGGTCCCAAAACGTGTTTTCCCCATTCATTTTCCCATAGGAAACTTTAGCCACGGCTACAGCCCGAACTGCTGAACGGCATTACACCAAATTTGGCAAAGAGGTAGTTCTTGGTTCAGAAAGAACCCTTTTTGTTAAATGCTGTAAATCCGTTCAGTAGTTGCTGAGAAAATCAAAAGGAAAATCACATATATATCTATGGCCGCGTCGGATTCGCGCACCCTGAGCGCACCCTGCGCGCACCCTCCCGATCACGAGCTGCATGCTAATTGGCTTTCAAGTGGCTGTCAACACTCCAAATCAGGAAGTGTTGGCAGCCATTTTGTCCCTCGGTAGAACCGAGGCACAAGAATCAAGTGCGCAAAACTCACAAAGGGGGCAGGGTAGAAACACCCTGACCCCCTAGGTCGGCTCAGGGGGTCCCACAAGGACCCCCTGGGAAGAAAAAAGCATTTTTTTTTTTTAAATCGGCGGGATGCGTTTAGGGTCTCCCGCGCTTCGATGCTAATTTGCCCCCGGGTGGGCCAAGTCCTGGGGGCATGCGGGGGTTGGTTTTAATTTTATGTGGGGGGCCTCTAAGGCCCCCCAAGCCCCGGGGACCGCCACCCCCCGGGGCTTTAAAAAAAAATGGTGCGGGAGGGCTCTCCGCCCTCCCGCTGCCCGGGGACCGCCACCTCCCCGGGGCTTTTTTTTTGTATTCACCTGTGTGGGGGCTCCAGCCCCCCACACGCCCGGGACCGCCACCTCCCGGGGCACTTAGAAAACAAATGTGGGGGTCCGTTTCGGACCCCCGAAGCCCCGGGGACCACCACCTCTCTGGGGCTGTGCAATTGAAGGGAGGGGGGCTGCGCGGCCCCCCTCCTGGAGCCAGTGGTGGCCCTGGGGACCGCCACCCCCCAGGGCCGGCTCCTGCAGTGTCCCGGGGTGCCTACCCCCGGGACACTGCTGTTTGCAATAGCAGGACGGGAGCCTCGCGGCTCCCGTCCTGTCATTGCAAACTTGCTTTGCTTCAATGAAGCAAAGCAGATTGCTTTTCCATAAGGGGAGCTGCATGTCAGCAGCTCCCCTTATGGAAAGCAATGCCGGCTCCCGCAGGGCAGCGGGGAGCCGGCGGGACCGTGCTGGGATTGGGGACCCCCACGGTCCCCAACGAGTGGCCAGGCCCGGGGGATGGGGTCCCGGGGCTGTTAGTGGCCTGGGAGGGGGCCACGCAGCCCCCATCCCCAAAAATAAAAATTAAAATTAAAAAAACGGAAAGACCGGCCCCGGGGATGGGGTCCCGGGGCCTTAAATGGCCTGAGGAAGGGGGCCACGCAGCCCCCTCCAAATATTTAAAATTTTTAAAGAGGGCATGCCCCGGGGATGGGGTCCCCGGGGCCAATATAGGCCCAGGGAAGGGAGCCACGCGGCCCCTTCCGTTTTATTTTAATTTTTTTAAAAATCCTCAGGCCCCGGGGGATGGGGTCCCCGGGGCCAAAAGTGGCCCGAGGAAGGGGGCCACGCAGCCCCCTCCCATACAAAAAAAAAAGACCGGCATCGTTCCGGAGGCCCCGCCCCCTCCCTGCAGCAGTCTGCAAACGCGCCCCTGGAGCGTTTTGAGAAGGGAAATAATTCCCCTTGAATACTGGGGGTCCCTGAGGGCCAACTAGCCCACCAGGAACCTCCAGTATGCGCCAGGGACCTGCGTTGCAGAGAGGGTGTACAGAGGCCACGCCCCTTTACACCTCTCTGCAACGCAGCTCTGTGGCACTTTTGGAAGGTACATGGTGGGCTAGTTGGACTCCAGGGACCCTCAGTAATCAAGGGGACTTAATCCCCAACTCAAAATGCGCCACGGGGCGCGTTTGCACAGTGGTGAAGGGAGGGGCGGGGCTTCAGGTGACATGTGTGCAAACAGGCCCCGTGGCACTTTTTAAGATGGGGAATTAAATCCTCTTCAATCCTGAGGGTCCCTGAGGGCCAGCTAGCCCACCAGGTACGTCCAGAAAGCGCCACAGAGCTGCGTTGCAGAGAGATGTAAAGGGGCGTGGCCTCTGAACACCTCTCTGCAACGCAGCTCCTAGCGCATACTGGAGGTACAGGGTGGGCTAGT
This sequence comes from Calotriton arnoldi, assembly GCA_963921515.1. Taxonomy (NCBI): domain Eukaryota; kingdom Metazoa; phylum Chordata; class Amphibia; order Caudata; family Salamandridae; genus Calotriton; species Calotriton arnoldi. The sequence continues at coordinate 605,635 of CAWUFW010007889.1, read as the reverse complement.
TGGACCCCAGGGACCCTCATGATTCAAGGGAACTTAATCCCCAACTTAAAACACGCCACGGGCGCGTTTGCACAGTGGTGAAGGAGGGGGCGGGGCATGTTATTGTTAGAAATTAGCATTTAAAAAACCTTTGAAATTCACTTAAAAAACCATAGGTTTCAGGCACGTTATAGTTAGAAATTAGCATTTAAAAAATCTTTGAAATTCACTGAAAAAACCATAGGTTTCAGACACGTTATAGTTAGAAATTAGCATTTAAAAAACCTTTGAAATTCACTGAAAAAACCATAGATTTTAGGGACAGTTATAGTTAGTTGGACATTGCACTCATACAAAACCCGTGAAATTCCCCCGTTATAGTTAGTTCAGGTAACTATAACTCACGCTCCCGCAATGCACTGCTGATGACGTCACATATTACATCACTCATGACATGGTCAGTGACATCACTGATGACATCTCAAATGACATCACTGATGACATCACTGATGACATCATCCATGTGATAATTTGATGCATCTTCTCACACCCTAATATAACTTTTGATACACCCACTGTAAATTACAGACTGCCATTGTCAAAACCATAGACACTCCAACACCAATTACTATATACACACCCACTGATTCTTAGGTCTACACACACACATCTACTCACTCACCCGTACAGTCACTCATACTTATAGTCACTCAGTACAGGACTATTATATGCACTCATACTCCTATATAAACACTTACACACCGCCACTCATCCATAGAGGTACTCACACACCTAGTCAGTCATGCAAAAATTAAGCACACACCCATTTACTCACCTATACAGTTATACACACACCAACTCACTTACTCATACAAATACTAGCACATTCTTCAGTGATGTCATCAGTGATGTCACTGACCATGTCATGAGTGATGTAATATGTGACGTCATCAGCAGTGCATTGCGGGGGCGCGAGTTATAGTTACCTGAACTAACTATAACGGGGGAATTTCACGGGTTTTGTATGAGTGCAATGTCCAACTAACTATAACTGTCCCTAAAACCTATGGTTTTTTCAGTGAATTTCAAAGGTTTTTAAATGCTAATTTCTAACTATAACGTGTCTGAAACCTATGGTTTTTTCAGTGAATATATATATATTATCTACTGGCGGTCGCCAGTAGATAGTTATAGTTACAACCTATTATCCATAGGAAATCCGCGACATTCTATTTGAAATAACTCTCTTGCCGGTTGACGTATCTTCGCAAAATTTTCAAACTTTGTGGCCCGCTCCGGTCCGCTCCTACCCTGAAAGTCTCGGGGGATTCGTCAAGCGGGGGCCGAGAAAAAGGGTGTCCCAAAACGCGTTTTCCCCATGCAATTTTCCATAGGAAACTTTAGACACGGCTACAGCCCGAACTGCTGAACGGAATTACACCAAATTTGGCAAAGAGGTAGTTCTTGGTTCAGAAAGAACCCTTTTTGTTAAATGGTGTAAATCCGTTCAGTAGTTGCTGAGAAAATCAAAAGAAAAAAAGATAGGTATATCTAGGGCCGCGGATCCTCCCGAGCACGAGCTTTATGTTAATTGGCTGTCAACACTCCAAATCAGGAAGTGTTGGCAGCCATTTTATCCCTCGGTAGAACCGAGGGACAGAAACAAGTGCGCAAAGCGCACAAAGGGAGCAGGGTAGAAACACCCTGACCCCTAGGTCTGCTCAGGGGTCCCACAAGGACCCCTGGGCAAAATATATATATATTTTTTTTTAAATCGGCAGGATGCGCTCAGGGAGCGCGAACCCTGCCGAAAAAAAATCGAAGCGCGGTCTCCCGCGCTTCAATGTAATTGGCCCCGGGTGCGCCAAGTCCCGGGGGCATGCTGGGGGGTTAATTTTATGTGTGGGGGGCCTCTAAGGGCCCCCAAGCCCGGGGACCACCACCCCCGGGGCTTTATGGATAATGGTGCGGGAGGGCTCTGAGCCCTCCCGCAGCCCCGAGGACCACCACCTCCCCGGGGCTTCTTTTTATATTTAAAAACCTGTGTGGGGGGCTCCAGCCCCCACACGCCCGAGACCACCACCTCCCCGGGCACTAAGAAAAATGAAAATGGGGGTCCGTTTTGGACCCCCAAGCCCCGGGGACCACCACCTCCCCGGGGCTTTCTCGATGTAGGGAGGGGGCCGCGCGGCCCCCTCCTGGAGCCCTTGATGGCCCTGGGGACCGCCACCCCCCAGGGCCGGCTCCTGCAGTGTCCCGGGGTCCCTACCCCGGGACACTGCTGTTTGCAATGACAGGACGGGAGCCTCGCGGCTCCCGTCCTGTCATTACAAACTGCTTTGGATATTGGAAGAGAGAGCAGGAAACCTGCTCTCTCTTCCAATATCCAAAGCCGATGCTTTCCACATGGGAGCAGCATGTTAGCTGCTCCCATGTGTAAAGCAATGCCGGCTCCCGTAGGACACGGGGAGCCGGCGGGACTGTGGGGGTTTGGGGACCCCCACAGTCCCCAACGAAGGCCAGGCCCCGGGGATGGGGTCCCCGGGGCCTAAAAATAGGAAAAAGGAAGGGGGGCCACACGGCCCCCTTCAGGGGAAGAAAAAAACGATCGGGCCCGCAGGCCCGCCCCTTCCTTCACCACTCTGCAAACGCGCCCCTGGCGCGTTTGCAGAGGGGGAACGACTCCCCTTGAATACTGGGGGTCCCTGGGGGCCAACTAGCCCACCAGGAACCTCCAGTATGTGCCAGGGGCTGCCTTGCAGAGAGGTGTACAGAGGCCACGCCCTGCTACACCTCTCTGCAACGCAGCTCTGTGGCGCTTTTGGAGGAACATGGTGGGCTAGTTGGACTCCAGGGACCCTCAGGATTCAAGGGGAGTTAATCCCCGACTTAAAAACGCGCCACGGGGCGCGTTTGCACAGTGGTGAAGGGAGGGGCGGGGCTTCAGGTGACATGTGTGCAAACAGGCCCCGTGGCGCGTTTTAAGATGGGGAATTAAATCCTCTTCAATCCTGAGGGTCCCTGGGGCCAACTAGCCCAACAGGTACGTCCAGAAAGCGCCACAGAGCTGCGTTGCAGAGAGGTGTAAAAGGGGTGTGGCCTCTGTACATGTCTCTGCAACGCAGCCCCTAGCGCATACTGGAGGTTCCTGGTGGGCTAGTTGGCCCGTAGGGACCCTCATGATTCAAGGGGACATAATCCCCCAACTTAAAACGCGCCACGGGGCGCGTTTGCACAGATGCCACCTCAGGCCCCGCCCCCTCCCTTCACCATTGTGCAAATATTCCTCTAAAATCAGCCGAAATACGAATTCCGATTTACTCACCTGTTATCAGGAGAGACCTCAGTGCTGCATCTTTCAGCCCAGTACTGATCCTCAAAAGTAATTTTAACCGTACTTACCAGTAACTTGAATTTCCTTCCATAGGATATCATTGCCTGCTTTTTGCTGAAAAGTTTCTAGTGTTGAGTTTTGAAACATACAAATATTCCTCTAAAATCAGCCGAAATCCGAATTCCGATTTACTCACCTGTTATCAGGAGAGACCTCAGTGCTGCATCTTTCAGCCCAGTACTGATCCTCAAAAGTAATTTTAACCGTACTTACCGGTAACTTGAATTTCCTTCATAGGCTAACATTGACTGGTTTCACTTGGAAATTCTTCTAAGTGTGGAGTTTTGGAACTTTAAAATATTCCTCTAAAATCAGCCGAAATACGAATTCCGATTTACTCACCTGTTATCAGGAGAGACCTCAGTGCTGCATCTTTCAGCCCAGTACTGATCCTCAAAAGTAATTTTAACCGTACTTACCAGTAACTTGAATTTCCTTCCATAGGATAACATTGACTGGTTTCACTTGGAAATTCTTCTAAGTGTGGAGTTTTGGAACTTTAAAATATTCCTCTAAAATCAGCCGAAATACGAATTCCGATTTACTCACCTGTTATCAGGAGAGACCTCAGTGCTGCATCTTTCAGCCCAGTACTGATCCTCAAAAGTAATTTTAACCGTACTTACCGGTAACTTGAATTTCCTTCATAGGCTAACATTGACTAGTTTCACTTGGAAATTCTTCTAAGTGTGGAGTTTTGGAACTTTAAAATATTCCTCTAAAATCAGCCGAAATACGAATTCCGATTTACTCACCTGTTATCAGGAGAGACCTCAGTGCTGCATCTTTCAGCCCAGTACTGGTCCTGAAAAGTAATTTTAACCGTACTTACCGGTAACTTGAATTTCCTTCATAGGCTAACATTGACTGGTTTCACTTGGAAATTCTTCTAAGTGTGGAGTTTTGGAACTTTAAAATATTCCTCTAAAATCAGCCGAAATACGAATTCCGATTTACTCACCTGTTATCAGGAGAGACCTCAGTGCTGCATCTTTCAGCCCAGTACTGATCCTCAAAAGTAATTTTAACCGTACTTACCAGTAACTTGAATTTCCTTCCATAGGATATCATTGCCTGCTTTTTGCTGAAAAAGTTTCTAAGTGTTGATTTTTGAAACATACAAATATTCCTCTAAAATCAGCCGAAATCCGAAATCTGATTTACTCACCTGTTATCAGGAGAGACCTCAGTGCTGCATCTTTCAGCCCAGTACTGGTCCTGAAAAGTAATTTTAACCGTACTTACCGGTAACTTGAATTTCCTTCATAGGCTAACATTGACTGGTTTCACTTGGAAATTCTTCTAAGTGTGGAGTTTTGGAACTTTAAAATATTCCTCTAAAATCAGCCGAAATACGAATTCCGATTTACTCACCTGTTATCAGGAGAGACCTCAGTGCTGCATCTTTCAGCCCAGTACTGATCCTCAAAAGTAATTTTAACCGTACTTACCAGTAACTTGAATTTCCTTCCATAGGATATCATTGCCTGCTTTTGCTGAAAAGTTTCTAAGTGTTGATTTTTGAAACTATACAAATATTCCTCTAAAATCAGCCGAAATACGAATTCCGATTTACTCACCTGTTATCAGGAGAGACCTCAGTGCTGCATCTTTCAGCCCAGTACTGGTCCTGAAAAGTAATTTTAACCGTACTTACCGGTAACTTGAATTTCCTTCATAGGCTAACATTGACTGGTTTCACTTGGAAATTCTTCTAAGTGTGGAGTTTTGGAACTTTAAAATATTCCTCTAAAATCAGCCGAAATACGAATTCCGATTTACTCACCTGTTATCAGGAGAGACCTCAGTGCTGCATCTTTCAGCCCAGTACTGATCCTCAAAAGTAATTTTAACCGTACTTACCGGTAACTTGAATTTCCTTCATAGGCTAACATTGACTAGTTTCACTTGGAAATTCTTCTAAGTGTGGAGTTTTGGAACTTTAAAATATTCCACTAAAATCAGCCGAAATACGAATTCCGATTTACTCACCTGTTATCAGGAGAGACCTCAGTGCTGCATCTTTCAGCCCAGTACTGGTCCTGAAAAGTAATTTTAACCGTACTTACCGGTAACTTGAATTTCCTTCATAGGCTAACATTGACTGGTTTCACTTGGAAATTCTTCTAAGTGTGGAGTTTTGGAACTTTAAAATATTCCTCTAAAATCAGCCGAAATACGAATTCCGATTTACTCACCTGTTATCAGGAGAGACCTCAGTGCTGCATCTTTCAGCCCAGTACTGATCCTCAAAAGTAATTT